>CM031376.1:11497188-12091901 GCA_018208015.1 Medicago ruthenica
GATTTCAGCCACAAATTCAACTATTTCTAGAAGGTAATGATGAAGAACAAAGCTGATTTGCAATTGGCTAATGCTTGGGGATCAATCCTTGCAATCTCAATGGTTGGTCAATAAAAACGTGCACTGTAATGTGCAGAGATTGAGGGATGAAAAGGCTAAAATTGGCTGGTGTGAGAGGGTGAAAAGCTGCTGCAAAACAGAGTAGGCACTCATGGCTTTTCAAGTGAAAAAAATCCAGCTGGTTTGACTGGTTTTTGGGGCAGCAAGCAGGAGGAAAGTCCTCAAGCAGGTGGCTGGCAACCTTGTGGTGGTTAGCAGGTCACCTGGGAGGGACTAGAGCTGCCCAAGGGCAAGCCCACTTGCTTGTCACATGCTAGGTTGGAAGAAAAAGCTTCCAACCTTGGCATTAATGGCAAGTCTTTCAACTCTGGCTTTGCTTGGCCCAATTAGCCATGAATGCTACTCAAAATAATTATGGAAATGATATGCAACAAAATCTGGAATTAAATCCAAGAAACCAAAAATCTGCAGAAAAATCGCAGACTTCGCAGTGCGAAGTGAGCTTCGCATTGCGAAGTCCTCAATTTTGAAAAGTTGACTTTTCTGTTGACTTTTGTTGACTTTTGACTTTTTCCCCTCTTTGATTTTTTTTGATTTTTGTTTTAAAATGCGTAGGACAAAATTAGGGTACTACAGCTGCCCCTACTTAATTGTGTCTTCGCATAGAGTGCGTGAGTGCCGAGGGCATCTCATGAACTCTTTGCGGAGATCAATTAAGTAAAAAGAAAAAGAAGGACCCGAATTTTGTCCTTCGCGGAATGCAAATGCAATGGTTGGTAAGGGTTGATCGTATCCAGCCGCTAACACTGGAGGTAGATCCACTGGGGAATGAAGGTAATCTTATCTAGGCACTGCTTCTAGAGGTCGATTCCTGAGGGTGGTGATTTTCTCTAGGCACTGCTTCTAGAGGTGGAACGTCGAGGTAGGTGATCTTATCTAGGTACTGCTTCTAGAGGTCGATACCTAAGATGGAGGTTCACTCTAGGTACTGCTTCTAGAGAGGGAACATGGATGTAGGTGATCTACTCTAGGTATTGCTTCTAGAGGTTGATACCTAAGCTAGGTGATCTTATTCAGGCACTGCTTCTGAATGTCGATTTCCTAACGAGCTGTGATCTTATTCAGCCGCTAACACTGAAGGTCGATACACTGGGGGAGGTGATCTACTCTAGGTATTGCTTCTAGAGAGGGATACCTAAGCTAGGTGATCTTATTCAGGTACTGCTTCTGAATATCGATTCCTAACGAGCTGCGGTCTTACCCTAAATAGGTGCCCCTGGTTGAATGTTGATGGATGCTGGTGAATATGTGATACTCACTGGAGAATCCTTGTTGAGGATGCATGCTTTATGGAATGAAATGCATGTGTATGAATGGTTTTAAATATGCATGCATGAATAAAATGATGTTGGTTGGGTGCCGAGCAGAGTCGGTCTTTGTTCGTGGTTGTGTTCATGACAGTTGGACTTTCTTCTTCTTTTTTTTTTTTGGTTGGTCGGTTTGGAAGGACGAGGTCCTTTGCCTACATACCCAAATGGGATCAAAACCGGTGTAGTTCGAGCCTAAGCCCGAAAATTTGTGTTTTTTGGTTGGTCGGTTTGGAAGGACGAGGTCCTTTGCCTACATACCCAAATGGGATCAAAACCGGTGTAGTTCGAGCCTAAGCCCGAAAATTTGTGTTTTTTGGTTGGTCGGTTTGGAAGGACGAGGTCCTTTGCCTACATACCCAAATGGGATCAAAACCGGTGTAGTTCGAGCCTAAGCCCGAAAATTTGTGTTTTTTGCCAATAATGATTGGACTTTTGTTTGGGGTTGAGACTCCCTGGGGAGTATCAATGAGGTTTGGCTTATGGGGATAAAGGATCATTTTGGAAGCATGATCGATATCCAGCCTTGTTTGGTGTTTGGATGTTTAGGGTATTTATTGGGGAATTCTGTTCCGCTTGACCCTTGGGTTTTATGAAACAAGATTAGGTCGGCAAGGTAAAAAGTGGACCGGTATTAACATTTGGTAATCCTCACAGGGATAAACTCTCAGGGGATACATTTAAATACGGACAGGGTAATACCGCAATAATTGATAAGGAATGAATACCTCGAGGGGATTGTTAACCCGCTGTGTAAATCGTGCTAAACTGCTGAGGAGCATGACTGATGGTTCCTTTGGGAGACGCTTGTGCTCTGGTTGGTCATCCTTGCTTGAATTGTCCCTTTAGGCTCTCGATTTGACGGGGATATTCCTTTTTGATTCACGGGTGACCAGAAATCCCTTTAGCAATTAACCATGCTTGGCTTGCGAGGCTTATCTGCTCTATGGATAGATTTTGATGCACGTTTTTTTTTAAGTACTCACTGTGCGCACCTCGTTTTTTTCCTCGGGAAAAAGACGCGCAGATTCCTCCGAGGTCGTCCTCGAACGCTCGGAGGGTGCCTTTGTGAAGCCGCCACCAAAGTTTTTGTGTAAAGGGAACGTTGATAAACCCTTAAGTTTTTTTTGTTTGCAAAGGGAAACGATAATAAAACCCTTTTGACGATGAGGATAAGGATTAGGTCATCGCAACCATTGTCGGGTTCGGGAGTCGGTTACGCGAGGGGAAGGTATTAGCACCCCTCACGTCCGTTGTACTCAACGGGAACCTTCTATTTGGTTAAGACCTGAATTGCTTTTTAATACTTTGCGTTCATGTTCATTTATGCTAAAATATAATAAGGGGGGGGAAAAGAGATAAAAACAAACGAAAAAAAAAAAAAAAAAGGTTTTTTTTATTATTGTGCTTGACAAGATGTCGATCTTGCTCCTACGTATCTCCCGGTAGTCGGAGAATTCAAAGCATACGTAGTTCTTTGGTAGAAAAACGTATGTGTGTTGGTTGATTTTAATTGGACGATGTTTTAAACCGAATTCTTGCGATTAAACGTAGCTTGTATGCTCGCACTTGGAGACTTATTAAGCGTTCGTTCGCGAATCACATTAGAATTGTTAAAAGTTACGTCCGTTAGGGTAGAGGGTTGAAATGATCGCTATGGGACCAAGGGAGGTACAATGGACTCATACAAGTCAAACATTGACCGAGTGGACTCCGAAAAGTCGGGCGATTGTTCGATTGATCCACTGAGATCAAGAACGGGTACAATGGACTCGGACGAGTCGAACATTGACCGAGTGGACTCAAACGAGTCGAGGGGTTGAGTCTAATGGCCAACGGGGGACCAAAAGATTTGGATTGACCGCAAGGGGCCAAGATTTGGTTTGGTTTGGGTTGTACGTATTAAAAAAGGAATGACGATTGTCCGAGCGACGAGACATACGTCACGCATTCGTACAATCGGGGCGATGGAGAGACATACGTCACACCATCCCTTTTTCATTCATGTTTTTGGATTGAATTCCTTAGAAATCCCAAGGTAAGTCAAAACATTTGGTTTGAAAACCCAAAATGGGAAGGTTTAGCAAATTTTGCTAGAAAGCGCGCAAGTTCGTCTCATTTTGCGAAAATGCGAACGTGAACGGTGTATGTTCATCTTTGAGTTTTGAACATCATGAACAATATTTATTGCTCAAGTTTAGATTGAAAAGCTGAACATAGCTTGTTGGTTCATGTGGTTTTGAAAGTTTGGGAACATAACTTGCTTTGCAAGCTATCCACAAAATGGTTATACAAACTTGTGATTTGCCAAAATTAAGCAAAAACCTTGTTATGATTTGAAGAACATGGGTTTAAAAACTCTTTGGTTCTGAGCTCTGGGGCTAGAACCTCAAAAATTGGTTGTTTTGACACAAAAACTCAGGTTCTGAGTTCTGTCATGGTCGCACTGCGACCATGACTTCGCACTGCGAAGCATGCGAAATTTTGGGTTCAGAAGCTGTTTCTGAACATTTGTTCAGAAACAACTTCTGAACACACTCAAGACCTTATATATGGGTGAAAAGCTTTGAGTTTTTGGGATGAAAAAGGTTGTACAAACCAATTTTGATGTTTTGAAAACCTTGGGATTTCTTTGAAATTCAAAAGGGGTTTTTTAGGACCAAAGGGTTTTGAGCCAAAATAGCTATGCAAACACAATTAGAAATGCAAGATAAAGAGCTTAGTAACTTACAGAACTCCTTAGCAAAGCTCCTGCTGCACTTGGCTTGATTTGGTTGAAGGCTTTCACAAAGGTTTGAAGATTTGTGATGAACTTGAACTTTTGAAAGCTTTGTGTGGATGGATTGTTTCTGGTTATTTGTGGAGATTTGTAGGTTGAAATGAGTAGAGTTTCTGCTCTTTGAATGTTGTGTTTTCTGTCTAATTGTGTGTTTGTAACCTTGGGCATTGCCTTGTATTTATAGGCCAAAATCAAATCTTTGTCATCATTACACAATCCCTTGATTCAGCTGATTTGTGGCCAAGATCAAGCTGAATCCCCTTGCATTAAATGCTAATGGATAGAGGCAACCCTGCCTTGTGCCAAGGGGCAAGTTCCAGCTTGATTTCAGCCACAAATTCAACCTATTCTAGAAGGTAATGATGAAGAACAAAGCTGATTTGCAAATGGCTAATGCTTGGGGATCAATCCTTGCAATCTCAATGGTTGGTCAATAAAAACGTGCACTGTATTGTGCAGAGATTGAGGGATGAAAAGGCTAAAATTGGCTGGTGTGAGAGGGTGAAAAGCTGCTGCAAAACAGAGTAGGCACTCATGGCTTTTCAAGTGAGAAAATCCAGCTGGTTTGACTGGTTTTTGGGGCAGCAAGCAGGAGGAAAGTCCTCAAGCAGGTGGCTGGCAACCTTGTGGTGGTTAGCAGGTCACCTGGGAGGGGCTAGAGCTGCCCAAGGGCAAGCCCACTTGCTTGTCACATGCTAGGTTGGAAGAAAAAGCTTCTAACCTTGGCATTAATGGCAAGTCTTTCAACTCTGGCTTTGCTTGGCCCAATTGGCCATGAATGCTACTTAAAATAATTATGGAAATGATGTGCAACAAAATCTGGAATTAAATCCAAGAAACCAAAAATCTGCAGAAAAATCGCAGACTTCGCAGTGCGAAGTGAGCTTCGCATTGCGAAGTCCTTAATTTTGAAAAGTTGACTTTTCTGTTGACTTTTGTTGACTTTTGACTTTTTCCCCTCTTTGATTTTTTTTGATTTTTGGTTTTAAAATGCGCAGGACAAAATTAGGGTACTACAGCTGCCCCTACTTAATTGTGTCTTCGCATAGAGTGCGTGAGTGCCGAGGGCATCTCATGAACTCTTTGCGGAGATCAATTAAGTAAAAAGAAAAAGAAGGACCCGAATTTTGTCCTTCGCGAAATGCAAATGAAAGGGTTGGTAGGGGTTGATCGTATCCAGCCGCTAACACTGGAGGTAGATCCACTGGGGGATGAAGGTAATCTTATCTAGGCATTGCTTCTAGAGGTCGATACCTAAGGGTAGTGGTTTACTCTAGGCACTGTCACTAGAGGTGGAACATTGATGTAGGTGATCTACTCTAGGCACTGTCACTAGAGGTCGATACCTAAGCTAGGTGATCTTATTCAGGTACTGCTTCTGAATATCGATTCCTAACGAGCTGTGATCTTATTCAGCCGCTAACACTGAAGGTCGATACACTGGGGGAGGTGATCTACTCTAGGAATTGCTTCTAGAGGTCGAACAATGAGGTAGGTGATCTATTCTAGGAATTGCTTCTAGAGGTTGATACCTAAGCTAGGTGATCTTATTCAGGAACTGCTTCTGAATATCGATTCCTAACGAGCTGCGGTCTTACCCTAAATAGGTGCCCCTGGTTGAATGTTAATGGATGTTGGTGAATGAGTGATACTCACTGGAGGATCCTTGTTGCAGGTTTTATGAAATGAAATGCATGTGTATGAATGGTTTTAAAATATGCATGCATGAATAATGTTAGTTGGGTGCCGAGCAGAGTCGGTCTTTGTTTGTGGGTGTGTTCATGATAATTGGGCTTTCTTTTTTTTGTTTTTTGGTTGGTCGGTTTGGAAGGACAGGGTCCTTTGCCTACATACCCAAATGGGATCAAAACCGGTGTAGTTCGAGCCTAAGCCCGAAGATTAGTGTGGGTTTGCCAATAATGATTGGACTTTTGTTTGGGGTTGAGACTCCCTGGGGAATATCAATGAGGTTTGGCTCATGTGGGCCAATGAATATTGGGCTTTGGTTTGTTGTGCTTGACAAGATGATGATCTTGCTCCTACGTATCTCCTGGTGGGATGGAGAATTCAAAGCTTACGTAGTTCTTTGCTTTGCCAATGAATATTGGACTTTGGTTCGCCAATGATTATTGGACTTTTTGTTTGGTTGCCGAGCGAGGTCGGGCTTTTTGTTGGTTGCCGAGCGAGGTCGGGCTTTTTGATTTTGGTTGCCGAGCGAGGTCGGGCTTTTTGTTGGTTGCCGAGTGAGGTCGGGCTTTTTGATTTTGGTTGCCGAGCGAGGTCGGGCTTTTTGTTGGTTGCCGAGCGAGGTCGGGCTTTTTGATTTTGGTTGCCGAACGAGGTCGGGCTTTTTGGTTTTGGTGGGATCTCACTGGGGATATAAGGATCATTTTGGAAGCATGATCGATATCCGGCCTTAGTGGATGAAAAAGATGTATGGGGGGTGTGCTTTATTTGGGAAATTTGTTTCCTCCGACACCCGGGATCTTTGCGTTTTACGCGTCGTGAGCTACGCACTTGTTTCTGCTGAAGAGCATGAGTCTTAAAATGACTGATGCTGAGCTTCAAGTTTTGAGTCCTCTGATGCAATAACGGGGACCAACGAAATTCTTTCGACATTTAACGTCCAAGTAAAAAAACACACATATTTTTTTGCAAGTTTTTTTGTTATTCCCATATTTCAATGCATTATCTATCATGAATAAAAACACATTTTATGAGCAAGTAAGGACGCATAACAATGAAAAGATTTAAAGATGATTTTGATTCAACGAAACTTAGTCCCTTGTGTGGGTAACTATTCGTGAAAATGTAATCCCTATAAGAGGTGATTACTGAGATAGGGAGAAAAGAAGAAACAAAAAGGCAAATGGAAATTTGCTTGGGTTTCACGTGCTACTTTCCCTACGACTTTGAAATAACCTTTTTTTTTTTTTTTTTTTTTTTTTTTTTGAAAGATGATAATGAGGTTGATTCTTTCCCTCTTGAATTCTGTCCGGACCTCACGTGCCGCAGTCTTTTTTTTTTTTTTTTGAAACCCTAACTTTTACCTGGACCGCTCTTTCGAGTTTTCAGTCCACTGGGGTATATTTCCTTTTTTGATGTCCTTAATTTTTGCCTAGACCGCCTTTTCAGGTTTTCGATCTACCAGGACGCTCTCTATTGCCTAAACCGCCCTTTTCGGGTTTTCGATTTAGCGAGCTCTTTCTTCTTTTTGGCATATATATTTTTTTTTTGACTGCGCCGGAGCTTATTGATAGGGGGATCCTTGTGGATGGGTAATACCTTTTTCAAGCATTAAGTCTTCTTCTCCAAATTCTCGAGAATGAACTTTCTTGTCGAGCTGTCCATGCCCCAATGCTGTGAGGTGTTTCTCTTTTATGGGGTTCAGTTGGTCGAACCTTGTTTGTGTTTGTGAATGCCAATAAAATTGGGCCTTGGTAGTGATTGGATGCCGAGCGAGGTCGGGCTCTTTGTTTTTGGTTGCCGAGCGAGGTCGGGCTTTTTGTTTTTTGGTTGCCGAGCGAGGTCGGGCTTTTTGTGATTGGAGTGGAGATGCCAATGAAAATTGGGTTTTATGTGTGATTGTGTTTGTAAGGGCCAATGAAAATTGGGCTTTTATTGGAAATGGTATTTGGGAATATGTTTGTGAGTGCCAATGAAAATTGGGCTTTTGGGTGTTTGGATGCCGAGCGAGGTCGGGCTTTTATTGTGGGATCCCGAGCGAAGTCGGGCTTTTGTTTTTTTGGATGCCGAGCAAGGTCGGGCTTCTTTGATGGGATGCCGAGCGAAGTCGGGCTTTTGTTTTTTTTTTGGATGCCGAGCAAGATCGGGCTTTTGTTGGAAATGGGGTTTGTGAGGGCCAATGGAAATTGGGCTTTTTGTTTGGCAATTGTGTGTGTCAATAAAAATTGGTCTTTTGTTGGAGATGTGAGGAATGACAGTGACGACTAGGCTTTTTGTGTTTGGGGATGCCAATGAAAATTGGGCTTTGTTTTGATTGGGAATGTGAGGAATGCCAGTGACGACTTGGCTTTTTGTGGGAAATTGTGGGGAGTGCCGTAACGGCAAATGGTTTCTTTTTTGATGAATTGGGCGACCACTTGTTTGGTCATGTTTGCATAGGTAGCTGCTTCGACCCATTTGGTGAAACAGTTGATGGCAACTAGTATGAACTGGTGCCCTTTTGAAGCCTTTGGCTCAATCATTCCGAACATGTTTATGCCCCACATAGAAAAAGGTTAGGGTGATGTCATGACATTCAGAGGTGTTTGTGGTATGTGCCCCTTGTTGGCATAATTTTGTCACTTGTGACATGTCTTGGCATGGGTTTGGAAGGACTCCTCATGGATTTCTTTGGTGAGCATGACTGCTTCAAGTTTATCCACACGTCCGAGTGAGACTATGATTTCTCTTATATAGTGTGCCCCGGCAGAGGGAGAACTGTGGTGCTATTATTTTTTTTGAGGGTTCTCTTGGTGAGGTTGTATTACCCTATCCTCTTGGTCCCCAAGTCTAGACAATCCTTCAGGAGGTTCAAAATCGTCCTTATTATCATCTTCTGTTTGGTTAATTGGAAAATTGAAGTCAAAAGGGATTGTAGCAGTGTTATTTTTGGTGGTGTATTTATGATGATTTTTTTTTGTAGGGTTTATGAAAATTTATTTGAGAACGAAAGAAAAACGAACTCTTTTGAACATAAACTGCAACTTTATTAATGACGAAAATGATTTGAAATATGGGGGTCCCCTAAAAATTAATCATTTGCCTTGGGAAGAGCATAATGATTTGATTTTTTTTTGAAAAACAAGATAAATTACTTGGACAAAAAAAAATGATTTCCAGAATTTCGATGGCCTTCCGGTTTGCTCGGATCTCTTCCGAAACGCTACTGTACACCGGGTCGGGTACTTCTTTTTTTTTTGGTGAGGGAATGATGTGGGTTTCTCTTTGAAATGTATGAAAATGCATGTGACTGTATGAATGCAGTGAGTATGCAAAAATATGCCCCTCTTTTTTTTTGTTTATGCAAAAAGTTTTATGAATGCAAATGTTATGACATGCAGGGGTTTGGTATATGAAGGTTCGGAACTTCCCCCCATCCTCACATGTAGGCTCTAAATTGTGAAATCTCCTAAGAAGAGGTCCTTAGAGTCATAGACCTCACATGGAATTAGGGTTGTCTATGGACATACGTCGACATGACTTCAATTAATTCCACGTGAAAATCTCATCTAAGCGGGGTTGGACATCCTACCTCACGGACATACGTCAACGCGGGCTTCCGCACACAACCTCCTTCTAACTTAGTGTTTTTCTCAAGCTCGGGTAGAGAGCCTCACACGTCCGGTATTAATCCGAACAATGTGGAGTAACATCACTCAAGTAACCCCCACATTTTGATATACATAATATGAATATAAAGCAAATAAAGCAAATATAAACATAATATAACATGTATGAATAAAATAAATAAACATGGCACGCAAAGAAAATAAAGCAATTGTCTTTAACCCAAATAGGTTAGGCTTGACTTGCTAGTGGGAACAGGGTCCCCAGTGAAGTCGCCAGCTGTGCGCACCTCGTTTTTTTCCTCGGGAAAAAGACGCGCAGATTCCTCCGAGGTCGTCCTCGAACGCTCGGAGGGTGCCTTTGTGAAGCCGCCACCAAAGTTTTTGTGTAAAGGGAACGTTGATAAACCCTTAAGTTTTTTTTGTTTGCAAAGGGAAACGATAATAAAACCCTTTTGACGATGAGGATAAGGATTAGGTCATCGCAACCATTGTCGGGTTCGGGAGTCGGTTACGCGAGGGGAAGGTATTAGCACCCCTCACGTCCGTTGTACTCAACGGGAACCTTCTATTTGGTTAAGACCTGAATTGCTTTTTAATACTTTGCGTTCATGTTCATTTATGCTAAAATATAATAAGGGGGGGGAAAAGAGATAAAAACAAACGAAAAAAAAAAAAAAAAAAGGTTTTTTTTATTATTGTGCTTGACAAGATGTCGATCTTGCTCCTACGTATCTCCCGGTAGTCGGAGAATTCAAAGCATACGTAGTTCTTTGGTAGAAAAACGTATGTGTGTTGGTTGATTTTAATTGGACGATGTTTTAAACCGAATTCTTGCGATTAAACGTAGCTTGTATGCTCGCACTTGGAGACTTATTAAGCGTTCGTTCGCGAATCACATTAGAATTGTTAAAAGTTACGTCCGTTAGGGTAGAGGGTTGAAATGATCGCTATGGGACCAAGGGAGGTACAATGGACTCATACAAGTCAAACATTGACCGAGTGGACTCCGAAAAGTCGGGCGATTGTTCGATTGATCCACTGAGATCAAGAACGGGTACAATGGACTCGGACGAGTCGAACATTGACCGAGTGGACTCAAACGAGTCGAGGGGTTGAGTCTAATGGCCAACGGGGGACCAAAAGATTTGGATTGACCGCAAGGGGCCAAGATTTGGTTTGGTTTGGGTTGTACGTATTAAAAAAGGAATGACGATTGTCCGAGCGACGAGACATACGTCACGCATTCGTACAATCGGGGCGATGGAGAGACATACGTCACACCATCCCTTTTTCATTCATGTTTTTGGATTGAATTCCTTAGAAATCCCAAGGTAAGTCAAAACATTTGGTTTGAAAACCCAAAATGGGAAGGTTTAGCAAATTTTGCTAGAAAGCGCGCAAGTTCGTCTCATTTTGCGAAAATGCGAACGTGAACGGTGTATGTTCATCTTTGAGTTTTGAACATCATGAACAATATTTATTGCTCAAGTTTAGATTGAAAAGCTGAACATAGCTTGTTGGTTCATGTGGTTTTGAAAGTTTGGGAACATAACTTGCTTTGCAAGCTATCCACAAAATGGTTATACAAACTTGTGATTTGCCAAAATTAAGCAAAAACCTTGTTATGATTTGAAGAACATGGGTTTAAAAACTCTTTGGTTCTGAGCTCTGGGGCTAGAACCTCAAAAATTGGTTGTTTTGACACAAAAACTCAGGTTCTGAGTTCTGTCATGGTCGCACTGCGACCATGACTTCGCACTGCGAAGCATGCGAAATTTTGGGTTCAGAAGCTGTTTCTGAACATTTGTTCAGAAACAACTTCTGAACACACTCAAGACCTTATATATGGGTGAAAAGCTTTGAGTTTTTGGGATGAAAAAGGTTGTACAAACCAATTTTGATGTTTTGAAAACCTTGGGATTTCTTTGAAATTCAAAAGGGGTTTTTTAGGACCAAAGGGTTTTGAGCCAAAATAGCTATGCAAACACAATTAGAAATGCAAGATAAAGAGCTTAGTAACTTACAGAACTCCTTAGCAAAGCTCCTGCTGCACTTGGCTTGATTTGGTTGAAGGCTTTCACAAAGGTTTGAAGATTTGTGATGAACTTGAACTTTTGAAAGCTTTGTGTGGATGGATTGTTTCTGGTTATTTGTGGAGATTTGTAGGTTGAAATGAGTAGAGTTTCTGCTCTTTGAATGTTGTGTTTTCTGTCTAATTGTGTGTTTGTAACCTTGGGCATTGCCTTGTATTTATAGGCCAAAATCAAATCTTTGTCATCATTACACAATCCCTTGATTCAGCTGATTTGTGGCCAAGATCAAGCTGAATCCCCTTGCATTAAATGCTAATGGATAGAGGCAACCCTGCCTTGTGCCAAGGGGCAAGTTCCAGCTTGATTTCAGCCACAAATTCAACCTATTCTAGAAGGTAATGATGAAGAACAAAGCTGATTTGCAAATGGCTAATGCTTGGGGATCAATCCTTGCAATCTCAATGGTTGGTCAATAAAAACGTGCACTGTATTGTGCAGAGATTGAGGGATGAAAAGGCTAAAATTGGCTGGTGTGAGAGGGTGAAAAGCTGCTGCAAAACAGAGTAGGCACTCATGGCTTTTCAAGTGAGAAAATCCAGCTGGTTTGACTGGTTTTTGGGGCAGCAAGCAGGAGGAAAGTCCTCAAGCAGGTGGCTGGCAACCTTGTGGTGGTTAGCAGGTCACCTGGGAGGGGCTAGAGCTGCCCAAGGGCAAGCCCACTTGCTTGTCACATGCTAGGTTGGAAGAAAAAGCTTCTAACCTTGGCATTAATGGCAAGTCTTTCAACTCTGGCTTTGCTTGGCCCAATTGGCCATGAATGCTACTTAAAATAATTATGGAAATGATGTGCAACAAAATCTGGAATTAAATCCAAGAAACCAAAAATCTGCAGAAAAATCGCAGACTTCGCAGTGCGAAGTGAGCTTCGCATTGCGAAGTCCTTAATTTTGAAAAGTTGACTTTTCTGTTGACTTTTGTTGACTTTTGACTTTTTCCCCTCTTTGATTTTTTTTGATTTTTGGTTTTAAAATGCGCAGGACAAAATTAGGGTACTACACTCACAATTCAGAGAAAATGTGCTTGTTATTACTTATTCAAAAACATAAAAGATTCCACGTAATTTTTTGTTTTGGAAATATATACACTATTATAGATGGAAATTTGACAAAAGTAAAAGACTTCGCTTGGGAAGAATTTCGTTAATGGGGAAGTGACCTGCCCCAAAGGTGTAGTTCCTTTAATCGTGTTTGGGATTGCTGATGCCAATTGGGCTTTTTGTTGGGTATTTGAGGAATGTTAATGGCAATTGGGCTCTTTGTGATTTGCGGGGAGAGTGCTGAGTATGGTTGAGCCTTGAGTGATTTGTGCACCGGGAGCAATCAGGTTTTGGTTTAAAAAATGCGGGTGCCAATGGAAATTGGGCTTTATTTGTTGGCTGCCGAGCGAGATCGGGATTTTGACCATGGTTGCCGAGCGAGGTCGGGCTTTTTGATTTTGGTTGCCGAGCGAGGTCGGGCCTTTTGATTTTGGTTGCCGAGCGAGGTCGGGCTTTTTGATTTTGGTTGCCGAACGAGGTCGGGCTTTTTGATTTTGGTTGCCGAACGAGGTCGGGCTTTTTGATTTTGGTTGCCGAGCGAGGTCGGGCTTTTTGATTTTGGAGGATTCATATGAAATTTGCGCACGCAATTTTATGCCCTCTATTATTCCGAGATTGTACTGAAAAAGTCGAAATAAATACCACACAAAATCATATTGTACAGTTCAAATTAATAACATGCTTATTAATGAACCAACCTATCACTCATTTAAGTAAAACAAATTGAATAATAATGGTGAGGGGTTATGAACGCTCATCCGGCAATTTTGCTAACATTCCGATCGAGTTATATGTCCATCCCATTATTGTTTCTTAAAAACATGAAAGCATCGATCAAAAGGTCTTTAAGGGTTGTAATTTGGCTGGGCTACAAAAGAAATGTCATATGTGGGGAAATTGAATTCAAATGGCCAAGCAAGAGGGAACATTCTTTCTAACTTACCCCTTTCTTTGTTCAAGTCACCATTTTGGTGATTTCACAAATGCTTTTCTCCTTGATCTCGACCACTCTTGGATTTTATCGGTCTTCTTTTCTTTTTTCTCCTTTTTTTTTTTTTTCTTGGTTTGCTTTGCTTTTCTTTCATTCTTTTTTTCCTTTGGTCGTCAAGATCAATTAAGAAATTTAACGTTGTTTGACTTTCGCAACCTTCCCCTTTTTCCCAACTTGTTTCAGTACGATACCCTATTTGAATGTTCCCTCCTCTCTTGGCAAGGGACATTAATCATGATGTTTTAAGGGTTCAAAAAATCGAAAGGAAATTATCAGAATTCAGTGATGTTTTAACTATGAACTGAAAATATTTTTTACAAACTCCGGCAGTCTCATTAAGCAGTTGAGCTTATGAAAGTTGGCAGTCCATAGTTAAAAATTCTGATTTGTTAGGCTCGAAGGGGTTTAACAAATACTCACTTCTCACAGGGTGGGCTATTTGTGGTTGATTGTTTTCTCTCTTTTTCAAACAAATGCCTTGATCATGTCAATACTTTTATGCAATTAAAAACAAAATTCAGATTTAACATAAAAAGATCGAGCTAAGCAAAAATGTCGATCTCCTGCATATGTATTATGATATCTTTGGGGATTCCTCACATCTGGCTGGTTCTAAATGGTTCATAGAACAAACATATTAAATAACGTGAATTGTATGGTATAATTTAGTATGGAATATACATTCTCCTTTCAAATATTAATCAGGGAAAGAAATAGGAAACATGCATTTTTGCTTTGCGAAAATTAACCACATTTATCATTACCATTTGTTTATGGTTAAAACTTTGGCTTATTCGGTTGCGGAAAGTTTTGTCGAATTTGCATTACCAATGATAGATAACAAAAAATTTCAACATTCACACATATTAAAAATAAATAGGCATGATTATGATGCAAACGCTAGGTAATAAAAACAAAAGTACTCGAATAATAAAGCGAGAGTATCAATATAGCTACAAAGTACCAAACAAAAAGGAACCTCTAAAAGTGTACGAGAAAGATGACATAAACATGAACAACAAAATATGAGAAGTCATAAAAAAAGGTCACTCAAGGAGTGAAAGCCTCATCATCCTCGGTCTCCTCATCCTCGTCCTCCCTGGCCTCCGGCCGCTGTACCACTGCCTCCAGCCTCTGCATGCTCTGGCCTATCCCCGGGCCAACGACCATGAGCCGCGAACATCTGGGATGTCGGTATCTGATCATCAGGATCTGTCGGCCTCCCTAACTGCCTCTGAAGACGATACATGGAATCATGCATCATAGTCATGTATCGATGGGAGGAGGCATTCTGCTCCAATATGAAAGTGCAAGTGCGACAATCCCCTGATGCTGGTGGAGGTCTAGGCCGTGGCTGCTGTGCCCTCGCTCTCCGTCCCGTGCAGTGCCTAGAGATGTACTCGTCCGTAATGGGGTTCTTAATGGTTTCGGACACCTGGGGAGGGATAACTACGCGGGCGTCCCGGCAGAGTCCCATGATAAGACCCGGGAAAGCAAGTGGGCACATCTTCTTGGCCGGTGGCTTGATGCCACTCTCGACCACTATCTTAATCTCCTGGCAAATGGCCCTGGCCACATCTACTTGTTTTCCGGTGAGGATATAGTAGATAAGGGGGGGTAACATCCATGGTGGTGGAGGAGGTATGGCTCTTAGGTTTTATGTTGTGGACGATGAGGTGGAAAATGACCTGGGCATAGGTGGTAAGGTTGCCCCTGAGGGCCTTTGTGGGTTGCCCTGCTGCATTAAGCTCATAACTCTTTCCGGATTGGAAAATGGTTTGAGCGTAGAGATCGTGGTTCCAATTACCACGATTCTGGTGCTTATGGAAAGCACACAGCTCATCATCTTCCAATTGGAAAGGGTTTCGGAGATAGGTATTGATGGCGTCGCGATCGAATCGAATGATCCGACCACGCACCATGGTCTGGTATGTAAACTCCCCCTCTGGATCCACGGGAATGGCGTTTGCATAGAATTCCCGGATTATGTCATAGTTGAGGTTAAGGGGAGGGTTTACCAAAACTCCCCACTGGCGGTGGTTTATTAATCGGGCCAACTCCCTCCAAGGGCCCCTGTCACTTATGATGAACTGTCTCTCCGGCCAGAAGGTCCTGCCAAGAAGCTCTTCATATCTCTCCTGGTTCCGAAGACTTAGGAAGCGTGAGGCATCAAAACCCCCTTGTGGTCTCGATCCGGATGCCTCACCCCTTGAGCGTTTTCCCACTGGTCTTGGTGCCATCTGCAAGGAAAAGGGCAAAGTCAGTGTGATTGCAAGCGATTAAAAGTGATGTGAGGTGAAATGAATGGAATTGGAGGGAAAAAATGGGAAAAAACACAGGTTCTGTTCCTGCTACAGTCGCACTGCGAAGGTAGGTTCGCAGTGCGAAGGTATTCGAAAATTTCTGGGTTGCCCAGAAATGGTCGCAGTGCGAAGTTGAACTTTGCTCTGCGACCATGACAGCAAACCCCAGAAATCTGCACCTACACCTCTGGGTTTGAACTTCTAACATACAAGGCATGCAACAAACTCAGAATCAAAGACTGGGTATCAGAAAAAACAACTTAACAGCCTCTTTTTTTAAATTTCGTAAATGGGTTTTCAAAAACAAAATGGGAATTTGAAAGAAACAGGCTTGTGTTTAGATACCCATGAGGCATGCTTGCTAAATCTTAACTTAATACAGCAAACTAAGGACTAAATGCAGCTAATATAAGCTTAAACTTCAAAAATGGGAATTTCAAAATTAGAAACCCTAAAACCCTTATTGTTTGAAATACGAATCAGATGTACAGAGAAAGAAGAAAGGAAAACATACCTGGTGGTTGGTTCTGAATGGAAGAAAGTATAAACTTAAAGAAAGGAAGATTCACCAATGGATATGCCTACTCTCTTTTTTTTAGATTTGTGAGTTTTTTCCCCCTTTTTTTTAGTTATGAACAAAAGGGTTATTTTTTTAGTGTTAAGAGTTAAAAGAAAACGGTTGGAAAAACAAGATGGTGGAAATGGGTGGTTGAGAGGGAGTAAATGAAGGGTCAGCTGAGCTGACAAAATTCGCGTACTTCGCACTGCGAAGTACTTGAAATTTTTTTGAAAATCTTGCTACCCTTCAACCATTGGCCATTCATATCCCCAATTATGATCATGCATAAAAACAAGTAATAAACAACTAAAAGCTGATTGCCCCTGATAAAACATAACGTAGCAAACACGAGTGAATGGATAATATGTAGAGGCTCGAAATTCTCCCCCATCCTCACATGTAGGCTCTAAGTTGTGAAATTTCCTAAGAAGAGGTCCTTAGAGTCATAGACCTCACATGGAATTAGGGTTGTCTATGGACATACGTCGACATGACTTCAATTAATTCCACGTGAAAATCTCATCTAAGCGGGGTTGGACATCCCACCTCACGGACATACGTCAACGCGGGCTTCCGCACACAACCTCCTTCTAACTTAGTGTTTTTCTCAAGCTCGGGTAGAGAGCCTCACACGTCCGGCATTAACCCGAACAATGTGGAGTAACATCACTCAAGTAACCCCCACATTTGATATATATAATATGAATATAAAGCAAATAAAGCAAATATAAACATAAAGCATAAATATAACATGTATGAATAAAATAAATAAACATGGCACGCAAAGAAAATAAAGCAATTGTCTTTAACCAAAATAGGTTAGGCTTGACTCACTAGTGGGAACAGGGTCCCCAGTGAAGTCGCCAGCTGTGCGCACCTCGTTTTTTTCCTCGGGAAAAAGACGCGCAAATCCTCCGAGGACGTCCTCGAACGCTCGGAGGTGCCTTTGTGAAGCCGCCACCAAAGTTTTTGTGTAAAGGGAACGTTGATAAACCCTTAAGTTTTTTTTTGTTTGTAAAGGGAAACGATAATAAAACCCTTTTGACGATGAGGATAAGGATTAGGTCATCGCAACCATTGTCGGGTTCGGGAGTCGGTTACGCGAGGGGAAGGTATTAGCACCCCTTACGTCCGTTGTACTCAACGGGAACCTTCTATTTGGTTAAAGCTTGAATTGTTTTTTAATACTTTGCGTGCATGTTTATTTATGTTAAAAATATAATAAAAAGGGGGAAAGAGATAAAAACAAACGGAAGAAAGAAAAAGTTTTTTATTATTGTGCTTGACAAGATGTCGATCTTGCTCCTACGTATCTCCCGGTAGTCGGAGAATTCAAAGCATACGTAGTTCTTTGGTAGAAAAACGTATGTGTGTTGGTTGATTTTAATTGGACGATGTTTTAACCGAATTCTTGCGATTAAACGTTGCTTGTATGCTCGCACTTGGAGACTTATTAAGCGTTCGTTCGCGAATCACATTAGAATTGTTAAAAGGTACGTCCGTTAGGGTAGAGGGTTGAATTGGTCGCTATGGGACCAAGGGAGGTGCAATGAACTCAAACGAGTCAAACATTGACCGAGTGGACTCCGAAGAGTCGGGCGATTGTTCGATTGATCCACTGAGATCAAGAACGGGTACAATGGACTCGGACGAGTCGAACATTGACCGAGTGGACTCTAACGAGTCAAGGGGTTGAGTCTAATGGCCAACGGGGGACCAAAAGGCTTGGATTGACCACAAGGGGCCAAGATTTGGTTTGGTTAGGGTTGTACATATTAAAAAAGGAATGACGATTGTCCGAGCGACGAGACATACGTCACGCATTCGTACAATCGGGGCGATGGAGAGACATACGTCACACCATCCCTTTTTCATTCATGTTTTTGGATTGAATTCTTTAGAAATCCCAAGGTATGTCAAAACATATGGTTTGAAAACCCAAAATGGGAAGGTTTAGCAAATTTGCTAGAAAGCGCGCAAGTTCGTCTCATTTTGCGAAAATGCGAACGTAAACGGTGTATGTTCATCTTTGAGTTTTGAACATCATGAACAATATTTATTGTTCAAGTTTAGATTGAAAAGATGAACATAGCTTGTTGGTTCATGTGGTTTTGAAAGTTTGGTAACATAACTTGCTTTGCAAGTTATCCACAAAATGGTTATACGAACTTGTGATTTTGCCAAAATTAAGCAAAAACCTTGTTATGGTTTGAAGAACATGGGTTTAAAAACTCTTAGGTTCTGAGCTCTGGGGCTAGAACCTCAAAAATTGGTTGTTTGGACACAAAAACTCAGGTTCTGAGTTCTGTCATGGTCGCACTGCGACCATGACTTCGCACTGCGAAGGATGCGAAATTTTGGGTTCAGAAGCTGTTTCTGAACATTTGTTCAGAAACAACTTCTGAACACACTCAGGACCTTATAGATGGGTGAAAGGCTTTGAGTTTTTGGGGTGAAAAAGGTTGGACAAACCAGTTTTGATGTTTTGAAAACCTTGGGATTTCTTTGAAATTCAAAAGGGGTTTTTTAGAACAAAGATGTTTTGAGCCAAAATGCTATGCAAACACAATTGTAAATGCAAGATAAAGAGCTTGGTAACTTACAGAACTCCTTAGCAAAGCTCCAGCTGCACTTGGTTTGATTTGGTTGAAGGCTTGTGCAAGAGGTTTGAGTATTTGTGATGGTTTTGGAACTTTGGAAAGCTTTGTGTGGATTGGTTTTTTTCTGGTTGTTTGGGGAGATTTGTAGGTTGAAATGAGTAGAGTTTCTGCTCTTTGAATGCTGTGTTAACTGTGTTTGTTCCTTTGGGCATTGCCTTCTATTTATAGGCCAAAATCAAATCTTTGTCGTCATTACACAATCCCAAAATTCAGCTGATTTGTGGCCAAGATCAAGCTGAATCCCTTTGCATTAAATGCTAATGGATAGAGGCAACCCTGCCTTGTACCAAGGGGCAAGATCCAGCTTGATTTCAGCCACAAATTCAACTATTTCTAGAAGGTAATGATGAAGAACAAAGCTGATTTGCAATTGGCTAATGCTTGGGGATCAATCCTTGCAATCTCAATGGTTGGTCAATAAAAACGTGCACTGTAATGTGCAGAGATTGAGGGATGAAAAGGCTAAAATTGGCTGGTGTGAGAGGGTGAAAAGCTGCTGCAAAACAGAGTAGGCACTCATGGCTTTTCAAGTGAAAAAAATCCAGCTGGTTTGACTGGTTTTTGGGGCAGCAAGCAGGAGGAAAGTCCTCAAGCAGGTGGCTGGCAACCTTGTGGTGGTTAGCAGGTCACCTGGGAGGGACTAGAGCTGCCCAAGGGCAAGCCCACTTGCTTGTCACATGCTAGGTTGGAAGAAAAAGCTTCCAACCTTGGCATTAATGGCAAGTCTTTCAACTCTGGCTTTGCTTGGCCCAATTAGCCATGAATGCTACTCAAAATAATTATGGAAATGATATGCAACAAAATCTGGAATTAAATCCAAGAAACCAAAAATCTGCAGAAAAATCGCAGACTTCGCAGTGCGAAGTGAGCTTCGCATTGCGAAGTCCTCAATTTTGAAAAGTTGACTTTTCTGTTGACTTTTGTTGACTTTTGACTTTTTCCCCTCTTTGATTTTTTTTGATTTTTGTTTTAAAATGCGTAGGACAAAATTAGGGTACTACAGTGACAACATATAAGGATTGGCATGAGATGCTTCCCTTTGCGCTACATGGCTACAGAACAGCCATTCGCACTTCAACTGGGGCAACTCCCTTCTCCTTAGTATACGGCACGGAAGCTGTTCTCCCCGTAGAGGTGGAAATTCCTTCGTTAAGGGTCTTGATGGAAACCAAGCTAGAAGAAGCTGAATGGGTCCAAACAAGGTTCGACCAACTGAATCTCATAGAGGAGAAGCGTCTGACGGCAATATGTCATGGCCAACTCTATCAAAGGAGGCTCAAGAGAGCATTCGACAAGAAGGTCCGTCCTCGAGAATTCAAAGAAGGAGACCTAGTGCTCAAGAAGATATTACCTATCCACAAAGATCCCCGAGGGAAGTGGACTCCCAGCTATGATGGGCCGTATGTGGTAAAGAAAGCTTTCTCAGGCGGAGCCCTGATCATCACCACTATGGACGGAGAAGAGTTCCAACTCTCAATAAATTCCGATGCAGTCAAGAGGTATTATGCCTAAAGAAAAAAGAAAAAGAGCTCGCTAAATCGAAAACCTGAAAGGGCGGTTTAGGCAATAGAGAGCGTCCTGCTAGATTGAAAACCTGAAAAGGCGGTCTAGGCAAAAATTAAGGACATCAAAAAAGGAAATACACCCCGGTGGATTGAAAACTCGAAAGAGCGGTCCAGGCAAAAGTTAGGGGTTAACAAAAAAAAAAAGAGGAAAGGCAATGACTGCAGCATCCAAGCTCCGGACAAGATTCAAGAGGAGAAGAATCGGTCTCGTCAGCATCTTCCAACAAACGAAAATCTCGAAGTCATAAGGAAATAGCATGTGTTGTGCCAAAACCAACTATTTTCTTTTTGCTTTTTTTTCTTGTCTTACTTCTCACTTTGTGTATTTTTACTCATTCAAGAGGTCAAATCTGCATTGAATAAATTTCCTTTTTTGTTATTTTATGTTCTCAGTAGCGCATAAAATTTTGTTTTATTCATGATGAAAATGCTTTAAAACATGGGAAATAAACAAAAGAATTTTCTTCCAAAAAGAGAAAAAACAAACAAACTTTGCTTTATTTTGAATCTTCGTGAATTCTGAAAGAATTGCGGTAGTTCCTACCAAAATATCGCACCAAAGGACTTATGCTCCTTAGCAAAGGCAAGTGTGTAGCTCGCGGCACGCGGAGCGCAAGAACCCCCAAGGGTTAGGAGGGGCAGAATTCCCCGGTAAACACCCTAAGCATCCAAACACCAACCAAGGCTGGATATCGATCATGCTTCCAAAATGATCCTTTATCCCCATAAGCCAAACCTCATTGATACTCCCCAGGGAGTCTCAACCCCAAACAAAAGTCCAATCATTATTGGCAAACCCACACAAATTTTCGGGCTTAGGCTCGAACTACACCGGTTTTGATCCCATTTGGGTATGTAGGCAAAGGACCTCGTCCTTCCAAACCGACCAACCAAAAAACAAACAAAACAAAAAAAAAGAGAGCCCAATTGTCAGTAACACAACCACAAACAAAGACCGACTCTGCTCGGCACCCAGCCAGCATTTTTTCATTTTTATTCATGCATGCATATACAAATCATTCATACACATGCATTTCATATCATGCATCCTCAACAAGGATTCTCCAGTGAGTATCACATATTCACCAACATCCATCAACATTCAACCAGGGGCACCTATTTAGGGTAAGACCGCAGCTCGTTAGGAATCGACATTCAGAAGCAGTGCCTGAATAAGATCGCCTAGCTTAGGTATCAACCTCTAGAAGCAGTACCTAGAGTAGATCACCTCCCCCAGTGTATTGACCTTCAGTGTTAGCGGCTGAATAAGATCACAGCTCGTTAGGAATCGATATTCAGAAGCAGTGCCTGAATAAGATCGCCTAGCTTAGGTATCCACCTCTAGAAGCAGTACCTAGAGTAAACCTCCATCTTAGGTATCGACCTCTAGTGACATCCTAGAGTAGGTCACTTCCTAGCTTAGGTATCGGCCTCTAGAAGCAGTACCTAGATAAGATCACCTACCTCAATGTTCCACCTCTAGAAGCAGTACCTAGAGTAAACTTCCGTCTTAGGTATCGACCTCTAGTGACATCCTAGAGTAGATCATCTCCATCAATGTTCCACCTCTAGAAGCAGTGCCTAGAGAAAATCACCATCCTCAGGAATCGACTTCTAGTGACAGTGCCTAGATAAGATTACCTTCATTCCCCAGTGGATCTACCTCCAGTGTTAGCGGCTGGATACGATCAAACCTTTTCCAACCATTGCATTTGCATTTCGCGAAGGACAAAATTCGGGTCCTTCTTTTTACTTAATTGATCTCCGCAAAGAGTTCATGAGAAGCCTTCGGCACTCACGTACTCTATGCGAAGACACAATTAAGTAGGGGCAACTATAGTACCCTAATTTTGTCCTACGCATTTTTAAACAAAATCAAAAAAAATCAAAAGAGGGGAAAAAGTCAAAAGTCAACAAAAGTCAACAGAAAAGTCAACTTTTCAAAATTGAGGACTTCGCACTGCGAAGCTCACTTCGCACTGCGAAGTCTGCGATTTTTCTGCAGATTTTTGGTTTCTTTGATTTAATTCCAGAATTTGTTGCATATCATTTCCATAATTATTTTAAGTAGCATTCATGGCTAATTGGGCCAAGCAAAGCCAGAGTTGAAGGACTTGCCATTAATGCCAAGGTTGGAAGCTTTTTCTTCCAACCTAGCATGTGACAAGCAAGTGGGCTTGCCCTTGGGCAGCTCTAGTCCCTCCCAGGTGACCTGCTAACCACCACAAGGTTGCCAGCCACCTGCTTGAGGACTTTCCTCCTGCTTGCTCCCCCCAAAACCAGTCAAACCAGCTGGATTTTTTCACTTGAAAAACCATGATTGCCTACTCTGTTTTGCAGCAGCTTTTCACCCTCTCACACCAGCCAATTATAGCCTTTTTCATCCCTCAATCTCTGCACATCACAGTGCACGTTTTCATTGACCAACCATTGAGATTGCAAGGATTGATCCCCAAGCATTAGCCAATTGCAAATCAGCTTTGTTCTTCATCATTACCTTCTAGAATTAGTTGAATTTGTGGCTGAAATCAGGCTGGATCTTGCCCCTTGGTACAAGGCAAGGTTGCCTCTATCCATTAGCATTTAATGCAAAGGGATTCAGCTTGATCTTAGCCACAAATCAGCTGAATTTTGGGATTGTGTAATGATGACAAAGATTTGGTTTTGGCCTATAAATAGAAGGCAATGCCCAAGGATTCAAAAAAGAGTTAACAACAGCATTTCAAGAGCAGAAACTCTACTCATTTTAGCCTACAAAACTCCACAAAATAACCAGAAACAATCAATCCAACACAAAGCTTACAAAAGTTCAAGTTCATCACAAATCTTCAAAACCTTTGTGAAAGCCTTCAACCAAATCAAACCAAGTGCAGCTGGAGCTTTGCTAAGGAGTTCTGTAAGTTTCTAAGCACTTATCTTGCATTTATAATTGTTTTTGCATAGCTATTTGGCTCAAAACCTCTTTGTCCTAAAAAACCCCTTTTGAATTCCAAAGAAATCCCAAGGTTTTCAAAACATCAAAACTGGTTTGTCCAGCCTTTTTCACCCCAAAAACTCAAAGTTTTTCACCCTCCTATAAGGTCCTGAGTGTGTTCAGAAGTTGTTTCTGAACAAAAGTTCAGAAACAGCTTCTGAACCCAAAATTTCGCATGCTTCGCAGTGCGAAGTCATGGTCGCAGTGCGACCATGACAGAACTCAGAACCTGAGTTTTTGTGTCAAAACAACCAATTTTTGAGGTTCTAGCCCCAGAGCTCAGAACCTAAGAGTTTTTAAACCCATGTTCTTCAAACCATAACAAGGTTTTTGCATAATTTTGGCAAAATCACAAGTTCGTATGACCATCTTGTGGGTAACTTGCAAAGCAAGTTATGTTCCCAAACTTTCAAAACCACATGAACAAACAAGCTATGTTCATCTTTTCAATCTAAACTTGAACAATAAATATTGTTCATGATGTTCAAAACTCAAAGATGAACATACACCGTTTACGTTCGCATTTTCGCAAAATGAGACGAACTTGCGCGTTTTTTTAGCAAATTTGCTAAACCTTCCCATTTTGGGTTTTCAAACCATATGTTTTGTAACACCTTGGGATTTCTAAAGGATTCAACCCAAAAACATGAATGAAAAAGGGATGGTGTGACGTATGTCTCTCCATCGCCCCGATTGTACGAATGCGTGACGTATGTCTCGTCGCTCGGACAATCGTCATTCCCTTTTTTCAATATGTACAACCCCGACCAAACCAAATCTTGGCCCCTTGTGGTCAATCCAAGCCTTTTGGTCCCCCGTTGGCCATTAGACTCAACTCCTCGACTCGTTTGAGTCCACACGGTCAATGTTCGACTCGTCCGAGTCCATTGTACCCGTTCTTGATCTCAGTGGATCAATCGAACAAACCCCCGACTCTTCGGAGTCCACTCGGTCAATGTTTGACTTATATGAGTCCATTGTACCTCTCTTGGTCCCATAGCGACCAATTTCAACCCTCTACCCTAACGGACGTACCTTTTAACAATTCTAATACGATTCGCGAACGAACGCTTAATAAGTCTCCAAGCGCGAGCATACAAGCTACGTTTAATCGCAAGAATTTGGTTAAAACATCGTCCAATTAAAAACAACCAACACATATACGTTTTTCTACCAAAGAACTACGTATGCTTTGAATTCTCCGACTACCGGGAGATACGTAGGAGCAAGATCGACATCTTGTCAAGCACAATAATAAAAAACTTTTCTTTCTTCTTTCGTTTGTTTTTATCTCTTTTCCCCCCTTTATTATGTTTTTAACATAAATAAACATGCACGCAAATTATTAAAAAAACAATTCAAGCTTTAACCAAATAGAAGGTTCCCGTTGAGTACAACGGACGTGAGGGGTGCTAATACCTTCCCCTTGCGTAACCGACTCCCGAACCCGACAATGGTTGCGATGACCAAATCCTTATCCTCATCGTCAAAAGGGTTTTATTATCGTTTCCCTTTACAACAAAAAAAAACTTAAGGGTTTATCAACGTTCCCTTTACACAAAAACTTTGGTGGCGGCTTCACAAAGGCCCTCCGAGCGTTCGAGGACGTCCTCGGAGGATTTGCGCGTCTTTTTCCCGAGGAAAAAAACGAGGTGCGCACAAATCCCATTTTAAAGAAAAATTGAATATGGTTCAAATCGTTCGCCTAACATTTATGAGAGACATGAACAAGACATACTTTCTTATTTTTTTGGTAATGAAATTTAGATGGATAACAAGGTTAATTTATGATTTTTCAACACGTTAACTTTTTTTGTTTAACGCCAAGCATATTTGTTCCATTATTCTTTAAAAACATCATTTTTTTTAAATTCACCTTTTCCAAAAAAAAATGGATATGATTTATGTATATTCGTCATTTTTTAGGGATTATGTCTTTTTTTTTTAACGACCACAAGAATTTTATGGCCATTTTTGTGATATAAACTATAGCTATGCGATTTTTTGTTATAGTCGTGAGTTTTTGTTATGATCTATAATAATATCTTTTTGTTATGATCATAATTTTTAATTATGCGGTTTTTTTGATAGATTAGAGCCATTTTTTAAGTAAGACTTTTTATTTTTTAGGGTGGAAGGATTCACACTTCTGTTAGACATACTCAAATATATAAAAATGAAAATGTATTTTATTGTATTTTTTCAACGGAATCATTTTTCTCATGATAACCGCCCGTATTATTCCATCATGATAAGCATCCTCGCTGGAAATTTTAATGATGCATTAAACATGGAGGTTTCATTTTAATGATGCATTATATTAATAAGAAAGTGGAAATAAATCAAAACCGCTACATCTAAAATACAATGAGGAGTTTCTTCAATCCAAACAATATCAATCAAAGAAGAAAAAACAAATTTAGCTGAGTAATGAGAAACTTGATTAGCCAGAAGATTGCGAAATGAATTTTTGTATAATTCGCAACATCATTGACAATTTAAATTATATCTCCAGTCTTGCAATTAGTTATTGTCAAATTTAAAGCATAATAACTTTTCTTTATTGTCATATATAATTTTTTTAGTATATATTTAATTGTCTTCAACGATAATTCAAATTGTGTATCAATTTGTTCCTCCTTAATTTAGTTTATGAATTGAAATCTATTTCACTCAAATATGGGCTGGAGAAGAGGAGAAATTTCCTCCATTCATTTGGTCTTTAATGCTATTTCAAAATGACAATGATTTCTATTTTTACTTATCAATTAATGGTTTAAGAATGAAGAATTTTTTTAAAATAAATTATATTTAAATTAGCTAACATGTCTTTGTAACACC
Source organism: Medicago ruthenica (assembly GCA_018208015.1). Lineage (NCBI taxonomy): Eukaryota > Viridiplantae > Streptophyta > Magnoliopsida > Fabales > Fabaceae > Medicago > Medicago ruthenica. The sequence goes on from CM031376.1 coordinate 11,523,711, forward strand.
CGTACTAAATTTATCTAGAATATTTAGCATGTGTATTAAAATTTGATACTGGATACATTGGAATTTTCAATAATAAACCAATACAACTAAATGAAAACAAATTTGCTCGTTTATACAACTAATCAAGAACCATTAAATATACATATACAAATACTGATAAACCCATGAGCTGGTACATGACGAGCCTTTGCACTCCACTCAGCGTCTCCCTGATAAACTTCATCTTTACCTCTTGTTTACCTGAAACTGAAACAAATGGATTGGGATGAGACATAATGTCTCAGTGAGCTCCACCTATCTTAGGCTGTGTGACAACCTCGGGGAAAACCTACGATTGCCACATTCTAATCTCAACCCATTTCTGGTTTATACGTGTCTGTGCCTGCTACACTGTGTAGTCGTGAAACTAGACTACAATCTGCTAACTTAGTGATCGAGGGGAAAACTAGGATCACTTTCTGATATCTGATGACTACTCTGTCATATTCTCATTGTATTATATATGTGTACATCTTTCTGTTATCATTAAGTTAGAAAGTTAGCGTTGATCATACAATAATTATCTTGGTTCATTTTATGGAGTGCATCCGAGTGGAGTAACCCCGGAATACATCTCCCTACTACCGGTGAAAATTCCTATCTGAGGCTAACACCGGACTCCTCTTATCGTCGTGCGGTCATCCTTGCGAAATAACTCGTCCCACTAGCGTGAACCTCCTGTGTCCCACTAGCGTGAACAACAGAAGACACGACTTATCATATTTACATTATTAATCTTAACTTATGCATGAACCTTTCGTGTCCCACTAGCGTGAACAACGAAAGTCACGACTTAACATTTTAATTAAACTCTTATGTGTGGCTATCCTCGCGGATGGTAACTCCATCGTTCCAGCTCGCCGGAACCCCCTGTGTTCTAACTAGCGAGAAAACATGAGACACATTTAATCTTTATAATTAATTCTCTTAGCTTGAACGTGACCCTCAATGCTCCAACTAGCGGGAACAACAAGAGACACGACAAGCATCTTCATATTAATAATGATAAGGATACAATATCTTAAGACGTTGTAATCCCGTCTCTTACTCTAAATATATTTCTTGTACCTTCGTACTCTTGATTGAAAACATATCTATTCTTGCTAACCTATTTAGGTCTTAGACATATCGTTGTCATATGTCGTACTTAGGGGCTTATTATCCCGTCTGTAATAATTTCCTGCTCATCTAACCTTTACCCTTCGTACCTCTAATGCATTGCCTATTCCTTGTTCACTTATACTTTCATCCGTTGGAAGCCTTTCAGATATGTCAAAATGGCATTTTCTTAGAAATTAGGGTTTTCATTTAAAACGGTTGGAAAACACCTCGCTTAAGCGCACACAGCTCACCCAACGCAACTTAGCAGACCAAGATGGTTCTGTCAAGCGCGCTGTAGCGAGCAAACCCGCGCTGTAGCGAGCTAGTCCAGAACGAGAATTGTTCTGCTCGCTGCAGCGAGCTCCAGCGCGCTGTAGCGAGCATGACAGTGCAGAAAATGCTCAAAACATGATTTTCACCATTTTGACCTATCCAATCTTACCCAAGCATCCCAACAGCATTAGGAATGATTTTAAACTACCAATTGATAACTTAATTCATAGATTAACAAGGATTAGGCAAGCATTAAGGGTTAGGGCACAAAATTGTAAACTTTTCTAAATAAAGGATTTTTACCCAAAATTCATACAAGGTGGGTTCTAATTCTAAGGAACTCACCTGAATAATTGATTTTGATCCTTGTCAAGCTTTTTCCTTCAAACCCTAGCTTGATTCCTCTTCCTTTCTTGTTTTCTTTAGCTCCCAATAGCTCAATATCTCAAGAGTTGCTTGCAAGAAGGCTAAACATATGGGATTGATGATTATGTGAAGGCTGGAATGGTTTGGATGGGAGGAATTGAGAGAAAGAGTAGAGAGAAGTTGGAGAGAAATGTTTAGAGAGAGGAAGTGGTAAGAATTATGAGGCAATTTTGGGGTAAATGGCTTTTATAGCCTAAACCCTCAAATTACTAAAATGCCATTCCTTAAAAATATCTCTGGTACAACGTCTCAACACTGATAAATATTTAACTCAATCACCATTCTTTCTTTTTTGTTTAGTTTTTTATTGTTTGTTCTTCATATAGAAATACAATTTTGTTTTTGATATATCCCTTTCGAAGGAAAATGGAGATATAATGGATCGAATCGTTTACTTGTGGTTTGTGACAAATATGAACAACCATAATTAAATATATTTTTTATAATAATATTTTTGTATTGTTGTTTGTTACGTGTCTAATATGGTTATAGCTTTTTTACATCTTTTTTCTTCAATTATGTTTGTCTTCTTCTCTATGATTGTTATGTAATGGAACATAATTTTTAATTCAAAACTCATCATTTCTTCAGATTTTGTTGGTCCGTCAACTATTTATCTTAACTGATATAGAGATCCTCTTCTTCAGAGTTATGGTTGACATATGAGATGAAGATACACACGATGGATAGTTCTAGAACAAGTTTGATATCAACGATAAGGATGAGACGAAGCTTCGAACTTTGATATTTTTTTTCCTATATTGGATTCATTTGTTCCTCAATTTTATTCTTCATTCATGTAGTTTCCCATTTCAAGGGTATGATATATATAAGATTAATTATGTAATGTAGTATATTTTATTTTATTTTTACTACATGTAATGTAGCTTATTCTTGATTGTTGATTTTACATTACATGGTGGTCGTGAAACATGGAAGCGAGATGCATTTGACATCTTTAAACCAAAGTGTGACTCCACAAAAAACATTGTCCATGATAATTTGTTAGTACATGATTTTGTCTATCTATCAGTCGAATTAATTATCGCATATTTTATGTGAGTCATATAGCATGACAAATATCAATATTTTTAACTATTACAATGACTTATTTAAGAAAAAGAAACTATTATAATAACTATTTTCTCAAAATAAAAAAAATAAAACTATGACAAACTATATGAAGAAAACTATTATAATAATTGGATAGTGGATAAAAGGTCTTCTACCTTTAAGTTTTGTGTGAGCTTTAATAGTTTTATCTTTTGTAAAAGACGTTTTTGTAGGGGTGTTTGCGGCATGTTTCTTTTTTGTCAAAACTCATCCTATGCAAAGGTAAAATAGCATACAATTTAGTTTGGATGACCTTTTTAAAAAAAGTTGAACCGATCCAATTCATTTTAATGTCGTTTACTTTGAATCAAATTTTTAATTTAATATCCAAATTATTATGGTAAAAAAATCTATTAGTATAAATATACGACAAAGTAATAGGTTTTATGGTGTGAATCATTTATCTTCTCCGTGCAACTGCACAAAATAATCTCTTGAGTCGAATACTATCACAATGGATGTCAAAATTGTTCCGTAGGAGATTTAACAATATTGCACCTGCATTACCAAGGTTGAATTCGAACTCAGAATCATTGGTTAACCTAGATAAAAAAAAGTGTATCTTGGTTCAATTTGGACAAAGTACATCAAATATTTTTTACTCATTTTTCTTATATTTTGTTACATATGAAGTATTACATATGATATATTAAAAATGAATATTATGAATGCAATTATGTTAATGTCTTACAATGCAATTATGTTGTGTCATCTCTGCTGGAATTCAAACTGTTATTTGTGTTATCAGAGGTTTAAATTACTGTGAATTGGTAAAGATTTAATCGACAAATTCAATTTCAATCGCATTTAATCGCGTCAAATTTTGTTAAGGTAGTAACCCAAACCAAACAAAACCATGTGTTGTTTTAATCTTTATATCAGATGACTTTTTGCCTAAAAGCTGGGTTGTGCCTTTTGTGGCTCACTAGAAAGTAAGTCAGCCTCGTAGACTCACTTTAACCCCCCAACTTATGTTGAGCCAACTAGGGTCGGTTGAGTTGGCATGTTTTGACTACTTTATTTCGCTTGTTTTCTACATATAGATTTGATGCAAGTGTTATTTGTTAAACCGGAGTTCTTATTGTTGTTGCCGTTCTCCTTTTTCGATGAAACCGCTACTCTCCTATTTCTTTTATGTTGGAAATTCCACCTTTATTACGGTCCGCCCCTAGTTGTCTAATTGCGGCATTTGGGTTGCCTTTGTTGCAACCTCCAACACCTTGAAATCACCCAAATCCTAGAGATTGCTTATTGAGGAGATAAGGGCGGTGGTGTTCTTTGTGGTAACAGTGTTTGGTTAGGGTTTCTAGCTGTGTGGTAGTTTTGGTGCTCTTTTCTTTTCCTTTGGCTGGTCTAGGAACAGGAAATTTTATTAGAGTCCAGACAATCCAAAACCCTTGCAAGTGTGATACTGATAGAAACGTAGAAACACTTAACACAAACATATTGCACAATACAAATACTTAATTGATGGCAATGTTACAATGCATTACACAAAGACACATTGAAATAGTTAAATAGGAAATAGTACAGAATAACAAGACACACATAAACCAAGATTTGAGATCTTGGTTCTCTCCATCCAAGTGTCTAACACTCACAACTTCGAGATCTTGCATCATATGACAGGATTTGCAGTAGATTTAACCCAACTTCAACTTAATCGATGCGTAAATTCCTGGCCACTGAATATCTTCAAAATATAAAGACAAACAAAGTTAAAATGCGTGGACGGGGAATGAAAATAACAACGTAGGATTTTAGTACTTTCTCTACATAAAGAATTTTAGTACTTAACAATCTCATTGTCAATTTACATTATCAAAATGTCATTTGTCAAACAACAACGTAGGATTAAGCTTAGGATAATAAAAAAGTGGATACCTATTTTAAATTGCATAGAACAACAGAAAATTAAAAACACATAAAAGAGAAAGAGATGTCGCTTACGTTCTACAATACACCAAACGTAAAACAAAAATGTGATATAATATCCCTGTTCAGAACAAAAATGAGATATAAATATAATATCCTTGTGCAAATGAGGTTTACATTAAAATAGTCCACAAGAGAAAATCTAATAAACTAATGACATGTTCATATTAGCAAATCCGGGATTTTACCAATTTATCATATGCATAATAAACTGCCACAAAACTAAATTAAACCTACTCTTGAATAACATAATCTAATTTTTGTTACAACATTTAACATGCTTCATTATAAGAGGTCTAACATATACATTTTGGATGTCCTTCATCTTAAGCTTCAATCTCCTGCTGGTTTCGAACTTCAGGTGCCTCGGCTGTAACTTTACCCATCTTCTTTCGAAGTTGAGCTTTCAAATTCTCAATATCCTCTTCAATGTAATGTATGGAAGCTTCAACCTCCTGCTGGTTTGGAACTTCAGGTACCTCGGCTTCGGCTGCAACTTTATCCATCTTCTTTTGAATTTGAGCTTTCAAATTCTCAATATCTTTTTTTTCCTTTGGAAAATTAACTTTTCTCAACTCTTGAAGTTTTTTATTGCCAGTCAGCATTGCATCCACCAACCTCAACTGCTGGTTTAGAGGTTAATTAATATTAAAGAACTCAAATATGAACAAGGAAACTAAAAGCATTGCTAAAGGTTGTCCCATAAACATTGTCAACATTTCCAGAAAAATTTACCGCGGGTTCTAAATCAGACGCAGTCTCCGCATCTCTCGCCATATTACGAATTTTATAAACCAGTTCAGCATGCATCTTCATTTGCTGTCATAGAGAATAATATTAAATTAAATGACTAAAATATAGAGAAAATACCAAAATTGTTTGAATAAAAAACCAATAGCATTTCCAGGAAGGAAAAAAAACACTCTGAAACAAACATATACTTGCCTTAGGTGTTCCACAATATTCATGAATCATGCGACTAACGCGGCGTGGAGCCATTTGTGATTGGGGAGAGAGTGAGCTGCAAAGTAGTTAAAATGAAAGAACAAAATTTGAATTGAAATTGAAATGCAATTGAAAAAGGCAAACAAAAGAAGCATTGCATTGAATTGAAATGGAGAATTAATTAGTTGAATTGATTTGAAAATCCGATAGAAAGCTGGTTAGGTTAATAATCACAGAACAGATTGATGCGCAATTGAAAAAGGAAGAAGAAGGAAAAATCGAATGAATAAGAAAATGAAAACCCTAACCCCCAAATCCAAGAAGATTCGAATGATCACAGAACAGAACAGATTCAAAGACAAGAAAAGATTTTATTATCAACCAACAAGAATTGAGAAAAGAATGATGAAATGAAAACATCATACATACATACATACATACCTTCAGCTAGCGAGAGAGCCAAAGAGAGGAGAGATTATGATATATGAATGAAAATCTGCCGGCGAACCCTAATATATATATATATATATATATATATGGGATTTGCTAATATACACCCACTAGTTTTTATGTGGGAGTATTTTAGCAAGTTATAACTAAAAGTTGATAAATACACCTTGAGCTGTATGTTGCTATAACACACCTTCTATAAAATAAGTGGGTGTATGTTAGCAACTCCTATAGGCATTTGCTAGAATACACCAACTTATTTTTTAGAAGGAGTATTTTAGCAAGTGATAACTAAAAAGTGGCTAAATACACCTAAAGATGCATGTTGCTAAAATACTCCCACATAAAAACTAATGGGTGTATATTAACAAATCCATATATATATATATATATATATATATATATATATATATATATATATATATATATATATATTATAAGGAATAGTTCCACAGTGCTATTGTATATTAGGGAATCATTATGAATACTCATGCACTCGTGTACATTTGAATGTATGAAACTTGAAGCAACGTCAATTTGTGTGCTTCAAGTTCTAATATTCTAATTAGCCAGCGCAAGTTAACTCACGTTCGGTACCCCAACGTGAGTTAACTTGCGCTCTGTACCAGCGTGAGTTAACTTGTGTTGGCTAAGATAGAGAAACCGTCGAAAAAACCAACTAATCATCTCAATCCAATTTATTGTGACACTCTCACTCCCGAAATAGTAATGATATTTCATATGATGTTGTTCCTAGTTCCTACTAAAAGAGACAGAGATTGGTGTGTTTTTTTTTATTATTAAAATTTGATTATGCCACACAATAAACAATTAATTGATTGTTTTGCAAAACAATAAGAAACCAATACCTGTAAAGGATCAGAATAAGTAGCATTATAGTTTGTCATTTGATCATAAGAATATAGAACCTGCATAGAATATATACTAAATCAGCAATGTCAATGATATAAATGATCAAACAAAATAGAAGTTTTTTGCTTAAGAGGGAGATGGTGTTATAGGCAATGGAATCCACAACCTTGCAGAGATGGTGAGACAAGTTGTGCTCTGTACCAGCGTGAGTTAACTTGTGTTGGCTAGGATAGAGAAACCGTCGAAAAATCCAACTAATCATCTCAATTCAATTTATTGTGACACTCCCACTCCCGAAATAGTAATGACTAAAAGAGACAAAGAGATTGGTGTTTTTTTTTATTTTTGTTAAAATTTGATTATGCCACACAATAAACAACTAATTGATTGTTTTGCAAAACAATAAGAAACCAATACCTGTAAAGGATCAGAACAAGTAGCATTATAGTTTGTCATTTGATCATAAGAATATGGAACCTGCGTAGAATATATACTAAATCAGCAATGTCAATGATATAAATGATCAAACAAAATAGAAGTTTTTTGCTTAAGAGGAAGATGGTGTTATAGGCGATGGAATCCACAAACTTGCAGAGACGGTGAGACAGGTTGTGATGCAAACATGAAACTGTTTGTGGGCATGCGGCAGCGCGACAACTAAAAAAGAAGCAAGAGGAAGTCGTGCGATTGTTTTTTAGAGAAATGATATTTGTATTTTCATATTCACATTATATTCTTGTTCTATCTTCTTTTTTTTTTTTTCTTCATTGTTTTTGATCAATTAAAAGAGGAAAAAAAGATGGTTGTCATGAAAGTTGTTATCAAATCATTGTTCAAATATCATTGTTCTTTTTTTAGGAAAGAAAGATATGCTTTTAATTTTAATTAAAATAAAATAAACCGAGACAAAAATAACCACGTTCACTGCACATTCATGATTCTCGTAGAAGATGGTTCGTGGTAAATAGCAAAGCTGGATGACTCAAAATATATATTCTTTTATTTAAAAAGTAAGATATAATATGAAAATATATTTTGATAAAATTATATGATACAAATTTTAGATTTAATTGTGCCTTTATTAACATAAATATATACTTTTAGAGCTTATTTAACTGTGTTTGAAATTGTTTGGTGAAATTTATGACATTTTATAAGTGTCATAACTTTTTTTTACAGACTGAGCTATCCAATTTAATTAAGTTTAATACATATACACATTTGATATAGAGACTGGGTCACTTGTTCGAGTTATTCAGTTAAATTCGATTCAGCCAAGCGGTTCAACCAATGACTCAATGGTTCGACCAGCGACTCAATGTCTTGACCGAGTCGATTACCGATATGGTTTTTAAAACTATGGGTGTAAGAACATGCCGTTCACAAAAAAAAAATGTGAATATTTTAATGCTAGAGGGTCTAGAAAATGAATTGCTGCAGGTTTCAGAGCATGATATAGCAACCTATGAGTTTCAGGAATTAGACTTTTCTTCAAGAATAAATTATAAATTGCACCTAAAGCAAAATAACATCGGTCTTTTTAGAGCAAACGCTGATCACAGACACAATACGAAAAATAAGAGAAGGGAAGATAAAATTATTCTCAAGTCACAATAACTTGGCTAACGAAATGGTTTGGTGGATAAAGAAACCCCATTTGATAAGTGTAAATAACCTATGAGAAATGTCCTTAACTAGGTAAGTCATTGCTTTGTCTTAGATTGCATTTTGTAAAGGCATGAGGAATCATAGTCAATTAATACGAAAACAAACCAAATATAAAACACAATAAACCATGGGAATATTAAGTAGGCATCTTTACCTATCAAATAAGCAGAAATCATTGTGTGCTTTCTCCTGCAAAATACAATCTCCAACATCAGAAAAAATTGCATCATGTGAAAAAGTATTTGCAGTAGATTTAGCCCCAAACTTCAACTTAATCAATGCGTAAATTCCTGGCCACGAAATATCTTTAAAATCTAAAGACAAACAAAGTTAAAATGCGTGGATGGGGAATGAATCACTTTCTCTACATAAAGAATGTTAGTACTTAACACTCTCAGTGTCAATTTATTATCAATTCGATCTTAAACTTGGTTCCTATTTTCTAACTATCTTTCCTTAAGGTGCCAGTGAAGGTGTTGAAATTAATTGTTAAAATACAAAGAAATTTTCTTTAGGATGGAGTGAGGTGGGCGTAGGATTTGTTGGAAGGAGTGGAGGCATGTTTGCCAACCAAAAGCAGAGGGAGGATTAGGGGTGAGAGATGTCAAATTGGTTAATTTGAGTCTTCTTGCAAAATGGAGGTGGAGGCTTATCCAAGAGGATTGTCCGATTTGGAAAAGGGTAATCGAGGAGAAATATGGGGCGTCAAATTTGGCGTCAACTTGGTGGGAGGATTTGATGTCTTTGGAGGAAGGTGTGGATACAAATTGGTTTAATGGTGAGGTGGTGTGTAAGGTAGATACGAGTTTTTTGTTAGACAAGTGGATGACACCAAATCCTCTGTGTGTGAGATATTCGTGTCTCTTCATGTTATCTAACCAAAAGGAGGTCAAGGTAGGGGAGGTTTGGGGTGGGCGAGAAAATGTCGTGTTTTGGTCTTTGGAATTGCGTAGGTCTTTGTTTGTCTGGGAATTGGATCTTCTCAACAACCTTTTGGGGATCTTGGAGGGGTTTGTGGGGTCGGTTGATGGGGAATCATGGTTATGGAAGCCGGAATAAAGTGGTGTATCCATAGTAAAATCATGTTATTTGTTGCCAGAAAAGGTGTGTTTATTAGATGGTGGAGGGAGGGAATCGGAGAAAGCGGCGTTTAGGTACCTATAGAAGAGCCTGACTCCGTCACAAGTGGTTGCTTTCTCGTGGACATTGCTTTCTCCTTAGATAGAATCCCTACTTGTGTGAACCTTGCTCGTAGACGAGTTTTGAAAAGGGAGGCCTCGTTGAACTGTGATTTCTATGTTGGTGGATAAGAGACATTCATTCACCTTTTTTTTGCATTGTGATTTGATCTCTAAAGTGTGGTTGAAGGTGATGATGTGGCTTCAAATAAATTTTGTGAATCCACCAAATTTGTCTATGCATTTTGAATGTTGGTCTAACAAGGTTCAACCTAGAAATCTAAGACGAGACTTTTAGTGAATTTGGCACAGCGCAATTTGGGTGATTTGTAAGGAGAGGTACAATTGTATCTTTATTAATACGGTCAAGGAGGTTGAGGACATGGTTGAAAAAAATTAAGATTTTGTTGTGGCATTGGAGTCTTAGTAGGTTGCAAATTGTGTCGTGTTTGTATTATAAGTGGTGTTAGAACCCCCAAAGATTGTTTATTAAGGTAACCTAAGGTGCTTTTGGAGTGGAGGTCTGGTGTTGTTTGGGTGTGTTGGTTGGCTCTGTGTTGCTGTCTGGGCGCCTTTCTATTTTGTGTTTTGCCTCTGGTTGACTGGCTTTGGATGTTGCTGTGCTGCTATAGTTGGTGTCATTCAGCCTACTGTTATGTACTGTTTGCTGGCTTCTGGTGGCGGCCCGTCTTGAGTCGTTCCGGTTGTGTTTTCTTAATAATATTTGACTGTTAAAATAAAAAAAAAACCTAACCTCCAAATTCAGAAAAGAAAGACTGAGAAGAATGAAAACACCATACATATCTTTAGCAAGCGAAAAAAGAGAGATTATTATGATATGAATGAAAATCAGCGAACCCTAGAGAGACAAGTAAGTATACCTTCACAGGTCTTATTATTATTTGTTTTTTAAATACCCATTGTTCAGATTATATAACGATTGTTCTGATTATATAACGATTTGGATCATCGGTAGCCGTATCTTATACGACAATATCTACGGCTAAATTTGGGCCATTGGATCAAATAATTAATTAAGTAAAACAAAGATATTCTTTTTGTTTTATTATTGGCACTGTGCTCGTAGAATGCTTTGGAACCATTGCCCTGTTTTTACCTTGAAGTACTGCTTTGTTTGGGGGAAGGATTTGAATGCTTTGTTTTTCTAAATTGTTAGTATCTCTTTTTAACATCATCTCTCTGTTCTTCTTTCACCAAACTCTGATAAGCTTTAAGCGCCTCCGAAAAATTCCCTTCCATCACCTTAATCTGAGGAACATGACATTAAGGAAGAACCTCTCCCGCCAACTCAAATCCAATTGTTCGGAAGGCGCTGTGTATACATAACCTTTTGTATCGCCGCAATCCAGCTGCATCTTTGACAACTGAGGATAACAAGCTAGAATGCTCAGACCAAATTCACGCACTGCTAGTTTGGGTGGTCCTCTGCAATCTCCTTCGACTTTTATACGAATCTCTTCCAGATTGGGGCAATCCTCCAACCCTGCTACTGGCAACTGAGTCAAAAGATCACCAACCTTTATCCAAAGAGAAAGATACTCCAACCTATCCCAACTATAGCCATAGTAACCATTTCCGTTACCATTGCCATTTGTTTGCACAAACAAATCATCAGCCTCCAATCCATACTCACACCTCTGCCTCTTCCTCATGCTTGTGTCTTCTCCACATTCCTCACCCCCAAAGCAATCCATTAACTTTGAACCATTCAGTTCATCCAAAGCGTTCAGATCAAAGTTGAACAAACCTTGTCCAAAGTTATCACTTTCCTTCCATACACAGTCCAAGTGAAGCCTCTCGATCCGGTCATGAATAGGTAGGAGAATCACCAATGAAAGGATATTTTTATTTAATTTTTCTTGTTTGAACTAATAGGTAGGAAATTGCTTGGATGTGAGATTCTGGTGTTAATTTTTTCGTTTGACTGGGATTTGGAAGGCGGTGAAGCTACGGGAACATGTTGGGCTTGTGGGACCGGACTGGTGGTGGGTGGTGAGTTTGGAGTGTTGGGCATGTTGTTTTGTTGGGAAGGAAACAGAAACATTGCTCTAGGTGGAATAAAGGGTTTGAAGAAGAAGAAGAATTTGTTTTAAGGAAAGAATAGAAGAAGAAAAGAAAGAAAAAAAAACCAAAAAATAAATAAAAACTAATGAGTTTGATTTTTTAAAATTTTTTATTAAAAAATTACACAGGTGGCGTCTGACTCAGCTAAGTGAGATGCCAACTATGCCTTGACAGAGTCAAAATTGGTTTGGGGGCCAAAATCGCAAGTTCGTAATACTTAGGGGACCAAAAATGCAATTAAGCCTATCTTTAAAATCTAAAGACAAACAAAGTTAAAATGCGTGGATGAGGAATGAATCACTTTCTCTATATAAAGAATGTTAGTACTTAACACTCTCAGTGTCAATTTATTAACAATTCGGTCTTAAACTCGGTTCCTATTTTCTAACTATCTTTCCTTAAGGTGCTAGCGAAGGTGTTGAAATTGATTGTTACAATACAAAGAAATTTTCTTTAGGATGGAGTAAGGTGGGCGTAGGATTTGTTGGAAGGAGTGGAGGCATGTTTTCCAACCAAAAGCGGAGGGAGGATTAGGGGTGAGAGATGTCAAATCGGTTAATTTGAGTCTTCTTGCAAAATGGAGGTGGAGGCTTATCCAAGAGGATTGTCCGATTTTGATAAGGGTAATCGAGGAGAAATATGAGGCGAGAGCGTGTGGGAATACAATGTACCAATGATATTATCACAAACATTTTTTTCAATGTGCATCACATCTAGATTGTGACGCAATACATTGTAATTCCCAATAAGGCAAATCAAAGAAAATACTTTTCTTTTTCCAAGGTTCAGCCCTGTTCTCTAAACCCTCTTCTCTAATTTCGTCTATTTGCCTTGAAATTTGAATCCCATCATGTATTTTAGGACGACCCCTTGACTCCCTTGTTCCATCAAAATCTCTACTATTCAACCTCCACTTGTGGTTAGGCGCTAACCAACGTCGGTGACACATGTAACAAAATTTCCCACCATGCTTTAACCATCAAGAGGAAGTGTCAATACCACAACATGGACAAGCATATTGACCTTTAGTACTCCATCCTGATAAGTTTGCATATGCTGGAAAGTCATTAATAGTCCACATTATAGCAGCATGGAGTTGGAATGTCTCTTTCTTGTAGGAATCAAATGTTTCTATTCCATCAAACCATAACTCTTGCAACTCTTGTACTAATGGTTGTAGATAAACATCAATGATATTTCCAGGACCTTTAGGGCCTGGAATTAGTAGGGATAACATGAAGAATGATTGTTTCATGCACATCCAAGGAGGAAGATTATAGGGAATCAATATGACAGGCCAAGTGTTATGGGTTATACTCATTGTCTTAAAAGGATTGAAGCCATCAAAAGCAACCCCTAATCGAACATTACGAGCATATGACGAAAATGTTGTATATCGAGAGTCAAACTCCTTCCTAGCAAGTAAGTCGGCCGGATGCCTAAGAGACCCATCATTCACTCTACCATCTTGATGTCATCTCATCGATTCAGAAATTTTAGATGACATGAATAACCTTTGCAATCTCGGCTTTCAAACGAAACCAGCGAAGGATCTTTGCGGGTAAATTCTTACACTTTTCAGAAGTTTCTTTTCCATTAGCTTCTACATCCTCATTTGTTGTTTTCCACATTGAAGTACCACACTTTGGACATACTTGATCTTTGATATGTTTATCCCAATACAATATGCAGTCATTAGGACAAGCATGGATCTTTTCATACCCCAAACCTAGCCCTGAAATCATTTTCTTTGTTTCATAGTATGACTTTGGTAAAACATTCCCTTCTGGTAGAGCATCTCTCAATAAATCTAATAGCATAGAGAAGGACTTGTCACTCCATTTCATAATTTTGGTCAGTTGTGCAAGTTGAATTTGTGGGTCTCTCGCCATGAAATATCCATTCTGTATAACGTCTAAGGAATCTACATCGCGGATCAGTTAAGTGTTCATAAACACTTGAGCGACAATGTGAATCGTAGTTAGCGCATTTTATACAAGGACACAATATTTTTTCGTTTTCTTCTGAGTTTTTAAAAGCAAATTCAAGAAATTCGTTAACCTCTCTGATATATTCTTCACTTTCTTTTGTCGGATCACGTACCCACCCTCTATTCTCCATTTAGGGAACTTAAATTACATCAAACAAAGTCACAAATGCAGCAAACAGAGTCAAAGTCACACAGTCACAAAGTCAAAGTCACACTCAAACTACACACACATAGTCACAAACGCAGCAAACAACACACTCAAATTCACAAATAGAATCAAATTTAAATTATAGTAACTTTAAAAAAATAACAGCTCAAACTTGTTAATATAATTATAGGTAAATATTGAAACATTCAACATTTTTCATTTATGCATTAAACTGATATATTGTCTTCCAAAAGTTTTTCTAATTGTTTTAAGTACTAATTTTCTGCTTGGTATAGACACGTTACGGCAAAAAACAACTATAGACACGATACGGCAAAAAATCAAGGCTGCAGCCAAGCACTACACAAGTTCCTCAACAAAGCACTCTGATGTTTGACCCTTGCCTTCACCGTCAAATGTTTCTGAATGAAAAAAATAGTTGGCAAGGGTCTCTATTTATAACATGAGGTTGCTCAGGGTTTAAGAGAAGAGAACTGGGCTTTATCCACCGATCCAGCTTGGAAAATAAGCAAAAAGCGGTTTTTACCCGTATCTGGCCCCTGGGCATTTGAGGCACACGCAAGGGAACCTGAGGCAGCCCCTTAGGTGCGATTTCTTGCGTTTTTGTCCCGTTTTTTATCGTTCTTCAGTCTGAAAACTCTTGAAATGAATTTCCTTCACTTTGTATTGTCTTCAACAACCTTCTAAGAACCCTTGATCTTTAATTCTTCATCCTTGATCCTTCAGGTGATGTCTTGATTTGTCGATTTACATGATTCATCACTACAAAACACTCAAAACATCTATAGAGTTGGATGATCTAGGATAAAACTGAATTACAATGACTCAAGTGAAAGCAATACAATGTGTTCCTTAAACCATTGAGAACTCCTCTAACTCTAATCTTATTTGTCTTCAAATGTAAAGAAAAAGTACTAAAAACATATCCAAAATGTCATATGATGCTCTGTCATCAAGACCTCTAAAATCTCCTAGAGAGGATGGGTACCCTGCCTTGTTTTTTTAAAAATTTTGGGACATTGTGTCAGACTCTCTTTTTTGGTATGTTAAACAGGTTTGGGTTAACCCTTCCCTCATCTCTTCGATTAATAATACTCTGCTTGTGTTAATACCTAAAGTTGATAGGCCAGAATTTGTGTCTCAATTTGCCATATTGCTTTGTGTAATGTCATTTATAAAAATCATCGCTGAGGTAATTGTAAATAAAGTTAAGCCTATGTGGGATACGATCATATCTCGTTATCAATCCAACTTCATTCCTGGGCACACTATTCATCATAACATTATTGTGGCTCAAGAAATGGTGCATTTGATGGCTAGGATGAAAGGTAAGAAGATTTTTATGTCCATTAAGAAGGCTTATGACCGTCTTAATTGGAATTTTGTGAAAAATTGTCTGAATGATTATAAGTTTCCTCCTAATCTTATTAACATCATTCACCATTGTATTACTTCTCCTTCTTTCAAAATTTTATGGAATGGCGATAAAATAGATACTTTTACTCCTACAAGAGGTTTTAGAAAAGGAGATCCCACGTCTCCATATCTTTTTGTCATTTGTATGGATCGGTTATCTCATATTATTGTTAACCAGGTGGAAGCGCATTATTGGAAACACATGCGCGCAGGTAAGTGTGGCCCTCAAATATCTCATCTTCTTTTTGCTGATGATCTCCTTTTATTTGCAGAGGCATCTATTGAACAAGCTCATTTTATTATGCATTGCCTTGACCTTTTCTGCCAAGCTTTTGGGCAAAAGAGCAATAGAAAAAAAAAACAGAGATCAATTTCTCGAAGAATGTCGACCAACAACTCAGGGAGGACATTTTACACCACACATGTTATAAACAGGTTAATAATATGGGCATGTATCTTGGGACGAACATTGACCCAAGAAGAACTGCCCGGGGAAAATTTAGTAATATCATTGACAAGATCCAAAATAGGTTGAGTGGCTGGAAGCAACAATGTCTTAGCTTTACTGGAAGACTTACATTATCTAAATCAGTTTTAAGTTCCATACCATATTATCATATGCAATATGCTAAGCCCCCAAAGACTATTTGCGATGAGATGGAAAAACTTCAAAGGAGGTTTTTGTGGGGGGATACCGACCATTCCCGCAAACCTCATCTTGTAGGATGAGGCGTGTGTTGCCTTCCTCAATATGATGGAGTCCTTGGCATCAAGAAACCCCATCATATGAATGAAGCTTTTCTTATGAAGATACTTTGGAATCTGATTACCAATCTGAATGACCTCTGGCGTAAGGTTCTCTATAGTAAGTATGGTAGGAACAATGATCTTAGGGTATCTATAATATCTCATCTTCTTTTTGTTGATGATCTTCTTTGTGGAAATCCTTAACAAGCATTTGGGACCAATTTCAGCAGAATGTTGTGTGACAGTTTGGGGATGGGAACAATATCAATTTCTAGTTGGATAAATGGGCTCATAGTGGAACTTCTCTTATCTCCATCACTAATCAATCGTATATAGACATGACACTCTCCGTGAGGGATGTGGTAACCCCCTCCATCACTAATCAATCTTTAATTCTAATTTACCTTCTACCTCTATCTTTCTGGTTCTTGCCATCCCTGCTGTAAAAGACACATACGGTCGAGACAATATTGGTTGGGGAGGAACAGACACTAGGGACTTCACAGTTCAAAGTGCCTACTTTTCTTATAGTAGTAGAGTTCAACCCATCGAGGGTGATAGGAAGGCCTTGCAGCAAGGAATGTTGTCCCAGGCGCAGGGGCGCCTGAGGCAGCCCCTTAGGTGCGATTTCTTGCGTTTTTGTCCTGTTTTTGATCGTTCTCCGTCTGAAAACTCTTGAAATGAATTTCCTTCACTTTGTATTGTCTTCAACAACCTTCTAAGAACCCTTGATCTTCAATTCTTCATCCTTGATCCCTCAGGTGATGTCTTGATTTGTCGATTTACATGATTCATCACTACAAAACACTCAAAACATCTATAGAGTTGGATGATCTAGGATAAAACTGAATTACAATGACTCAAGTGAAAGCAATAAAATATGTTCCTTAACAGTAACAGTAAATGTTGTTCTGCGTGTTTTGGTCCTTGGGGGATGTTTCTAGGCATTCTTGGGCTTTCCTTTGGTGCTGCTTTTGCTGCTGTTTTGATTATTTAATGATGGGTAATGATTGCTTGTAATGGAATAATTATATTGAGTTGTTTTGAGACAAAATTTGTTGATTGTGAAATATGAAAACAGACATGATTTGCTAAAATAAACTAGTACGTCAAAATGAATAACTTTTGAATTGTGTTGATTTGGTAATGGTGTTTGAACTCATGTGATGTTGGACATATGAATAGTATGTATGAAGGATGAGTAAGTGTAAGTATGTAAACTTGGTAAATGTGAATATTGGAAATCTAATGAAGTAGTGAATTGATAAATTAATGATAAATGAGCATTTGATGATATGAACATGATGAGTAAATGTTGAGTTATATATCGAGATGTAAATGATGAATTATTTGACTAAGTGTATTTTTGTGAATTGTTTAATGATGTGATAATTGGAGATGATTATATGATGAATTGATTATATAATGATGTGATTAAAAGATGACATGTTATATAATGGAGTGATTATATGACAACATGTTGATATGATGTTGTGTGATATGACGATGGGTTATTTAAATGATGTGTATCTGTCGAGTCGAGTTATGCATTGTTGATGTCTTATTTGGTGTCCATGCATTCATGGTCAGTCCTACTTGATGTTGTGTACTTGATGTTGTGGGATTGATCAGTAACATACCTCAAATTATCCAAAAATGTCATGGGATCACTCAGTAACATACCTCTGATATCCAAGACTTGGTACCACATGCATATAGAGTCGAGTTAGGCGCATTGCATACATTACTATGAGTCTATGTATAAGATGTTTGATTTGACTACATGTGATTATGTGATGATGTGTTATTTGAAGATGTGAAACGTGACTACGTATCATGTGGAAACGTGTTTAATTGAATATGCGATGTTGAATGATGAGCTTGTTATACTAATGTACAAATGGTGTATGCCTTGATGTCTTTAATTGGCTTGGATGTGAGTAAATACTTATGAGATGTTAGTTGAGACTTGTTATCCTTAAGACATGACTATATGTATATGTGTATATGTTGTTTATGCTTGCTACTTGTTCATGATGAATATATGTTGAATGCATAAGTGATATATTTGTTATCCTTTAACTATACATGCGTTCGTATTTTTCCATGTGTTAAATATTTCTCACCCTTTTGTGGGTTTCCGCCTACGCCCTTGTGGTGTAGACTTGCAGGTCGAGGAAAATTAGTTTATGTGAGTTTTTCGAGGATGACTTTGAAGCCTACTTGTTCTTTACCGTTTTCTTTTGGAGTCTAGCATAGTATTGCTCTTATTAGGACTGTTGGGATTTATTTTATGTCTTACAAACTTATTTATAGAACCTTTGAGTTCTCTTGTTGATGTACTTCTGAGATTTGGTGTTAACCTTATGGTTTTGAGATTATTCCGCTGCGACTTGATGTATTATTTTGATGAAGTTTTGGATTTTATTGATTGATGAAGAGTAACACCTTGAAAAGTTAATTATATTTGTTGCATTATTATTTAAAAATAGTATGCGGGGTTTAGGGTGTTACACCTGGCGGGAGGGAAATAGAAGTGCTGACTGGCGCTCTAATTTTAATCTCTTTAAATTCTTTTGACATTCATGTTATTGAGACCTCCTACTAATGAGGTTTCAAGTCTTCTTTTTGATGATATTTCTGGGGCTTGCATGTCTAGAGATATTCGAATAATTATGTAGTTTTTTTTTTTCTCTTTGGGCTTTTAGCCCTCTTTTTCCACCAAAAGAAATGTGACTATTAACGAGTACTATAATTGGTAACGGAAAATATGCAGGTATAAAAGTTTGGAGAAACTTTTTGTTTAAACTATAAAAACAAAATATGCTATAGATATATTTAACTTGAAAAATTAAACTTATAAAAAAGAACTTGAAATAAAGAGGATTATAGAAGAAAAATAAAGGATATGTAAAATTAGTGAAGAACCTGAAAAGGCATCAAGATATTCGCCATTGAATAAAGATAAAGACATATTTGCGTGTTTCCCAAGATCCACATGAACTAGAGACATATTTGCCAGTGAAACCCTTGCCTTTTATTTTTTCTTGTCACTGTAGTTGTAATAATTAAAATAAAAAAGGAACAGTTTAGATGTACACTCAATTATCAATGGAAAAACACTTGTATGGTCACAATTATAAATGTAAAATATACAGACATACTGAGTATTCACAAAAATTAAAAAAGATAAAAAAAAATTAATAATTTATATTTTTGAAGTAATTAAATGATACTCTATTTTATTATGTCTGTTTAAATGATTTGATTTAGGGTTGTGGAGTGTGATACATTTTGTCATGTAGTCAAATGAATGTATGACGGGGCGCACTATTTTTCACTGACAAGATATTTCATCTGTTTTTTTTTTTAAAAATAAAAATAAAAACGTGTACCTATTTAGCTAATGGTGAGATACATAGGAAATGATTTATCATTAATTACTATTATCTTTTTAATATATTTTTTGGAAATGTTAACAAGTGCCTTAAATACATTTGATAAGAAATCTAAAAAAAAAAGTTTATCTTGAAAATAGTGCATTTAACACCTCTAAATCTTAAAGATTGATTTTTTTTTACCATGAATTTGTCACTTATTTTCATTTTTATCCTTACCCTATATTTTTTTTTGCGGGAATCTTTTCTAATTTTTTGTTGGAAGGCTTTTGGTTTTGAATTCACGCAAGTTTTCAATGACATCCGTCTCAATGTATTTATTTTATTTTATTTGCAGATTTGATTATTATATGTAGTATTGCACATGTTAAAGCAACTAAAAATGATACTCTCTCCGTTTCAAAATACATGTTGCAGTCAACTACTTCACACATGTCAATGCACAACTTTGGCTGTTAATATATTTAATTATCTAAAATAAAAAATTATAAAAATTAATATTTTGTAAATATTTATCGAAAGAAATCGAACAACATCTTACATGCTAATATTTGTATTTATATGTTAGTTAAAAAGTACGGTCAAAATAAGTCATGTAAATAGTGCACATTGCAAAAATGCGACATGTATTTTGAAACGGAGATAATAATTTCTTTATTGAAAAACAACAATTATTTATTAAAAAGTTACATATTTAATATTAAATGCACAAGTTTTCATGTAAACTTACTTTTTTAAACTTCTTGACATGTGCAAATTTACACATGATAGAAAAACCCTTTATTTTTTATCACACAAGTATTGAATGAAAGAAGGACAAATAGAAAAAAAAAAAAACACTTATTTAAAATATAAAAAAAAAAAAAAAAAAACTTGGTCGTTCCTCGTACCTTTCTACTTCTCTTGAAGCATTCAATTCTTTCTCATTGCTCAATGCAAACCCTCTGCTTCCTTTTCCTTTTCCCTCGATCCCATTTTGAATTTTCATCCTATATTTTCTTTCAACTTTGAATTTTCATCCTATCATTGAATCTTCTCTTTTTTTTTTTTTTTATTACATTCTACACTCCATCTCTCTCTCATTTCATATTATTACTTCTTTTATCTTGCTTTTCTTTGTTCATTCTTCTTCGCTGAATCAACTTAGGTTTTTTTGCTACATATTTTCCTTCCTTTACTATTGCTTTCCAAATTTAATTTCATTTATAACTATCCTTATATTTTTTTGGGTAGTAATTGGAAGAGCAAAGGAATCTGAATGAGTTCCATTAAAGGACTATCAACTCCCTCAAATCCTTCAACTAACGTAAATTTTTGCTTGATGTTACTTTGATATTGTTCATTGAAGAAGTTGGCAGAATTTTTTCATAAACTTAGATGTGTGGAGTAAAGAAAAGTAGTAATCAATATCAAAGTAACCTCAAGCAAAAACAATAACAACAAACTTAGATCTAATCTAGGAATCAAGTGAAAAAACACAAAACCACAAGCAAAAGATAAAGAGAGAAGAGAAACAAACACACTAAGAAATGTTTACCCATTTCGGTCTAACAATGACATACTCTAGGGGAGATATTGATCTCTCCAATCCACTATCAACGAGTTCTTTACAAAGAGATACAAAAAAGTTACAAGAAATTAGCTTCAACAAGCTCACAATGAACACAACCTAATTTCTACCATTTTCTCAATCTCTTCCCAAAAATAAAAGAGTCAATGATTTCACTCACCCAAGGTGTTTACAAATGTTTCCCAACCCAAGAGAACCCTCATGAAAGACTCTCAACCCTAAAGTTACCTCATTTGATTTCCCAAGTTTCTCTATCTTGAAGCCTACCTCAAAACGTGAAGAATGAAGGCTTATATAAAGTCCAGATCCTGAGAAATTGTGCCACGATTTTCAGGTCCGTACAGTACAATATGAACATTATCCACAAAATTGGGCCCCGATTTCTACAAACCGTGGTCCGATTTTTGTCGAACCAAAACTCCAAAACTTGCACAAAATCGTGTCCCGATTTATCCAAATCGTGCCACGATTTTTTGCAGAATCTCATTCATCAACTTTGACTCAATTCTCAATATTTCTCCACCTTGACTCTAAATTGATGGTGATGCCACTTTAGCCATCAACCACCATTCTCCTTTTCATTTTCCTTTTCTTCCAACTACACCATGTAGCTCCACAAGCTTCCACCCTTTGCCTCTTCAACCCTCAGAATGCCTTCCGCCCTCTTGAAGATCCTTGCATCCAACTACACTAAGAGTTTAGGTAGTTCCACAAGTCTACACCAAACTCTCTTCAACCACAGAACATCTCCCGTTTTCTTGAAGATCTCCTTGCATCCAATTACTCCTGGTCTTTGAGGCAATCTCACAAGTCATGCCATACATTCTTCAACCCCCGGAATCACTTTCATTATCTTGAAGAACTCCCTTTCTTACAACTACAATATAGCAACCAAGTTCTTCATAGCCGTACCATTTTGGTGTCATCAACTCCACCTCAAGTCGAGCTTTCTCCACCTTAACTTCCAAATGTGTACATCCAATATGCCTTTCACCTTGCAGCTTCACCTCAAAGGTTGATCACGAGTATTCTTACCTCCGCCTCTCTAGACTAACCATGAGTATTCTTCCCACCACCACCGCTCTACAAGGCATCACTTCTAAGGTGAGAAACATCACCTTCTTCATTCCCCCAATAAGACACCACCAAAGCACCCGCATCCTCGTAATCCTCAGAGACAACTTGTGCGGAGTTATCATTGTCCTCCATAAAATCCCTCTTGAAGTGACCCATCTTGTGACACTCAAAGCACCTATACTTCGCCTTGTTACCACTCTTTGAGCTTCCTCGGTTGCCTCTACCTCCATTATTCCCTCTTAAAACACCTAGGCCTTCACTATTTTCACCAGCTCTCAAGTCCTTAGACTTGGTTAAATCCTTGGTTCTCGAAGCTGCTTGGGCTTCCTCCAAGGTGACAGTGCTTTTTTGACATATAGCATGGTATCCTTGAAGGATTCAAATGATCTTGGTAGAGAACACAACAAGAGTATATATTTGTCTTTATCCTCAAGATGCACCTCAATGTTCTCTAAATCACCAAGGATTTTGTTGAACTGCGTTAGCTGCTCCATGATGACCATTGACTCCACCATCTTAAATGAGTAGATTTGTTGTTTTAGGAATTGCCTATGACTCAACATCCTTCCGAATATGAAAATAACAAAGTATAGCGGAAGTATCAGGGAGAACTTTAGCACCGACATTCATCAGAGCATTGTCCCTGTCGGTGACAGCCACCTTAAGCATGTTGAGTTTTGAGGACAAAAAACCAACCAACATCTTAAGTGCCCAAGTAAAGCTATCCTCTTGTTCATAGTGAAATTCTGGCAGGTACGGTTCTGAACTTGTAACAGAGTATCAAATACGCAAAACAGATCACTTTAAAAACAGGTTCAGAAGCAGTAATAAAGGACAGAAATATAAAGAACACAAGTATTGTTAACCCAGTTCGGTGATAAACAACACCTACGTCTGGAGGATACCAATCCAGGAAGGAAATCCACTATGAGGAATTAACTCAAAGACTCAGACACAGACCCCCCTGTTCCCAGCCTTAGCAATCAATCTCCACTAGTTAAGACTTCTACTCAGGAACACCACCTAAGTATAAGACACTACTTACTTCCCAATTACTTAACCACAACCCAGTGATCAGCAACACTCAAACAAACAACCCAATACTGAAGACACACTTCAATACATCAATGACATCATTCGTACTTAAAAGCTTAGAATGATTTACAACTCAAAACAACTAAACCAACTCATATGAGTGGTGTACAATCAAAGCCTAAGCTTACAAACTCAAAAACTCTTAAAAACTCTAAGACTCAATTTTCTGGTTTTTTATTAACTCTCTAATCTTCAAAGCAGCACGTCCTCTCCTTATATAGGCTTCAGCAGCTCTCATAATTCTGAACACAATCATCCTCATAGATATGATACTGAAATTCAAAGAAGCTCAAAAAGGAAACATATAATTTTGAATCATATAATGCAAAGATCCCTTTGAAATATATTTAATCATAAACACGAAGCCAATCTTCACCAAGATCTTCACCAAAATAATCAGCCTTCTAGAAAACAAATGCCTGGATAATTCTTCAGTAAATCTTCAAAAGATACGCACAGAATTAATCACAAAGAATGCAGAAATCCAGCTACTGAAATCAGCTTCTGAAGGTCAACGCTGGTCAACGTCTGAAGGCAGCTTCTGAAGGTCAACGTTGGTCAACGTCTGAACAGTGCGTCTGAAGACCTGTTCAGCGTCTGAAGGTCCTTTCTGCGTCTGAAGGTCATTTCTGCGTCTGAAGACCATTTCAACTTTTGATACTTCTTAAAACCAATTTCTTGCTTCTGAAGATAGGAAAGAAAGGCAAAACCGATAGCATGTGTCATGTTGGTAGAGGTGACACCAACAATCTCAAATAACGACATTTTGTACAAATTGGTTTTGTAAGTGGAGTCCATGACCAAAACGGTCGGAAAAGTGTTAAGAATATTAATTGACTCCGGATGAGTAAAAAATATGTCTTCAAGAGTGGTTTCCTCACTATTTACTCTTGTGAAATAGACGTATTATGCTCATCCAACTTTGCAATCAAGTATTGCATCTCCGTCTTGCCACCTCTTATCCCCTTTCGTCATCTAGTTCGTGCATTGTACACTTGTTTGATATTCATCAAACTTTCTTTGTTTTTTCCCTTCAAATCCGTGAGAATATTCATATGCAATGCCAAGCTCTTTGTCATGTTGACAACTCTTTTCTTCTCCTCCTCTTTTATTCTACCCGCAAGAAGATGACCGCCTAACTTTGGCTCCAACTCATGGTTGTGAATTCCACTAAGCAGGGTCAACCACCAATCATTTGTATTATTCTCAAAGTAACCCGCGACCTAAACTGACAATCACATTTCCTTGAGCCCGTGCCTTAAGGATTCGGTTTCTTCCTCCTCTTCGGTGGTTTGTATACACCACTCCTTTCACATTGCAACGTGACCATTGGATTTTTATACTAGATTTATCTATAGATATAGTAAATCCCGCCCTTGCCACTTGTCAATGAACCCAACCAAGTAAATCATCTCGCTCTCGCCATCTTTCATTTGTTAAAAAAAATGAGGTGGTGTTTACTTCATAATCGTGAAGCTTGGCAACAACACTGATAAGTTTAGGTTTTTCATCATTATGAGCTTGAAAGGGAATTTTGACTTTAACATTCACATCAACGATTAGTTTTACATCAACAGAAGCTTCAATTATGGTTGGTTTTGGCTCAACGCCATCATCCACCACATTTTCAACCATCATTATGTCTATTGAATAAAAAAATAACAAGGAAAAAAAAATATAAATAACTTGTGCAACAAGCTAAGAAAGAAAAAAAATGGCGCAAAAATTTGAACACTGCGCACCAATGTGAATTAAGTCACGTTGAGCTAACACCTGTGTGAGTTAACTCACGATGAACTCCAGCGTGACTTAACTCACGCTCGTACCTACTTCCTAGAATGA
Source organism: Medicago ruthenica (assembly GCA_018208015.1). Taxonomy (NCBI): domain Eukaryota; kingdom Viridiplantae; phylum Streptophyta; class Magnoliopsida; order Fabales; family Fabaceae; genus Medicago; species Medicago ruthenica. Next base: position 11,549,101 of record CM031376.1, read on the forward strand.
CGAACCAACCTAAAAAATCAGCAACATCAAAAGAGTTTAGATGATACATTACTTGATTTTTGACGTTTGTTGAGCGTAGAAGCTTGCTTCTTGACGATTTGCAATGATTTCAGCTCAAGATTTTGCTCCAAATTTTCGCACTTTTTGGGTTTTTGGAGATGAAGAGGGAAAGAAAATGGGTGTTCAAGTGTGGAACTGCTGAGTTTTGTCCGAAAACAGTACTGCATACCAACGTGAGTTAACTCACGTTGCTTTTAGCGTGACTTAACTCACGTTGGTATATACCGAACGTGAATTAAGTCATGTATGGTTATTTTGATCAGGTCGTATGAGAATGAACATTTTTGTTTGGGAGAAGAGCAATTTTCCAACACTTTTGTACTTCATGTTGTGAGTCCTTTTGTGTACCACATTTACTTTCCCATTCTTATATAAATCTTTAGAGTTTTGCATCGGATATAAATAATGCAAGCAATAGAGCATATATATTTTTCTCATTCTTTCGAAACACCTATAAGACCATCTACAATGGAGGTCCTTTCCCTATTTATATCATGTTAAAGACACCCCTACTCTGACATCAATAATTATGGTGCATAGAAAGATGAGTGCTTTTATAGACACCATCCTCTCTTATTACTCATGGGTCCCACATGTACAATTAATTCTATTTTTTTCTCTATTCAATTGTTGTATTATTTAAATAATAAAAAGTAAATTATATAATAGTTGCAAGAGTAATATTTGATCGATTAACATTGGATTTTCAACAAAAAATAATTTTTTACAACATCAAATAATATACTCATCTGAACGAAAAAAACAAAAAAGAAACATACAGTGATTGGATTTACTACAAATAATAGTTGAATGTGAATTTGCTTGATTGTAACATACATTGATTAAAAAAAATGTTCGTTTTTTTATAAGTTATAATTAAATTACTTCATGTTTTTAAAATTATATAATTATGAATGAGTATATAAATCACTGTTAAAATTTAATGATATAAAATTATAGTTAGGACCCAATTAATAATTGTTTTGAGGTGTTGAGTTGAAGAGATTAAGTGCTTATTAAGTATTAATTATAAAACGAATGACGTGTACAGTCGGGATCCGTTTAAACACCCAAATAGAGTGTTGCATTGTGGATGGTCTAAGGAAGCCGTGATTATTATTTTGTTTCATGCCTTTATTTCTCAATTCTCACTTTAAGCCTTTTTCTTCTTTCTTATTTGTTCATTTTTTCTAGTAGTTTTTCTTCTTTTGATGTTGAATGTATTATTTTATTTTTTTTAACTTTGCATTGGAAATTTTCAAGTGCAAGTGTATGCATCTGAAGCAAATTACGAAATAAAGAAAAATAAGGTCTTTTCCAATTTTCATATATATAAACTACGAAAAGCATTAGAAGCGTAAGGTGAAGCTAGAAAATTCTTCAGTTTTTTTTTTCCGTTAAAGAAAAAGGTATACCTTTGGTTTTGACTAGAACAAATGGTGCAATAAGTCTCTCAATTTCAAAAATATACCTTTGGTTTTGTCCAAAAACAGTGGAATATGAATGTCTCCATAACAACTCTCAAATACTCATTCTAAAGAACAATGTCTCTTTCATTATTTCTTTTATAGATTCATTATTACTTGAACACTTGAATGTTTCAATGTTCAATTTATATGTTGAATTTCAATGTAAATGATTACAATTGTAACATGTCATTTTTGTTGATTTACACTTTTTACAACATCTTATATGCTAATATTTGTACTTATATATTAGTTAAAAAATATGCACTATCTGGATATGTTTTGCCAAGCTTCAGGAAAAAAGATAAATAACCAGAAGACTCAAGTTTTCTTCTCCAAGAATGTTGATAATCAACTCAGGGAGGAGATTTTACATCATACATGATTTTCCTAGGTTAACAATCTGGGCAGGTATCTTGGAGCTAACATAGCTCCAGGACGCACTTCGAGGGGGCATTTTAGTTATATAATCAGCAAGATCTAAAACAAATTGTGTGGATGGAAACAACAATGTTTGAGCTTAGCTAGTAGAATCATCCTTTCTAATTATGTCCTTAGTTCTATACCTTATTATCATATGCAGTATGCCAAACTTCCTAGAACCCTCAGTGCTAAGATGGAAAAAATTCAACGACATTTTGTCTGGGGAGATACTGACCAGGGACGTAAACCTCGCTTAGCTGGATGTGATGTTGTTTGTTTACCTAAAGCAGATGAATGGTTGGGTTTTAAGCGCCCACATCTTATGAATGAAGCATTTTTAATGAAGATGCTTTAGAACCTCACTACCAAACCAAACGATCTCTGGTGTAGAGTGCTCTACAATAAGTATGGAAAGAATAATGACTTGAGTAATTCCATTCGTGCCTAAACCTATGACTCTCCTTTATGGAAAACCCTTGCTATGAGTTGGGGGGAGTTTCAAAGAAATATAGTGTGGCAAATTGGGGATGGTCTTCGTACCAATTTCTGGCTGGATAAATGGGGTCAAACAACTTTTCTCTCATCATTGTTGCTACTCAATATTTTATTGATACCACTCTTAATGTTAAGGATGTGACTAATTCCTGTGGAGAATAGGACAATAATTTTTTGTTTGAATATCTGCCTGATAACATTGCAAATAAATTTATGGCGTTCCCTGCACCGACTAAAGCTGATGGTCCTGACATTATTGGATGGGGAGGCACTAGTACTTGTCACTTCTCGATTAAGAATGCCTATAATCTACTTATTCAGAACCAGTCTAGTGTGGAAGGGGATTGGAAAATCCTTTGGAGATGGAAGGGTCCGCTTCGTATTCAAACTTTCATGTGGTTAGTCGTACATGATCGTATTCTCACTAACTATCGTCGTAGTAGGTGGGGGTGGGTATATAACCTACTTGTCCCTGTTGTGGAAATGTAGATGAGACTTGCTTTTCATGTGCTTCGTGACTGTACGACGTCTTTTCAGGTATGGTCTAGACTTGTGCCTTCGGATTGGAAAACTAATTTCTTTTCTTTTATTGATTGCAGGGATTAGGTTTTCAAAAACCTTAGTAAAAAATGCAATGGAGTTTCTGACTTTAAGTGACAAACAACTTTCATGACAACCTGCTGGCATTTGTGGACTTGGAGAAACAAAGCAATTTTTGAAGAAGGATTCCAAAGACCGACTAATCCAACCTATGTTATCCAAAATTACATCAGTTTCATTGAAGAAAGTTCTCAAAATCGTTTGCAAATCAATCCTCAACACAAGGAAACTGTGTATATTGGATGGAAGAGACTAGTTGATGGTTGGGTGAAACTCAATTGTGATGGAGCGTGTAAAGGTAATGGGGAGCTTTGCAGGTTGTGGCGGACTTTTTCGTCAACCTGACGGGAAATAGATTAAAGGATTTAGTCGCAAAAATTGGAGCATGTGACGCTCTGCATGCTGAGATGTGGGGCGACTATATAGGGCTTGACATGCAATGGAGAAAATGTCTATCTCATCTAATATTAGAGAGTGACTCAAAGGTGCTTGTCGACATGGTTTCTAACAATTGCAAGATCAATGAAGTCATTCCTTCCTTGATAAGACGTATTCAAGAGCTTCTTCTGCAGGATTGGCATACAAGCTATTCACATGTGGCGTGAAGGCAACATATGTGCTGACTGGTTAGCAAACAGTAAGTTTTTCTTTGGATTTGCTTGTTTTGGAGTCTCCTCCTAGTGAGCTTCGAATGCTCCTTTTTATGATGTTTTTGGGGCTTGTATGTCTAGGAATATGCGTTTAGCTTCTTAGTTTTTTTCTTTTTTTTCTTTCCCTTTGGGACTTTGGCCCTCTTTTGTACAAAAAAAAAATGGTCCAAGTAAATAATGTGAATAGTGCACACTGTAAAACTGCGACATGTATTTAAGAACGGATGTGTAATAATTAAAACAAAACTAGATTGCCAAGTAATTGAAGTATCATTTTAGTTTTCCGAACGTTTTCCAAGCCTCGATGGAAAGAGAAAGTATTTAAAAATTGTTTTCGGACGATAACATGAGCACAATTGTTTTCACATAATTGTTTCATTTTGGATCAAAGTATTAATATTGACACCTCTTTTTTGGGGTTTACTTCAAATAATTGTTTTGGACAAACCTAAACCTAAGGCTTATGTATGCCTAAAGTAAGGCCCATATCATAGGAGTTCGTGGAAGTATTTGTTTTACAACGTTATTAATTAAAATGCATTAGTTTAGTGCATGGCGTATACAATTTACCATATTTTTCATTCTCATTCAATATGTTAGCACATGAGTATTCATATGCTTGTATCTTTCTGATGTGTATGACCATTGTCCCTCTCATCCCATAATTCTTAATTAACACCCACCGTACATATTATTAATTTTGGGTTCATGATGATTTCTCCCTAATTATTGAAAGCTTTTGGGGGAAGGATACCTACTATCTAAACTGGTAAATTGAATGGTTAATTATTTTTGTTTGACGTCGTACTTGAAGTGTAGAGCAAGCTCTTGTTTGACATGACAAACAAGAAACATGAAACAGCTAAAGTTTTGGTTTTATAAGAAAGAGAAGATGCAAACAAGTCTAAAGAATAATGAGTACATTATTCTTTTGTAAAATCTGAAAAAGTGAAGATGTAATAAGAAAGATATGATGTGCTAGCTTTGATCTTGATCAAAGCCAAAATATTAATAAAGCAATGAGAAAACATAAAAGATGGCTTAGAATCATCCAAGTAGAAAAGGGACTCTAGGAGTGATAAAAGTAAAACCCTCGTCAAATATTTTGGGATTATTGCTGAGTAATAATTACGTAGAAAGTTAGGTTAAAAAGCAAAAGCTCATTGATTCAAGGTGAAGATGAAAGAAAAAAAAAACTCAGAAGAAGGCAAAAGAAGAAGAGATATGAAAAGAAAAGAGGGAAGCAAAGGAAAAGTTATTGGGCCAGTTGAATAATTACGCATCCATGTAGATTTTCCTTTTTTGAAAATTACTTTTCCCAAATCAAACAAAGCTAAAACACATCAGAAAATGACGTTTTTACCCCGTCGGCAGTTAAGTGCCGCTAGAATGGTACATCGGCAGTTAACTGTCATCGGCCCCATCGACAGTTAATTGCCGCCGTCCCCATCGGCAGTTAACTGCCGCTGCGATATGTATTTATGCAGAAATGAAACAGAACCTGTTTTACAGGTTTTAAAATTCTCAAAAATTCTAAAATTCTCTCAAATCCTCTCCAATTCCATACCCACTAAATTGAAGCAATTTCATACCCACAAAACAACAAGTAAGTAGTATTAATCATTTTTAATGTTAATGTTAGTTTAGGTAGGTTTATTTTTGTTAATTTTGGTAGATTGCATGTGGTTAGAGTTTATGTAAAAATTGAATTTTTTGTTAGTTTATGATGTTATAGATGAATGTTGTTGTTGTAAATGTTGTTTAAATTATGTTTAAGTAGAATGTGGTTGTGAATGTTGTTCAATTAACAGAATGAGAATATGTTTCATACTTTGCACTCAAAGTGTTTGCTAAAATGCCACAATGAGAATGTTAAAATGCCTAAATGAGAAGTGGTTGTGAATGTTGTTTCAATTAACACAATGATGAATGTTGTTTAGATTGTGATAGTGTAGAAGTCCATGATGATGTTAGAATTGTGATAATGTTGGCATATGTTATATGAATGTTGATGAATGAATATTTTTGTTGATAAATGTTAATGAATGTTGTTATATGAATGTTTATGAATGTATATTATTGTTGATAAATGTTGATGAATATTGTTATATGAATGTTGATGAATGTTGGTATATTTTTGTGTAGATATGTCTGATCAGAACGCAGATAGGATGAGAGCTGGTAGACAGGCGATGATTGGCAGTTACCGACGGGAGAGACAGACTGCAAACCCTCATGTGCCTAAGAGGGGAAGAGGTCGGAGGCCTGATCCTTCTACGGGTGAGGGTAGTTCTTCTCAGCAGCCGACACAGTCGCAGGTGGTATAATGCAAACAATGTAAATTTTCTTTTATCTTTTTTAACTTTTATATATGAAGTCGATATATTTTTTTATATGATAAATTTAAAAAAAATGACATGAACACATGCCGTTGTCTGATTATTTTTTTTGTCTTCAATTATTGTTCGCACGTAATTTTTTATATATGAAGTATATGTTTTTTTTGTATGATAACTTTTAAAAAATATGACATGAACACGTGTCGTTGTCTGATTATTTTTTTGTCTTCAATTATTGTCGCGCGTAATTTTTTGTATATGAAGTATATGCTTTTTTTTCTATGATAACTTTTAAAAAAAATGACATGAATACATGCCGTTGTCTGATTTTTTTTTGTCTTCAATTATTGTCCGCGCGTAATTTTATATATATATATATATATATATATATATATATATATATATATGAAGTATATGCTTTTTTTGTATGATAACTTTTAAAAAAATGACATGAATACATGTCGTTGTCTGATTATTTTTTTGTCTTCAATTATTGTTCGCGCGTAATTTTTTATATATGAAGTATATGGGTTTTTTTTGTATGTTTTTGATTTATGTGGTGTTTTTTTTTATTATGTTAGATTCGTAACACCCGTAAGATTAGATGCATAAATCACGGAGCGAAGGTGGCAGATCTCCAGCGTCCACCTATGAATCAAGTCTGGTTTTGGGATCCTATAAGGGCGAGTGGGTTGCATGATTTGCTGTACACAGGGTATTCTGCTGTTAATCATGCTCTGCTCCAGATGCTTAGCGAGAGGTGGCACTCCGAGACCAGCATTTTTCATATGACTGTGGGGGAGATGACCATCACTTTAGATGACGTGGCATGTCTTCTCCATATTCCTATTGAAGGGGTGCTGCTGAGCCATCAAAAGAAGGTGTCTCAGGTTGATGGGGTGGACTTGATGGTGAGGTACTTAGGTGTCACCCAGGAGTATGCGGTGAAAAATTGCAAGACCGAGTATGGTGGCTACATTAGATATAAGGCACTGAAGGAGCTTTATGAGGATCACCTGGTGAGGCCACCATATTAGCGTGTGCTGAGACGCAGGAGCAGCTCCAGGAGCTAGGTAGGTGTATGCTTGCCTTTGTGAGGTGTTTCCTCCTATCTCTGCTTGGATGTACGTTGTTTGGTGATAAGAGCAACAAACACATCGACCTGGCATACCTGCAGACGATGGAGACCTTTACTGGGATGAGGGAGTACTCGTGGGGAGGAATGGCATTGGCATACCTTTACCACAGTCTATCCAAGGCCTCTCGCTTGCAGGAAAAAGGATCGGGGGAAGCACAACACTTTTGATGGTAATAATTTTAAATTACTATGCTTGTGTATATGAATATAATGTGTTTTAAATGTGTTTACTATGTCTTTTAATTTACTATGCTTTTTAATTTATTATGCCTTTTAATTTACTATGTTTGCTAATAACTTATAAATATGTTTGGTTTATGTAGGGATGATTTTTGGCACATTTATCAGAAGTCTACCCACATGATGATAATTCTGATTACCGGCAAAACTTTCTTTGCGCTACCAGATGGATTCCACATAGGGGTCATGGACATCCGAAGCCCTACCTTCTGGCCCTGGATCGTTTGGAGATGGATGATATTACCTGGATGCCATACGAGGATCATAGGGAGATCCGGGAGTTTGTGGAGATATGCTGGTATTCAGGTTGGATCATGTGTGGTCGTGACATCATCTACCGACACTTGCCTGAGCGGGTCAAAAGGCAATATGGGTACGTGCAAGACATCCCTAGAGCTCCGACATATGTGCTTCCTCTCCATTTTCAGGCCGTTGCACAGGCTTTCCTTGACTTTTGTGTGCACACCATTCCTCATGCTGCGTGGGGTAGGGAGGTTGATCAGCCATGGCGGTATGAGGAGGGATACATTTTGTGGTACAGACATGTGTCTCACCCAAATATTTTTCCACCTATTGATGGATCTCCTCTGAGGCCAGCAAATGAGGAGCATATCATTGCACACCATCAGCAGTGGCACCAGGAGAGAGGCTCGCCTGATACCATTGAGATGGTTGGTGGCGTTATTAGCTAGGCTGATGAGTACTTGGGTCAGGAGACGATGAGCAATGAGCAGCTGTATGAGGCTTTGCGCGATCTCAAGGACAGGATGGCACCGATAATGTCCAGGAGACATAGGAGGTCGAGGAGGCAGCATCATCAGCATGACCAGTACCAGGATCAGGATTAGGACATTTTTTTTAGGACTTTTGTTAGTTTCTTTTTAAGTTTGTTGGATGTTTTTGGTAAATTTATGACACATTATCGTAGTTTTTTTGGTACAACTTTAACGTGATTTCGGGTTTATTTTGCTTTATTTTGATTATTTTGTTATAACCATATCATGTCTTAGAAACAACAATAACAACAATTCATTCATGATCCGAACTAAATCATAACTAAAAATACACAAAATAAGCGTTACATTACATTATATTATCCCTAAATATGTTGTATCATCATGATGTTGGATTAAAATTAAATTCTAGAAAGTTTGCCGAAAATCTTGGCATTGAAGTGTCTTATACTTAGTGTAAAAATTTGCAAGTCTCTTTGAAAACTCAAAAAAATGAAGAGAACACAACACATGTATTCTACCGAATCAACTATATACGTTTTCACATTGAATTCCCTCATATAAGATGAGTCATGACAAAAAGGAATGCAATTCCAATATATTCTTTTGAACTTAATCCTACTGCCCTGCCAACTGACAAGTTTCAATTGACAGAGGAGCATGATCAAACACAAAACAACATCTTAGAACTGCATTCCCTTTGTCACACTCATCTTATACGAGGGAATTCGATGTGAGAACCTATATAGCTGAATCGGCAGAATACATGTTGTGTTCTCTTCATTCTTTTGAGTTTCCAAAGAGACTTGCAAACCTTTACGCTAAGTAAAAGACACTTCAATGTCAACATCTTCAGCAAAATAACAAAAATTCAACTAAAATTCAACAAAATAAAGACACAACATAATAATACTACCTAAATATCTTCATCCGGCCGAATCAAACTCTTGAGAATATATTCAGGCAACCTCAACAACGTAGCATCCATCTCGAGGGGGATCATGTTGTGCTCAGCAAATATCGAGAACATGATCTTCACGTCGTCGTCGTTCGTTAACTCCGGCTGAGTGAACGACAAATTCCCCTCTGAGTCGAACGATGGACGATGGTACCAAACATATTCCACCCTCCTCGTGTCTCCGTGGTTGATTCGTTGGTTGATTTCATGAAGTAGATCCTTCAATTCTTTTAACGTGACATCGTCGCGAACCTTGAAAAAATGTTGGTTACCTTCGTTGAAGCATACATGAAAGTATACTTGAGCCATTTTTTTAGATCTACACCATAAGAAATTAAAAACAATCAATGAAAAACTCATTCAAACATTTCATCAAACACTTGGAGTGCAAATTATACATAAACCCTAAAACTAAAAACTACAACATAAACATGCAAACATCTAAACATTTAAGCAACATAAGTCATTTACATGTAAACATTGTATCATTTCTTGCCAAAAAGAATCAAAATTTAAACAAACCCTAAAACTAAAAAATTACTAATTTAAGAGAAAAAATGTAACATATAAACATAAAATGTCAATGAAACTTGATTATGAAAACTTACTTGTTCTTGGATTGTTGGTTGATTTGAACTTGAAGAAATTTGGATGATTTGAAGAGTTTTTGGAGAAATTTGCAAATGAGGAGTGCAGGTTCTGCATAAGTGTTGTATGCATATGTTCAGATCGCAGCGGCAGTTGGCAGTTAACTGCCGATGGGGACGACGACAATTACTTGTCGATAGAGCCGGCAGCAGTTAACTGCCGATGTACCATTCCAACGGTACTTAACTGCCGACGAGGTAAAAACGTCATTTTTTGTGTGTTTTAGCTTTGTTTGATGCGGGAAAAGCAATTTTCTTCCTTTTTTTTATCTTCAAATAACCTATAGCTACAAAACTTACATATACTCAACCTTTTACAATATGAGCTATACCAACAAGACATGCAAAATTTCTTTTTACAGTTTGTTAATCTGGATTACTTTCAGACAGTTATTGCCACCGACTTTATTATATTTCAAATTAAGAGCTTAAACATTCATTATGAGTACGGATCAAATTACGTGAGTATAGTATAATATTAGACCAGTGATACATCTTCCAACAATTTTTTATTGGATATTTGTATTAAAAAATTAGTGTTGGATTGAAAGTTTATATTATATGGATTATATAGGTAAAATTTTATATAAATAAGAAATGATTTGGTATACCATTACAATACATCAAAATTAACGTCTTATGCACTTCTATTAAATGACGTTAATCTTGATTAATTAAGTTACATATCAAATGAATTTAGATTTAGAATTTTTTTTATAGAAATAGTCTATATATGATATAAGACATTAATTTTTGTAAATGGTAAATTCTAGAAATAGCACAAACCCAACAACGGGATACACCGCCTCAAAGAAGTTTAGGGAAGGTCACATGTGTGCCTAACCACGCAAAAGCACATCCCTAAGACGATCCTGGTCGCTCAACCGATTTTCAACTGTCTTATGCATTCCACGTCGGGTTTCACGGAAACCGTTACAACGAGCTCTTCTATAGAAGTGTGGCATCACTACAACGCCCATGTACGATCTCATTTTACACGCTTCTTTACACTTTCTCCTCCTAGAGCAAATACAGACTTCAACATTGGTTGTGTCATCCATCATCGAAGGGCTGCTTCCACCGTACCGAAGTTCCTCCTTCGTCGTATCGGTTCACCGCAACATGATTACTAAGACCACATCGTCCTAAGCTCTGTTCTCAGACAGATCAACACCAGTGCTAGCATTTTAGAGATTCTAAAAGTACTTTTGTCGGTGGATTTACACTTAACATTGGTATGTCTAGTTATTTGGTTGTTGAGTTGACTGTAACTACGATCTCCATAACAATTGTACATTGATGGGGTTGACAGAATTTATGCTTGTATTTGACTACATATTGGTCATTAGTTTTTACTAATTTTTACATTGTGTTGGTCTCTTCAAAACAGACGGTCAAATTGTCTTGAGCTTATTAGAGATTTTTTATTTAAAGTTTCTCGTATATCTATACTATGTATAAAGAAAATAGCCCCTTTCGGCTCTTTTAGGTTGTATTTTTCTCCTTCTAAAATTACCCTCAACTTTCAATGCAAATAACACATATAACAAATAGATAAGAGTAAATTCAAATATTAAAACAAAATGTAACAAATAGTATATGTCCAATTTCTTTCCTTATCGTTTAAAAAAGATAATGGATGAGAGTAAATTCAAATATTAAAAAAATGTAACAAACACAATATCTTTTTTGTTATCACACAAAATATATCGTGTAACAAACACGATATGAGCATATGTCCAGTTTTTTTTCCTTTATCCTTAAAAAAAGTGTAATATATGTCACTATAAATAAAATCAATAAGAAAATGATCGTTATTTTATTTTTATTTTATATACAGACAAACCAAAATATGCCGAGTTGATAAATAATTTTGTTATATGTTTTGACAATAATTTGTAGATAAATCGATGTACGAATAATTTCCATTAATATTTAAAAAATTTAAAAATTGTAATCAGAATTATACAAACAAACATAATAAAATATACACACGTTAGCGTGGTAAAAAGAGCGAATAGACGGACCGTCTTTCCGCTGGTATACATTAAAAAAATAGAAAACAAACAAATAATTTTGATTGGTGCCAACTCAGCATGGGTTGTGTTACCCACATTTTATTGATGGGTACCCAAGTTGTCACCTAAAAGGAATTGCTTATGTTGATGGTTTGGCAAATGCGACTTTTATTTATCTGTATTTTATTTTATGGAGTTCTGCTACTAGATGTATTCGAGAATACTTTTTGAAAAATAGATTTGGTCTTTCAAATTGTCGTTTTCATTAGCTTTTATTATATGTTTTGTACTCTTTTTTTCTTCACCAAAATTTTATCTCATTGAGTTTGAATCAGTGTTATGGACTGGATTAAGGCTCAATCCTTGAGTCAAAGGTCCAACAAGGCGCTTGAGTCAATTTGCACTCTAACCACGATCAAAGGGAAAATAGAAACATAAGAATTATAAGGGAAAATACTTATTGTCACGAGAGAAATTTAACAAGAAACATATCAACTACTTTAAAAAAAAAAAAACTATCAACTACTTTACCAAAAAATTAAATAATTATCAACTCTTCGATGTATGTCAGAATATAACTGATCAAATTTATGCATTCTTCTAATGGCAATAATCTATCATACAATTACTTCTAAACAAATGACAATAATCATTCGCAAGTATGTGAAGAAAATATGTGCAATATTACTCCTAATATGGAGGTTTTTGCCCCCTTCTGTTGATAAACAATAAATTTGCATTCATAACATCAAAATTTAGAATCATATACTCTTTCCAATATTTTGAAGAGAGGTGCAACATTGTACTGAGGTCTCCAAAACAATTGTCTCTTATGGATTTGAGGATCCATGTGTATTTCATAAAAGAACAATACAACACTGTAATAATCTTTATTCACATGGTGTCATTACCTTAATTGGCAAAAGAGATTCCTGACATATTGATCCACGTACAACATATTGAAAGTAGAATTTGCTGATTTAAGTTTCCCAGATTTGACAAATGACATGTTACAAGGAACACATTTGATTGACAAATGTTCCTTGTTTTTTCTTTCTACCTAAAAAAATTATCTTTACTTTTTCACGGGTTCCTTGAATAGTATGGCAATTATTTTTTATAAATGAAAAACAAATTTAGCTGAATTTAGTGATAGGGAACATCTTCATATCTTAAAAGAAATGAACAACTTTATTACTACCACCTCCAATCTTTTTTTATAAAAAACATATGCAAGTCTACAAGACTTGATGTATTGGGTCAAATACATCAACTTTTGTTGACTCGTATGTCTTTCGTAAAAAGGATTAGAGAAGTATAATTTTAATGTATAATAAATGTCAAACTAATTTTATTAGTTTTAGAAATAATATATGTGCTTTTATATTATTTATAAACCTAAAACTATTATAACGTATATCTATGAAATGGAGACTATGACTATCCGAATTTAGTTCCAAAAACTCCACAAAGATAAGATAGGTCTAAAGGTTCGAAAAACATCAAAAATAGATAACCTCTTGATAATTCACTTTAGGTTTCTTAGTCCCTGTATTGTTCAAAATTTTCCTATCGAAAGAGATTTCAATAGATTCTATAAGAAAGAAAAAAAAATATTAAACGATATGTTCTGATAGGTTAAGTAACTCAGAGCCTCTAAAAAAACCTATTAACTAAAGGTGAAAATTAAAGAAATAACCTCTTAGTAGAGTCTCTTATCTAATTAGAGACATTTAAAAAAAATTAAACAAGGCACCAACTATTAACTAAAGGTGAAAAATAATAGACATCAACTATTAATTAAGAGACACGTACGCTAATAGGACATGGAGATGCTCTTGGTGTATACTAGTAGGGATAGTCTTATTGGATTCTTTGTGTTTTGGATGGTTGTTGTTTGGTTTGCTTTCTCTCCATTATGTGCTTTAAGGTGTATTGTCTTGGGGGTGCTATTTTCCATTATCCTAGGGGCCTTGTCTACACTAAAGGATTGTGGTATTGTTAATATATTCATTTCTATTTAATAAACAAACATAAACTCATAACAAGATCCTCAAATCAGCAATGAAATATGAATCAGCGTATTTATGGAATATGAGTTGCATCCTTAATAACTAACCTACCTTGATTACCATTTAGTATAACCCTTCATAATGTGTTTGCATATATAGGCATAACGAAAAAGCTAACGAGATGGTGTTGGAAACATAATTTGGTTAATGTAAACTACCAACATAATCTTAAACATGGTCTAGATAGTTTAGTGTGTGTTTGTTTATGCAAGTAGCCCATATAGTATGTATATGTAATAATAAACTCTTCAATATCTAGCTTGCCTAGCAGAGCAACCTCAAAGTTCAAAGCTCAATGAAAAATTGTATAAAAGAACCATGCTAACAAATGTTTTAAGGATATTATTTAAAAAATACATAAAAAAAATTCTTGAAAATACAAGTCAATCACTTGTTAAAAATCATAATTACGTCACTTTCTATACAAAAATCACTTCTTTTGGTTTATTAAACAATGTCATAAGGATACTTGTTCACGTATGTTAAATTTGGTTGGAAAGAGCCCACACACAATTAAATCGCACACATGCATACTTATACAGAGATTAACGGATATACACTGAAAATGTAAATAATTTTTATATTCTCATTCATTTATTTTTCAAAATAGTTTATTTTAAATAAAGATTTGAAGAAACTATCAAATCTTATTGTAAAATTATTAATGAACATTGCATATATACATTATTATAATTTAAAAGTTCAACCAGCATAAAGTTAAACAAATTAAGCACATTTTTGTTAAGATATTATTATAATTAAATAAACCATGACCAGGACAGAATGTCTAAGTTAGCTGCCTAGCTAGTCTATCTAGCAGTGAGGATCAAATTGCCATATTTATAAGCTAACTAATCTTCTGTTTCTAAAAAGTGTGTGCTGTCTGCTTGTATTACTGATTGGCTGATCTAGATACAATTGATTACAGGATTCTTGTTCTGCTGGCTAATGACTTTCCTACTTTTGTTCCAAAATGTTCTCACAAAACAAAGAAAAAGGGCTATCAAAATAAAATACTAAGGAAAAAGTACAGGACTATAAGAAGCACTTATTTACTTCACTTGGAAATACATAAAGGGGTGCTTCTAATATGTGTACATATTAGAAAAAAGTTCAAAGGTGGACCCTTGAGGTTAACATAGCATAGCAGGTTAATCCAATTTTTTATTACTATAAGCAAACTTAATCTTGAGTAAATAGATATTTTAGTCCTTTAAATTGTAAATGTTGCTGACTTCATCAAATTTTTGAAATATCAATTTAGTCTCTCCATTAAGGTATTTCTTTACTAAACATTCATCAAAACCAATAAAAGATATATTTATATACATATTGACTTAAATAGTCTTTTGCTCCATCAAAACAAGTATAAAACCTCTAAAGTTGTGGTGCAAAATTTGAGAAAAATGACTAACTTGATTGATATTTTTCAAATTAAGGGGCAACATTGCTATTTTGTAAATTTGAAGGACTAAATCGACCAACCTTACAATTTTAACAACTAAAATATTTATTTACAAACTTAATATTATTGTAAATTGATAACAACACAAATGAAACTTGTAGTAGCACGGCGGTTTATAAAGTCCACCGTTGGATCATGACTATATTAAAGGTCTTATATATTATTTTTTTGGGTCTTGCTAACCAGTGTCCCAGGGATAATGGTTAAGGAATTTATAATTAAAATTTTATCTTGAAAATATAAGTTTCTATAAAAAAAATTGTTTGTTTTGGTTACTTAACCAATGTCTCGGACACTATTTAACATTCTCTTTTTTTTTTAATAAGCATAAAGGCCCTAATATATATAGATGGAAAGAGGTATAATTATTGATAGGGAAAGGCTTGTATCAAACGTTATGTCAGAATCTATAATTCTGTTAAAGAAAAAGAAGGAATGAGAGAGAGAAATTAAAAAACTCAAAGATAATGAACTTTGGTTCTTTTTTGTGTGTATTTATAAGCAATGATGGTTGTGATGAGTGAAAACACTTTTGCAAAAAACTAGAAGAATAGAAAGAAAATTATGTCACCAGTTGGATTACCACCAGGTTTCAGGTTTCATCCAACTGATGAAGAACTTGTCAATTATTATCTAAAGAGAAAAATCAATGGTCAAGAAATTGAACTTGATATAATTCCTGAAGTTGATCTTTACAAATGTGAACCTTGGGAATTAGCAGGTTCTATACTTTGTTTCTTTTATTTTTCATTTATCAAATTTGTCCTAATGGAAATTAGTATTTGGATTGCACATTCACATTTTTTTACTTTCTAACCATTTAATTTTTCAATATCATGTGCAAGAAAATGTGTATATATGTCATTAATAATCTAGTTATGAAGTTCTTGCATCAAAGACCTTGGTGCAACTTTCTGTAATGTGAAAACATGGATTCAAAGTTTTATTTATAAGAATGAAAATTGTCTAATTTCATAGGCCTAAAACTATGGCTGCACTAACTTGACAGTTGTGCTGCCCTCAACTAAGAATCATGGTTCAGAATTGCGGCTACAGTTGCAGTTAGACTGCGAACCAAGATATTGCTAAAATCTACAGGAAAATGTGTGGTTGATGCAACCGTAATTGTGGTTGTACTTCCGTTGAGGAGACCTCTAAAACCTCTAGATTGCGGCCGCGGTTATGGTTGCAGGCCGCAATTTAGAACGATCCTAAGAACCACAATAGGATAGAAAATTTTTATGAGAAAACTACCAAATTTGGACCTAATTTTCCATATCACTACTCTCTAGGTAATATGATCATGCATGTACTGCATTATAGAAATTTTCTCTTTTATTTTACATTATTCTTCACTTATCTGTATGCATATATGTGTATGTATTTTCCATTAGGCTAAGTTTTTCAATTTTCGGATTTTGATGGAAACATTTTCTTTTCTGGCTATGAATAGAGAAATCATTTTTGCCAAGCAGAGATCCAGAATGGTACTTTTTCGGACCACGGGACCGGAAATACCCTAATGGATTCAGAACAAATAGAGCAACAAGAGCAGGATACTGGAAATCTACTGGTAAAGACAGAAAAGTTTCATGCCAAAATAGACCTATTGGTATGAAGAAGACATTGGTTTACTATAGAGGAAGAGCTCCTCAAGGAATTAGAACCGATTGGGTTATGCACGAGTATCGCCTTGATGATAAAGAATGTGAGGACAACACTGGATTACAGGTATATGCAACTTATGCATACTTTTTTGTGACTTAGATCCTCCACAATCGGCTTTACGGTGCAGTAGAGATATTTCTCTCTACAACGTTGCACCGTAAAACTAGTTGTAGAGGATCCATTTTGGTGTGGTGTGTGTGTGTGTGTGATGCTCAAAATGTTCGTAGTCTTGCAACCAAAAATGATCAAGAAAAGACCGAAAAATGGTTTCATTGGTCGCATTTGTGTGAACATATATTTAGTTATACATAACCAATAAAAAACTTCATACATGTAAATCAAAATGTTAATTAAATTTTTTTAATAAGGTCCTTGTTGAAGTTATTATTTTAGTATTATTCTAAATATTTATCAGTTATGTGTACTGAGTGTATTATGATCATTTACAGTAGTTGCATTGTGGTTTTTTCTTTTCTGAGATGTGTGACTATAGATTTTCTCTTATAATTGTTTAACTGTAAGTTTCTCCATGAATAAGTGGAGAACTCACAAGGTTGCAATCAATGCAGGGAAAAAAGTTAACAATAACTGGAGGTTTTACAAATAATGTCCCAACTTTATGCTTGGATAAGATCTGTTATTTTGACACAATAAAACAACAAAATTTGACAGCAGTTTAGATGGTTGGTGGAGTTCAAATATATATATATATATATATATATATATATATATATATATATACATTTAGTAGATGGTTAATAAATATAACAGTGTCGTAACTCATTAATAATCCATAGAATACAATTAGTCACGATTTTGAATGTCATTAACCATAATTTTGTTAAACACTAAATTATGGTTAATAAATATCATGTATATTTCAAAACCTCAAAATTATGTATATTTAAACACTTACAAATCGTGGTTAATACCTATGATTAATGAATTGTGACAGCTTGTTATATTCATTAACCATTCATCAGACGTAATTAACCACATACTTAAACAACGTTAAACATCCAATTTGTTGTCGGTTTTTAATTTCAAAATATCATTTCTCATAAAAGCAAATGTTTTTGTTGTACTTAAAACTAGTATTTGGTGCCCACCTGACCCTTTGGCCTTTACCTACTTTCATAACTCTCTTTTCTTTGTGTGTATATGCACACTTGTCACCATATATTTGATCTGAAAAAGCATGAAGTTTGATTCTTAAGATAGTGACAAAAGCAATTTTCATAATTGTTTTTCAGTTATGATCACAGTCACATACTATAGAAACACGGTAAATAGAACTTGAAACTAAAGAATTTAATGTACTATATCAAAGAGTTTTGTTAATTTTCTTACCAAAAAATAAAAGAGTTTTGGTAATATGAACCATAAAAGAACGTGGAAAACTGCATGGTGTGCATGCAAAGCTTCAACTTTTCCTAGTAGTATAGTTTTATTTCTTCTTTTTCTCTCTCTTCTTTTATGCATATTACTTTATATTTGTTTATTATAAGGTATTCTATAAACTTATAACTGACATATTCTTTACTTGCGCTCCTCTAATATCTCTATATGACAAAGTTATATACTGCATCTTGTGATTTTTTTTGTTAATGTAATGAGACAAAAGTCTTATACCTACTTATGATCCATATCACTTTTTTAATTAATTTATTTTAGTGATATTGGTCTTTGTCAATTTTTGTCATTGTTACTGTTTCATGATCTAGAATTATTAGATTCTTCTCATAATCCATGAAGGTTTGTACACCCTCATAAAGCAGCAATTCTCCTATCCTATCACTTTCATTTTGTGTCGGTCACTTTTTACTTTATTCTTGAACACAAAAATAGACCAATAGATACTATATACTAAACTCCATAAATTAAAAATGAAATAAAGGGATATAGAGAAACAGTTCAATACCTACCAAATAATGCTTTAAATGATTAAGTCAGGGTATCAATGAGGTCCTAGATACTTATATGGCATAAGATTTTAATAATGAAGTAAACATGGTAAGAGTCACACATTGATATAAGTCATGTTTGGATAAAAAATTCTTAATTAAGTGCTTATAGCATAAATATTTATCATATAAGTGTCTGTGTACGTATAAAGTTGTTTTTATAACAATAGATAAATAAAGTCAATATGTTTTCATATAAGATATAAGTTGTTTTCATAAACTATCCTTAAAAGCTTATGAAAATTAGCTGAAAACAACTTATGGACATGTCATAAGTAGGTTCCATAAGTTATTTCAAACATTCTCACAAGTGTTTGTGTAATAGATAAAATCAAATAAGTTAATCCAAACAAGTCCAGAGTCTCGAAAGTGCTTATAAACGGCGGACAACTAGACATCCCTCGTTTTACAAGTCAATTTTATAAAGTTGAGTTAGGCTTAATCCAAATTCTAAAATAATACATACAATCCCTCATTTTACAAGTCAGTTTTACAATGTTGAGTTAGACTTAATCCAAATTCTAAAATAATACAGACAACCCTCTCAGTAACCTAAAAATGTATCTTAAAGTTTTCACTTGATTACAAACATAGAAGCATCACTATTAATACTCTTAAACAAGAAACTTGGGCAAAACATTTAGCCCCCTTTGAATCTTTACGCCACATACTTGTTCAGAGATTGTCCTATATGGTTTCAAAACATTATGTAGATCTTTTTAGGCCTCAATTGTTGACTACACAGTAATATGACTTGGGTTGAAAAATCATATACCTTAGCACTACTTATCATATAAGTGTTTATATAATAAACTATTTTTATGATAAAAGATAAAATAAAGTCAAATTGTTTTGATATATAAGCTATAAGTTGTTTTCACAAATTATATTAAGTTTACGGAAACAAGCTGAAAACAACTTATAGAATGTAATGAACTATTTTTGTAAACTCTTTCAAAATGTCTCATAAGTGTTATGTCAGTAGATAAACTCAAATAAGTCAGCCAAAACATACTCCTAATGAGCTTGATTGCATTGCAGGATACTTATGCATTGTGTCGTGTGTTCAAGAAAAATGGAATTTGTTCTGATATGGAAGAGCAACAAGGGCAATGTAGCATGTTACAAATTGAATGTTCCCAAACCATAATCAATGAGTGTGAAATGATGTCTCCAGAAATACTAGGAGCATCATCTTCATGCTTAGAAGAGGAAGACAAAGATGATTCATGGATGCAATTCATTACAGAAGATGCATGGTATTCTTCTAATACACCAATGGTTGGTGGTGAAGAAATTTCACATGTTACATTTACAAATTAATATTTTGAAGAATTAATGAAAATCAAGATTGGTGGTGAATGAATAACTTGAAAGCTGGAATATATAATTAAATATATATACACATTTAATCACATATACAATTAAATATTTATACACCTTTACCAAAACTGTTAATTAGTAACAGATTTAACTTTTTGTTTTTATTTTATTATTATACTTATAATTGGTGATAATGGTTTGGTTTGGTTTGGATGGTGGACTTGTTTAGGGGTCATATTTTAAGGCATTGGTTTTTATATATGCATTTTTGTACTAAACCTCTATCTCAGAGGTTTATTGGTGTTACTTGTGGAATAACGATAGATCACACAAGTGTTTTTCTCATTGTATTTCTCTTTGAGAAAGGAATTATATATAACAAAGGGTATACCAATTTGGCAATATGTATTTTGTTGTTTCATTATTGCAAATATTATTCCCTAGAAGCATGATCATTCAATATATGGAATTGTGTTAACTTATTTACCAACAGTTTAAACATTCAAAAGTGATAAATTAAATAATTTTGGAGAACTTGATCAGAAATAGTGAAACAGAACATTATCAGAAATTTGTTATGATTAAAGAGGCCATTCAAACTATATTAAATTTACTGTAAAAAAATGATTTAATAAAATAGAACCTACAAAAAATAGTTAAAATGAATTGTATAATACCAGTCAGAGAACGACCAAAACATAACATAGCTTTATAAAGTAAAGGTTCAAGATTGAACCAGCATACATAACATAAGTGTAAACTCTATTTGATATCTCCATGTCAGGAACAAATTAACATGGAATCACACCTTCCATTGCTCAAAATCTTCTGACATCAACATGAACGAGCTCGCGTTTCGATGTCCACCACCTCCAAATTCCTAATAGAAGATTCTCAAAAGAAGTTAGATATAAGTCCAATTGAAAGTATGAAGCATGGATACCTCTGTGATTAGGTGTCTCCGACACACATACGACACGTGTTGTGTCAGGTGTCTATGTTGGAGTTGGTGCTTCATAGATTGCAAGTAATATATCATGTTAACGTAAGTTACGTATGAGATGCAATTAGCAAGTTGATGAAGGAATAACCTGAGAGATAGGAGTTGTATCTTCATTGTCTAAACTCCTTAGACTTATTTTTAGCTTCTGGTCATTTTCAAGCTCTGGAACATTATATACAACAACTCCAATACCCCTAAAAGTAGAAATAAGTCCATAAAAGAGTATTATCAATGAAAAAACATAAAACTGGTTGCATGTATTCTGTAATGAGATATATCAACTTGAAAAACAAGTTTCAAACAATAGTATTGGCAAAAAAAATCATGTTTAAGTTCCATCAAAATGGTATATAAAATTTCGACAAGCACCAAAAGTTCGAGTCTACCAAACACCAGTAATCATAGTGTCCCTATAGACGCCTTAAAGGTTTCTTCTATATAAGTTGTAAATCAGCAAGTTTGACATGTTGAGAGAAAGGGGTTTGAGAGAAAAATTTGGATCTGATATAGAGATAAGGGTGAGAGACCGAGAGGTGGGTCATAGTTTTCCTAAAATTGTGGATCGGACAACATCTTGTTTGTTTTTTAGTAAGGATTCTGATGTTAAGATTCCCTGAACACAAACCATCTCTCAAATTCTCCTAGTCACAAAATTAAATCCTACTGATAACAAACTAAATAAATCTCATGTCACTTCCTCATTAGCACCAATTTCCATTCATACAAACACTTCATCCTAGTGCAAGTCTAAAGAATATTCATCATTTTGAAAGTGTCACAAACAACTTCTCTGCACCATAATCAAATTTTTGTAAGCCTCAAGAAATTTGAACCCTCGTTCGTGCAATTGAATCGTAAATCTCATACGACACTAGCGCCGAAAGGAAAACATTTAAAGGTAAGGGCCCTATGTTTTGACCATGATTTAGATGAAAAAATAATAGGTTATGAGATTGAATATTAATATGCATCTTGAATTCAATGGATGATTGAAAAAGTTTATTATGTCAAATTCATTCAAACACATGATAAATCTTTCCAATCATCCATTGAATTCAAGATGCATATTAATATTCAATTTCATAACCTATTATTTTTACATCTAAATCATGGTCAAGACATAGAGCCCTTACCTTTAGATGATTTCCTTTCGAAGCTAGTGTTTTATGAGATTCTACGATCCAATTGCACGAACGACGGATTCAAATTTCTTTAGAGTGTGTTTGGATGAGGTAATTGAGAAATTTTGAAGAATTTAGAATTATATGCAATTCAAATGATTCAATTAAATTGACTTCATTTCTAAATATTCTTGTTTGGATGGAGTAATAAAAAAATTCATTGTCGTCATTTTTAGGAAACTTTTATAAATTTTTATTTTTTTGGGCCAAATTTGGAAATTGAAATTAGGGGTCAATTTGTAAATTTCAAAAAAATTGAGGGGTCAATTTATAATTTTGAAAAAAGTTGAGGGGTTAATTTGTAATTTCCAAAAATTATTAGGGGTTAAATTGCAATTTTTGTAAATTTATTGGGGTAAAATTTGAAAAATTTGGAAAATTTGAGGACCAAAATGCAAAATTTGAAAAATTATAAGAATGAAGAAATTTGAAATTTTTAGCTTTTAAGTGTCATTTGAAATTCTCTAAATTTTTCTTAAACAAAATACTTCATAAATTTACATTATTTTGAAAATTCTCCATATTATTATCCAAACAATGGAATTCATCTAAAAGTATTTGAATTCCCTCAAAACATTACATTACCTCAAAACATTCCCCCATCCAAACACACTCTTAGGCTTACAAGAATTTGATTATGGTGCTGAGAAGTTGTTTGTGACACTTTCAAAATGGTGGATATTTTTTATCTTTAGGCTTACAAGAATTTGATTATGGTACAGAGAAGTTGTTTGTGACATTTTCAAAATGGTTGATATTCTTTAGACTTGCACTAGGATGAGGTGTTTGTATGAATTGAGAGATGGTACGCGTGTGAGAGTTTGTGTTCAGGGAATCTTAATATCAAACTACTATAGATCTCATTTTTTATAGCTTTTGACAAGGGTCACTTCTTCAAACAACATACCTATTAAACATCACATCACCTGATTTTGCGATTTTAAAATTTGCAGTTAATTATCTATTTTGAAATTCAAATCCCTACTAAAATTTGCAGTTAATTATATGGGACATGCAGGAAAGGCACATGCAGGGAAAGTGTAGTATAACATAACGTCTATAATACAACAGCTATGATATACATATATGGGACATATCTAGTGAGAATGACATTTTAATGTGAGAATAAAAGGAATAATTAGTAGTCATTAGATTAAAATGTGTGGATAAAATTAAAAGGTTGATTAAGCGAGTCCTGAGCTATATACTTTCACGCACATGTTTTCTTCTCACTCATCTTCTTCTTGACCCATCGATTCCCAAACCTCCTTCACATTCTCAACCCCCAACCTTCCACCATCACTCACGAGCCCTCTCAATCTTTCTCATCACATCTCCCTCTGTGTCCCTATCGATGTGAATCTTTCATCCTCCTTCAACCCTCTTGTCGTGAATCTCCCTTTCGCCGACGTGACACAGGGTCCCATCCAATTCTTCTTTCGTCAAACAGTCAAAGACATGTATTGTTTCATCTACATTTTATTGATAAACCAGCTTTTTTGTTTCTTCCTTTACTTGATTTCTCATCACATGTTGCTACTAATTTTACACTATAAGTTTTTTGATTGCAAAGAGTACTTACTAAATTTTATTTGTTAATGTATTGATTCTTACTTTTAGGAATATTTTTATGGAGATAAATAATAATGAAATTGATCTAGCCTCACCATCAAAAGACTTCAATGATCGAGAAAACTTGTCGAAAGAATGGATTCCTGCATGTGATGATGAACTCACACTTGTGATTGGCAAGGTATTGATACTTTAATAGGAGGAAATTTTTATAAAAATTATGCACATGTTGTTGGTTTTAATGTGCGTAGTTCAACTAAAACAAAAGATAAAAATAGTGTCAAATGAAAGTATTTTCTTTGCTCAAAAGAGAGTTTTAAAGCGGGGAAAAAAAATAGTCTTGTCTCAATTGCCAATTAATGAAAATAGTTTGCCTAAGGTAGAAAAAGAAAATTGACACGAGAGGGATCAGAGATGTAATGCAAAGATTGTTTTCAAAAGAACTATTGAGAGAAATTTGATGTCTCAAAATTTTATGAAGGTCATTCACATACACTTCTCACACCTAGAAGGAAACAATGTCAAGATCGGCAACGAGTGAAAACAATGCTCATTAGAATTTATTGTTTTCTCGCAGTAGAGCTAATGTGGAGACTTCAAAAGCTTATCAATTAGTGAATGAGCGGGTTGAGAGTTATGACGATATAGGATGCACACAAAGAGATTTTCAAAATTATTCAATGTATTTGAAAGAATTGATCAAAGACTATGATGCAAATATGTTTATTGATAAGTTTAGAAGAAAACATAAGATGAAGCATTCATTTTTCTATGATTATGAGTATGATAGTGAAGGGAAACTGAATATGTATTTATTGCATTTGTCGGAAAGTTACTCTTTGTTTGGAGATGTGATTTCATTTGACACAACATACACTACAAATAAGTGCTCTGTGACACCATTCACTGGTGTAAATCATCATCGTCAAAGCATAACCTTTGGCGGTTACATTTTCTGTAGATGAATAATATGAGTCATTTATGTGGTTGTTTGAGACATTTTTGAAAGCAATGGGAGGACATAAACATGTGGTGATAATAACATACCAAAACCCGACTATAACGATTGCAGCGGATGAGGTTTTTAATGGGTCTTATCATAAATTTTGCATGTGGCACATTATAAATTTGAATAAGGTGAGTGGTTCCTTAAATTTGAATATGAATCACTGTCTCAAATCTTAAACTTGGAGTACTCAGAAGAATTAGAATTAAAATGGAATAATACTATTAGTGATTTCTAGTTGAAGAAAATATTAACTTTCTAAAATGTATGATATTTAGAAGCATTTAGATACCAACTTATTTCAATGATATATTTATGGATGGAATTTCGAGAACAACCTCAAGATGTGAAAATTCATTCTTTGGTAACTACTTGAATAAGAATCATATTTTAGTGAAATTTTGGATGCAATTTGATTATGCTTTAGAATCACAGATGCACAAACAATTTTTTTGTAGATAATGATGCACTTCCTTCTATTCCAAAATTGAAGATGCACACGGATTTAAAGAAGCAAGGTAAAGAGGTTTGCACTCACAAACTTTTTTAAATATTTCAAAGGGAGTTGTGGAGTGCATGTGTAGATTGTGGAATTGAAAGAACGAGAGAGGAAAGTGAGAATTTATTATTTTCTATATTTGATAATGTTGTGGTAAATGACACCAAAGTGAGCAAACATATAGAAGTTGTTTATCGTCTTTCTAACGGCATTGCACATTGTTCATGTAAAACGTTTGACTCTCAATACACGTGCAAAATGTAGTGATAAACAACTTCTCTATAGTTTCTCACTTTGGTGTCATTGACCACAACATTATTAAGTATTTAAAATAATAAATTCTCGCATTTCTCTTTTGTTCCTTCAATTCCACAATCTACACATGTACGCCACAACTACCTCTTAAATATGTAAAAAAAAAAATCATTAGTATAAACCTATCTATTATGCTTCTCTAAATCCATATGCATCTTAAATTCTGAAATAGAATTAAGTGTATCATTATCTGTAAAAAGTTCTTTGTGCCTATGTGCTTTTAAAGAAGAATCAAATCGCATCCAAAATTCCACTAGTAAGTTTCTTATTAAAGTAGCAACCAAAAAATGAATTTCCACTCTCACATCTTGATGTTGTTCTCAAAATTCCAGCCATAAATATATCTTTAAACTAAGTAGGTATCCACATGATTCTAAGATCGTACATTTTAGAAAGTCAGTCATTTTCTTCCAACTTGAAATCATTTTTAATATTATTCTAATTTAATTTTAATTCTTCTAAGTACTCAGAGTTCCAAACACATGACTTAAAACAATTATTAAAATTCATATTCAAATTTAAAAAACTCCCCACTTTTTTTGAAAGTTTTTTTAGAATGTGTCACATGCAAAATCTATGAGAAGACCCATTAAAAACTTCATCCATTGCAATCGTGTCATAGTCGGATCTTAATATGTTATTATCACAACATGCATATGTCTTTTCATTGCTTTCAAAAATGTCTCAAACAACCACACAAATGATTCAATGTTCATCTGCTAAAAATGTTAACTCTAAAGGTTATGCTTTGACAATGATGATTTACGCCAGTGGATGGTGACATGGAATACTTATTTGTATTTTTTATTGTGTCAAATGAAATCACATCTCTAAACAAAGAGTAATTTTCCGACAAATGTCATCAACTCAAAATACATATTTCAATTTCCCTTCATCATCAGACTAATAATAATAGAAAAATGAATGATTCATCTCATGTTTTCTTCTAAAATTATCAATAAACATATCTACATCAGAGTCTTTGACCAATTCTTTCTAATCCCTTGAATAATTTTGAAAATCTCTTCGTGTAATTGATAAACTTTTGACATCCTCACATTAGTTCTATTGTAAGAAAATAATAAATTCCTATTAACACCGTTAACACTCCTTGTCGATCTTAACAATTGTTTCTTTCTATGTGTGACAAGTGTATGTGAAGGAACTTCATAAATTTTTTTAAAACTTCATATTTACCCTCAATGCTTCTCTTGAAAACAATCCTTACATTACATCCCTCTCGTGTCAATTTTCTTTTTCTACTTTTAGGCAAACTATCTTTTTTCCACTTCAAATCCCTCTTTTGAGCAAATAAAATACTTTCATTTGACAGCATTTTATATCTTTAGTTTCAATCCAACTACGTGCACCAAAACCAACATCATGTGCATAATATTTCTATTAAAGTATCAAATACCTTGTCAATTACAGTTTTGAATTCATCTTCGCACATAAGAATTCATTCCTCCGACGTTTTTGCTAGATCATTGAAGTCTTTTGACGGTGAGGCCGTATCAACTTCATTATCAAGTATCTCCATAAAAATATTCCAAAAAAAAACACAAAAAAGAATCAATAAATAAACAAGTTAACAATTAAAAAATTAAAATTTAGTAAGTGTTGTTTGCAATTGAAAAAAAATCAAAATTAGTAGCAGTGTGCACGTGTGATGAAGAAAAAAAAAAAGAAGAAGAAACACATAAAGTGTAGATATATCGATAAAAATTAGATGAAGCAATACCTGTTCTTTGAATGTTTGACGAAAGAAGAAGCGGATGGGACCATGTGGCACGTCGGCGAAAGGGAGATTCACGACAAGGGGGTTTCTGGGCGGAATGGAGATTCATGACACGGGGGACGCAAAGAGAGATGTTATGAGATAGATGAGAGGACTCGTGAGAGGTGAGTGATGGCGGCCAGAACTGGTGGAAGGTTGGGGTCGAGAACACGAAGGAGGTAAGGGAGTCGATTGTCAAGAGGAAAACATGTGCGTGAAAGAATATGTCACATGACTCACTAAATCAATCTTTAAATCTCAGCCACATATTTTAATCTAATCACTACTACTTATTCCTTTTTTTTTTTTGTGGATAATTGTTCCTTTTATCTCACATAAAGATGTTATTCTCACTAGATATGACAAAAAATTTACTCAAATGGAGAATGGCATCCATTTGAATAAGAAAATAAAATAAACAAACCTCAATTTCATATTCTGGCTTTTGGTAGCTAACTGATGTCCTAGTTCACTCCTTAACTCTGAGAGAGCAGCATCTGCATTAACAGCCTACACGTACAAAAAGTTGAAAGCACTGAGATGTTGTGTTATATAGTTCCTTCTAATTAAGAAAAAGGTTTAAAAACCACAACAAAAACTTGATCTTGCATAAGTAAGATAAACCGGATATTGTATCTAAGAAAGGAGGGACAGGGGCACGAGCATACCAATGTTGTATTAAAAACTATACACTGATGGAGAACTAAGATGAAATAAATAGAAGACGGATGCTCATGAAAACGGGATAACAAAAGCAAGCAGTGTTGAAAAATAGCGGCTATAGAGGCACTATAGTGCTATAGCACGGCGGAGTAGGATGGAAAAATAAATAGATTAAAAGAAGGAAATATCAGCCATACCAGGCAGCGACCATATGCACCGTTTCCAAGGGCAATTTCAAATGATTTACTGAGACAATCATCAATTAATTTTTGCTTATGCGACAAGCTCACCATGCCTTGACGAATGACAGTGTCCAAATCCAACGAAAGCAACTGCCATAATTTAAAAAAATGTCAGTTAATTTAAGTATATCTAATCTAATAGTGCATTAGGATACGCAGTGGCGGCATCCAAACATGACAGGTGCCTATGTGGATTTGGAAGTTTGTGAAGATGTTCGCAAATTTTTTGGCCCCTTCAAATTTAAGTTTGAGCAGAAGCAAGAACCTTAGAATATAGTACATGTAAGAATTTATGGGAGAAGAGAAGTAAGCAAAACATGTTTGCGCACTCAGCAACTTATTATTAATATATGAGAAAATGGCATCAGCTAAAAATTTAGTCCCATTTTAGTATTTAATGTGATATTTCTATATTTATTTCATCATATGAATTACAAATAAATTCAGTGTCGTGAGATTGGGATCAACTTTCATACAATGAGAAAACATGTAAATATACATGTTTCTAAATGAATCGAATCAATTGTTAAATAAGCTACATGGGTTTAGTGCAAGTCTATAAATCAAAGTTTCAAAATAAGCAACAAGTTTCTAGTTTGAATTATAGGAAGACACAAACCAGTCCATATATAAATACATAAATAGAAATGACAACCATGGGTTGAAATTGCGGTCCGCATCAGCAATTGATGCCGCAACATTGCTGTCGCAGTAGTCTCCGCAACGGTATAACCGCGATTATGGTGTGATCTTCAATCACGTGTGCGGCAGCACCCCGTATGGGAGATGGAAGTTGTGAGTGGTACAATTCCAGAAATAAGAAGCTGCTGTCACCATAGGCATGATGACTTTAATATAGTGTCGAGACATTTCGATAAAGTCAAAAATGCACAGGTAGTCCCATAAGAAACTCTTGGCTTTTTTCACTCTATCAAGCCAATTCTAGTAACCCTCTACAGTGGTGGAGGAATGCATTCCTACTACACGCGCCTTTGTGGTGAGAAAGATTATTTAGCACTATATATATATATTAATCTTTCTGTATCATCCACACTTATGGAGAGAAAGATTAGAAGTAACTGAATAAAATAAACCATATAATCAAAAACAAATAATTTTGTACATTGTAAATGTCATATTTTCTTTGATTTGGGTTAGCATCCCTAATCTTGAATATGTCCAAGGCTTTTGGTTTTTAGTTTTCCACATAGATATTCCAAAATATTCATTGTAAACTCTGAAGCATGGGTACTCCAAAAGTGGTGAAGTACCCGTACCGGGTACGCGTATGGTACTCGTACCGTAAATACCAAACCATACCCGTTTTTACTTAGTTGATTCATCTTTAGTGGGTACGGCAAAAAACCACGATAGAAAAATAGAAGAAATTCATTTGATTTTTTATTTTATTTCAATTCTCTCTTGCTTTTGATGAAAATAATGGAGGAGATGAACAAAAAAAGTAAATCTATGAAGCAACATAATGATAGAAGTGTGATTAAACACGTGATTAAAATATGAATAAAATTATACAATTTTTTATTATAATTGATTTTTTTTTAAGCATGTTTTTACAACAACAATGGTAGTAATTTACTTGTAAAATATTTTTTTAATGTTTTATATTAGCATACCTGCACCTTCATTTTTTTGGATTTGACGTATTACGTACCCATACCCATACCTATGCATCATAGATTGTAAAGGACTTCACAAAGAAAAGTTGCAAAACAAATACTTCAAATCAAACATATAAATATCAATTAAAGAGAAGTTGAAGATAAGGGCACCTGCCCTCCAACAACAATAATCAAGGGTTGAGGTTTTCAGAGGGAAAAATCATTTTCATCATGGTCACCAAGAATGTGCAAACACGTTGAATGTTGTTATTGAATTGAGTGAATATATGCAATCTTGATTGAATCGGATATGCAAAATGCAGATCCAAAGAGAATATATAACCGTAAAAAAAAAATTGAAGTTGATGTCATTGGAGATGGGAAGAATGGGGGAGGGCCTTGTTGAGAATAAAAGAGAGGGTTGGGAGATTGAGGAAGGTTGAAAGAGAGGTAACAGTAAATGCATGAGATGTTTGGAATTGAGTGTAGTTAATGTTATGTTTGGAATTGGGAGAGACTTGTAACATTAGATAAATGCATTGAATGGCAAACACAAAACAGCAAAATAGTCAGCCCAAAATTGCTTTAGAGAAACATACAAGAGAGAAAAAAAGAGATTGTTTTTAAGTTAACAACTCAGCATATATATTGAGGTGCCACAATTGGAACTATGTGGCATATAGAATGCTGAGATGTCATCATCAAGGTTTGAGGGCTGTTTCAATAAATTATAATAGATGAGCCTAAGACAATTATTACAAAAAATTACAAATATACATTATTTACAAGAATATATAAGCAAAGCATGGCTGAAGCATTAACCTTAAAATAAACAAAACATGATCAACGCAAAATCCAAGAAAAGAAAAAGCAAAAAATTTGGAAGGGAAATGCAACACATGTCAAGTTACCTGGTCAAACAAGGAAGGGTTTATCCGAGCATCAAACTCAATCTTCAAACCCTTCAAACCACTGCTAAAAGCTTTGCTATTCTGAAGTCTCCACCTCCAAAGATCCACATCTTCAATGTACCGGTAAAGTTGCCTCGCACGCTCAAATTCGCCAAGCACCGAAGGTTGGTTCACCACAACGCCAGCATCAGGATTCACAAGCTTTGCTTTGAAGTAATCAAAAGCAATAGTAGCTCCACTCCTCTCCATATCAATAACCTTAATCACATTCTCACCAAGTGAAGTATCGTCCCTACAAAGGCTCTCAAGTGCAGTTTTGTGATGGTCCAAAATAATCACTCTAGAAACAACAAAACAACCTCTCTCAGTTGATGCAAACAAAGATACTTCAATTCTTAAAACATCTTTTATTTTAACTTTAATTCTTAAACCATCACAGTAACAAAAGAATATTTTAAAAATCTCTTTGGTCCCAACGAATATATCAGTTTTTTCTTCTAGTCTCCATCAAAAATTGTCTACTTTTGGTCATGAAAGATAGAAAATTTGGATTTTGATCCTTCTTGTTTTTGTTTTAGGCCTCAGTAACATTTGTTCAGGTTGCTTACATATAATATGTGAACCATATTGATTTTAGTGCCTGAATTATAAACCACATAAAAACCAGGGCTTTAAATAGGAGCTCGCGGTCTGAGCTGCAAAATAATTGTTTTTTATGTTGCTGAAACCGCAATGCAGCTGCCATTGAGGAAGCATCGGCGCCATTGAGCGTAATTCTCCGCAATTGCAACTGTTACCGCAATCGCTATTTAAAACTCTGATAAGGCCTAATTTGAACATAAAAAATACTGTTCAAGGACCAGAACAAATAAAAAGGACCAAAGGTGAAATTTCCTATAATTCATTCAAGGACTAAAATCAAAATAAAATTACATGGAGACAAAAGAAAAACCTATGCAGCATGGAAAAGAAAGTAGTACCTTGGAACTTTGGTGGAGATTTCCTGAACAAATCCAGGTGGCCCAACAAAATCAAGAAGATAAAGATCATCAATTTCATTCAAAGGAAGGTCTTCAGCTCTGAAAAGGGTAAGCAAAACAACAATTCTAATAATTAAACAAAAAGTCGAAAAACAAGGACTATTATTGTTAAAGTGTCCCACGTTGAAAGTGATAGGACCCGAATAAGTGTTTATAAGTGGGAGCACTCCTCACTTCACAAATTGGTTTTGTGAGGTATCTGTTATAGGTTTCCGCTATCAGGCCACCCGCCATTTATATTCACGCACCAAGCCCAATAGGGTGGGGCGTGAAGGGTGTTAAAGAGTCCCACATTGTGGGATTGTATTAGGTCCAACAACAAATTCTAAGAAGGGAAGGTACCTGAGAGGAGAATAGACAGTGTTGGGAAAGAAAAGAGGAGAGAGTAAGGAAGTGGCTTTGAAGTAAAGATGTGCGGCGAGAGCGGCAAAAACTCCATCAGGACAAGGGTAGTGATAAAGTATAGCAGCTGAACCCTTCTTCATTTTTGTGTTGTGTACTTTGGATTGTGTTTGTGTTGTGTCAACAACGTTGTTTGTGACATCAATCATGTGTGACACTGCAAACACACGACACGAGCGGTGGAGTGATAATTTTTTGCAGTTTGAATTGGTAAGAGATGATAATTAGGTTTACTCTCTAATCACGCTTTTTAAACAAACAAAACTTGTAATTACACTTTTAAGCTCCCCACGTTGAACTTTGGACTATTATGATTTGGGCCTTTAACTATACTTTCGAAAATGAATCTTCAGACACCTTGCAATTGCTCACAAACACCTTGAATTTATGAACCATATTACTTTGTACAGATTCGTCCTCGACATTGTTTTTTCAATTTTACACGCCCTCCCAGGTCTGCAGACAACAAATTTTGATTATGTCGTGGAGCATCTAGCAACAAAGTGTGTCGTAATACAACTGATACCAATTCATTTGGGTGGTTTAGTGGTATTGGCTTGAGATTTTAGAGTGTGCTCCTCTCAAGGTCAACACTTCCTTCTCTAATACTCAACAATCTTGGCATAGGTATTTGCACGAGGGATGAGCATGAAGAATGCTTTGTGCTTGCTAAAATAGTGTTTCTAGCCAATTTTGAACATTGAAAAGGGTGAAGCTTTTGGCATTCTCACTGCTATGCAATGGGTTCGAGATATGCTTCTTACAATGTAGATTTTGAACTAAACTCTAAGAATATGGTATCCATGTTTCATAGCAAGGGAGAGGATTAATTGGATTTAAGAGCTATTCTTCAAGATTGTCGTAGAATTTACGGGTCACATTTTACAAACCCCGAAGTTAAGGCAATGAAATTGTTCACACTTTAGTTAAGGCAGCCACATCTCTTAAAAGTTTTCACTTATTCCCTGATGTACCGAATTGTATTAGCACTATTATTATTAATGAAATGAATTAAGTGATTTGCATTAAAAAAAATGTTCGTGTATGTGTGTATGTATATATATATATATATATATATATATATATATATACTGTATGTGAGATCTTGGTCACATCTTACAAAAAAAATCCAAAATCAAACTATATTATCACATCTTACAAAACGTTATACTAGTACATTGTATATAGAAGTTTTAATAAATTTCCCAACAACCAATGGTTTGGAAGAAATCGAATCAGATTTTATTTACATTTTGATCGAACTCTAGATTATTGCTTCCGTGAACTGCTGAAGTTTGACAAAAAGTCAAAAACAAACATACCATTTCATTCACTTTTCTGGTTAGTGTAGGAACAAAACATGGTTACCCCTGTTATTGCTATGGCTAACATTGTTGGAGTACCTTCTCTTCTACTTCAATCACCCTTAACAAATTCAATCACTTTCACTCTCGACACCAAAATCAAAACCCAAAAACATAAACTTTATCTCAATTTCTCACAACCCAACAACACAACAACCTCGTTTTTATCTTCCTTATCATCATCACTTAGAAACAATGTTCATTGTTCTGTGTTAGCTTGTCTTCCTCCTGCTTCTGAATCCTCATCTTCTTCATCTTCTACTTCTCCTTCAACTAAGCTATATGTTAGTGGTAAGTGATAACTGCTTTGACCCTTTTCAACCTTTTATGTTTTTTCTCATTTAATTAGTCTAGAATTTTGTTTCATTTGATAAAGATTGAAACTTTTTGTTTTTTCTATAATGGGTCTTGCTCCAATTGATTGGTGGTTTTGAATTTTGATCAATATCAACAATTTTAGTTTTTTTTATACAAATGGATAATTTTGTTAGGGGCATTTTTATTAGTGTATGTTTGGACTGGGTGGTATAGGATGAAATGAAATTGAATATAATGTACTAGTTAGATTTTAAAAAATGGATGTTATGTTTGGAGCACAAGCACCTAACACAACACTGACAGGTAGACTCTGGTGATAATTTGAGAAAATCAAAGTTTTTTAATGTAGCTACATGTGTCTGTCATGTCGGTAGACACGCACACACCTTCAGTATAGACACCCGTAATAATTTGAGAAAATCAAAAATATTGCGCCGTCGGTAGACACAGCTTCAATATGAAATGTTGGGGCTACATAGGATGTTATTTGATTTTATTCTACTACACCATGTACCACCAATCCAAACATACCGGATGATGACTAATTTAATTGTGGAGGATGGTTCCATTTTTTTCTTAATCAATTTATTTAGAATTTGGTTGCATTTGATAAAAATTGAAACTTTGTCTTTTTTCTTTTATGAGTCTTGTTGCCCCAATTGGTTGGTGGTTCTGATGAAAAACAACAATTTTAGTTCTTGATACAAATGGGGAAATTTTGTTGGGGGCATCTTCATTTGTTGCATGTTTGGTATAAGGTGAAATGCAATTGAATGAAAAAGAATAGACTAGTTATATATTAAAAAATGGATGTTATCTATGAACCACAGACATGACAATGATTGAAGTTATTGAACCGACACGCCTTTGATCTGAAATGTCGGTCCTACAAAGGATGTTATTCCATTTTATTCTATGCATGTGTTTGGATGCGTGGCTGTAGATGTTTTCTTGCGTCCCTATACTATTCCACCGTAATGTGTTTGGATGCGTGGCTGTAAATGTTTTCTTGCGTCCCTACTCCCTATACTATTCCACCGTAAATTTGTAGAAGCAACAAATCCAAGCTTCCACGTCAACGTGAAAAACCACTATGGTTTTGATGAACACGCCGCATGACCAAACATAGGCTATTCAACTCCATTCAACTATACACGATCAATCCAAACATACCGGATAAGGACTTGTTTGACTGTAGAGAGTGGTTCCATTTTTTCATTGAAAGTTGATTTCACATGCTAGTAATTTTAACATTAGAACCCATTAGAATTATCTTTGGTGGCCGAAATGGTGATGTCCTGTTTGCCTGGTAGCTCAGATTAACAGGAAATTGATAGTGTGATGGCCTTGATTTGCATATCACAAGTGAAAGCAAGTATTTTGTCTTGGATTATAGTGAATTTGATTTTTAGACATAATTCAGCTCTAGAAAATTTTGCATTTTGTTATATTTGATTTGATTTTTCGTTTAAACTGTTAATCTTTTTAGGCGTCTATTCTATATCGTCTTTTTCTCTAGCAAGAATGTTTGTTTATCTAGTAAAACAATTTCATAAAAGGTGACATGATTTTAACCTTTCCATTTTGATTCATGTAAGCATTGTATTTGTTCTGAGCTTCAATGTTCTCCATATATCTGCTGTGATTACTCTTCACTCAATAGCCATTTTATATCTTTTAAGATTCAGAACTTGTTTTGGATTTTTTTGATATTTGACTTCGTATATGTTACTGTTGTTAAATAGCGACTACAGTGCTATACTGCAGCAGAATTTGAATAAATCATTGTTGATCCGCAGTATGCTATCTAGTACAAAATGTTGTCAAATAGTGGCTACGGTGGCGTTATAGCATTATTGCATAGCAGAATTTAGATGAACAACTATTTTGCGATCTGCGATTGACAGTAGAGTATATGCATATTTTTGGACATCAGCTTTACACATGCTATTTAATGTTTCTACATCAGCTTTACACATGCTATTTCATGTTTCTTTAAGGGCTATCGTTTTGTACAACAGAAGAGAGCTTGCGAAATGCATTTAAGAATTTTGGTCAACTTGTGGATGGTAAGAACAAAGTTTCGAAGTGTTCTTTTTTGTCTATGTTGCAATTTGATTACAATTTAAATTTTAAGGTTTATCATACATCATTCTTTTAACATTTAAATTTTAATCAATTTGTTGTAACTGTTTTCATTTCTAAAGTAAGCATTCATTGAACTATGAACAGTCAATCTGGTGATGGATAAAGTTGCGAATAGACCAAGAGGGTTTGCTTTTCTTCGTTATGAAACCGAAGAGGAATCGAAGAAGGCTATTGAAGGAATGCATGGAAAGGTATGATTTTAATGTTTCTTCTTGTGGTGTTTTTCTTATGGAAGCTTACAACCAAGAGCGGATTGTTGGAATGAGAAAGTATATTATTATCATGATTGTATTTATGTTGCAAACTAATCAAGTAACTAACTTTGGTTATGAAAATTTTAACTCAGTATAGCTTGGTAGCTTTGATTCACAATTTGAAAATTAAGTCTTTCAGTTTAGAATTTGAATCTCGATTTGATAACTAAGTTTTAAGCTATGTAACCAATTTTTGACAAGATTGGAAACACTTTTGCAGTTCCTGGATGGTAGGGTCATATTTGTGGAAGTTGCTAAACCAAGATCAGAGCTAAGGCATAGATCCAAGCAATAACACAATGTAGTTATATTGAAGTTCCATAGTACATTATATGTTCATCTTGGCCTGCAGTATGCAGAAAGGATCACAGTAGAATTGGTCTAACTTTCTACATTATACATTGACACTATCTGGAACCACTTCAAGCACTGAACCATGGTTGCTATTTCTTCAGTCTTTGCACTACTGTGCATACATCTGTCAAACGTCCATGTCATATGTGGCCAATGTGCTTATTGACGGTGTAATTTTTGTAGTCTCATGTATGTCAATGGCTTCAATCGAAGTAATTTTTTTACCAGTAGCAATCAAACTCGGCATCTTGTAATTCACAACATTCACACAACTTCACACCAACCACTTGCACTAAACAACATTCACACAACTTCATATCAACCACTTGCGCTAAACTCTGATAGTTATACTGAAGCAATTGATCACATAAATTTTAGAGATGTTGATTATCATTTTTTTTCAAGTATTGATTTAAACTTACACACATGACAGTAACAATTGATACACAAATTTTATAACAGAATTAGACTAACACACAAAATAAAAAAGGATATTATAATAAAAAGTTAAGTACTCTGATGTAGTTCTTCCTAATAGCAAAAATAACAGGATACACAGGAAAATCCATGGTGGCTATTAGCACACGACACTGAGATTTATATACTTGCATGTCCTTGGATTTCTATAGCCAATTGTTATGACAGAAACAAATGGTTGATGCTTAGTGTCAGTGATATGGTGAGCTTATCCATGCTTCCTTCTTGTACCTCAATCACTGATTCAATCATGCAACTACGAAGACATACAGATGCCAAATATATAAGAGAATTAAAAACACTGAAAACAACAAAAGATTTGCTGGTATGTATATCCAATTTGATTGAAGTGTAAAATGATACAGAAAAAAAAAAATATTGGACATCATTTGGAAGATATTACAAAGGATCGTATAGGAATATTGCAAAAAGAATTGAAAATGAAAATCAGAGAGATTGACAATTAGACAAAATTAGATCACAGCTATCTAAATCAGTTCCTTATTCTCATGAAGTTTTCTTGACAAAAACAAAATGAACATTGTAAAAAAAATATGGAATAGAAAGCTATGAACACACACGAGCTCTTTGTCCCTCTCTTTCTTCCAAGCCAACAATTAAAGAATTTTCATCTCTTTCGGCTAAACATCTTTTATATGGTACAAAGCCTCTTCCAGATTTCTTAACGACAACTCCTTCCTGACGATGTTTTTGACTTTGAGAATCATCGGTATCTGAAGAGTTGTTCTTGCTTTGATTTTCCATATCACAAACTGATTCAGTGTTCGAACCAGTGCAAGAACTTTCCTCCTCTCTGGTTATTACCTTCAAACAAGGCCTAAGAGGCACAGGATTAAGAATTTGATGATTGCATGACTTGGGGTGGAAAGCTGGAAGGCTTTGGTACAAACTCCACAATGGTATAGATGCGCACTCGCCGACATATGGATTCTCCTTCGGTTGTTCCATGCTGCTCACTTGAGCTCCATCAGGTGTACACATGCCTAGTGATAATTGTGTATCAAGTTGCTCTGATACCTCTTTTTGGCCAACCTTCTCAACAACATCCATTTCATTAGACTTG
The DNA here is from genome assembly GCA_018208015.1 of Medicago ruthenica. Lineage (NCBI taxonomy): Eukaryota > Viridiplantae > Streptophyta > Magnoliopsida > Fabales > Fabaceae > Medicago > Medicago ruthenica. Next base: position 11,587,590 of record CM031376.1, read on the forward strand.
ATAGTTATTAGCTTAGTATTTTCGTCATCATCCTTCATTGACTTCTGAGAACCAACCATAGAGACTGTTCTACCAAACAGCTTAATACTAGTGATTTGTGGCATATTTGCAGCATCTTCTTTGGAAGATTGAGTTTCCTCAGAAGAAATAATCTCGGACTTCTGCCATAATACAAGAAGATAATTTCAAAACTAGTAAGGTATGGTTTGGATAAAGAACTTAAACACTTATAACATAAACATATATAATATAAGTGCTTGTGTACAAATTATTTCTATAAAATAAAGTAAATCGGCTTTCGTTTAAGCTATAAACTGTTTTCAATAGCTATTATGCAAAGCATATGAAAATAAGCCAAAAACAGCTTATGAACATATTATAAGCTGTTTTCATAAGCTCTGCCAAAACAGTGTCATAAATGAGTATCCTATTAAATAAGCTCAAATATGCTAATCCATACAGGTCCTAAAATCTTAAACATGAGTCCTATATGAACCATAAGCTAAATCAAAGAATATCAAGCAGTTTATCATACCATGCACATAAGTGGTTTTGAGTCGGTGCATAAAGGAATTGAAGCTAGAGATCTTTTCTCTTCCTCCTCAGATGGTTTGGATGTCTGGCAATCGTTTTCTTTTTCAACAGGTGACAAGCTGACCGGGTGAATCTCGGTGGTGCAAGAATTTGGAGAAAGACATCTATTAGTCTGCTCAGAAAATGCTGCTGAGCCAAATGCTTCCGAACCAAGTGCAGATAGTACAGATGTTGGTGATTGGGTGTCGTTTTCTGCAACTGACAGGTTAATGGATGGAGATGTTTCTGATTCATTTGGGACCAACTGTCCTTTGAAAGAGTCAACTGATTTGCGAGGGTATGGATGAAGGGGTTTCCTCTTCGGCCGAGGAGGAGGTATTTCAATTGGCTGAATAGGACTTTCAGCACTGCCATCAGGTTCCCGCACAACCTGCAACCAAGTAGATATTAAGATCATGGAATGCTGAAATGGAATAATACATCTTCACGGTTATTATGTTATTAATTGAAGTGCTAATGATCAAAATCCCTTCCTTAAAGTCCAATTAAAAATCCAAATCCACATTTATAACCTTCAACTACAAGCAATAATTATCTACTGAAATAAAAAAATATTAACCTTAGAGAAAAACTTTTGAGCATGGCTTCGAATCTGAACTGCAGTTTTGGACCCTATATGTTCTGCATGAAGATTAAGAGGACTTTATATCTAACTAGAAGACATGGAAAATCATTTATTGTAGATTAATACAACCAAATTTAGTAAATAAATTTTACCTTCAATTTGACGCCAGCCACGACCATACAATTTCAAAGCCTCAAGGAACTTTTGATGCTCTTCCTCGGTCCATTTCTCCCTTTGTTTAGTGATGGTATACGGTTTCCTAACCTGTTGAAAATTGAAATACATTTCAGGACAAAAAGTAAAATTGAAACAAAAGGGCAGTTCTTCAATTGGAAAACAATCAGTGTTGTCAATAGCAGATCGCAGAAAATAGCAGTTAGTTCAAATGCCGTTATGCAACAGTGCTGTAGTGCCGTTATAGCCGCTATTTGACAACATTTTGTACTAAATAGCGTATTGCAGAACAACAGCATCAGTTCAAATTCCACTATTTTATTAGGGATTGTGGAAAGTAAAACAACCTTGGGAGCAAGGTTGTTTCCGACAGAAGGTATATCCTGCAACTTCGCATCATTTTCAGACTGCGATCCACCTTTGGAATGGCACTTACTAGCTGTTCCAGTTGACTTTGTGGCTTGAACTTGATCCTACATTCAAATGTAGCTAATGAATTGAAAAACCGTTTCGACGACAAAAAATTTAAACCAAAAGATAAAGACAAGGGATTGGGACTAATTTCATGATGAAAGAAATTGATGCTCACTAGAATATGTTTCGTTTAAAGAAATTGATGAATTCATATTGAAAGTTGAAACCCTCTTTTACTATGAAAAGGGGAGAAAAGTCTCCGGAAGAGTGGAGGATTGAATGTAAGATGGATGAAACCTGCTTCATACCAAGCAGCAGCATGTTAAATAGACCTAGGCTTATTCGTCGTCGCGTTCAAATCTCACATACTAACTCATGCAAAGACACTCACAAAAACCAAATATTCAGTGATATTCCAGTAAAAACACCATGTCTAATAATGTTATACATGAAAATTATCAACTGAGGTGCTTACAAGATTCAATGTATAACATACTCTTCTCTATAACCTCACTCCAAAATTCTAGGGGACAAACAAGGAATCAAAAGAAACACTGATTTTCTATAAAATTAACCTTATTTAGGTAAGCACTTTGCATAACCAGAATGATTCCGCAAATAATTTCAACTTGTTACCAATTTTTAAAATCCGAATCAGAAGATTCAACAATTTCAACTTCTAACCAATGTTTTAAAAACCAAACCAGAAGATTCAAGCAATTGAACCTTTCAAAGCAGTTGAATCACGAGCCAAAGTCTAGCTGATTCCATGTCTGGTTCGGTTTTTAAAACAATGGTTCTTATAGCTTAGATGCCAATCAAATTATGACTCAACTACCATATCAATTTATTATTTCATAGATCAACTATGAATACATTCAAGAAACTATCCAACCCATTCTCTATAGAACTTTTTTAGCTTCCCTATGGAACTAAAATACTCTATAAATACACAAACAACACATAGATTCTAAAACACATGTTTTTCCTTAAAAAGTACAAACAGAAATAAATACTATTTAGTACACACAACACATAGCTTCTAAGGCACGTGTGTTTCTTAACCAAAAGGAACCCCCCCTACTCCCTAATCTCATATACAACTAAATAATCTTTTTTCAGGTTCATTGAATAAGTGACATCAGTTATCCGTTATTCAATGAACCGAAAAACGAATTTTTGCTTATATATAGACGACCAGATACATCACTTATTTAATGAATGAATCTAAAAAAGAACTTTTGTGAAGACAGAGAGTATATAAGAATCAACCTTACTTTTTTTTCAGAAAATGCAAAATTAAGATCAGAAACATAAAAGAGAATTCAAAAAAGGCTCAAGTTTGAACTATTCATTGTTATATACCTTAATCTCCATTGTAGCAAACTCAGAGCCAATCCAGAACACCCTAACAATATCAGCTGCCACCAATCAAGCCACACCAAAAGAAAGATCACATATCAATATTCACAATCTTTTCTACATAATAAATAGTAATAAAACAGCTCAGAAAAAAATCTAAAAATAGAAACTAACAAAAAAAAATTACAAAAAATCCATTTCACAAAGCAGATCAATCAGATTCTGAATGTTAAGAACTAAATCCAAACAAAAATTGTTTTAATAATATAAAAAAATGAAAAAAAAAATAGATATACCTTGTAATTTCAGCTGAGTCAACCAATTTTGTAAGTCTCAATTTTCAAGTAAAAATATAAACTTTGTATGAAAATTGAGATTTTCAGAGAAACTCAAAGTGACCCAGATGAAGAATTTGGAGAGAGAGATAATGAAGCAATGGAAGAAGGTTGGAGCAAAGAAGGGAGAAAGAGAAGAACACAGAAAAGAGAATATAAATAAATTAAAAAATAATATTAAATTAAATTAAAAATTAAAAACAAAAAACCACAGAGTGACACGTCAGATGGAAAATATTTTTGAGAAAAAATGAAAAATGAAAAGAAATTTCTAAGGAGGGTTCGAGAAAACATTTGAGGTTTGTGGCTGAGAATGGTCTGAGACAAAGGACACGTGTCGTGTTGTTGTGATGTAGTAATTTTTATTGGGAAAATAAATAAAATTAAATTGGTGAAAAAAAATTTGGGTTGTTCAGATTTTATTTGTGGAAGAGATTAGTGCAGAGAAGATAATTGAGAAGATATTTTTTTTGTTTTGTTTTAGTGTCCCTTTTTGACTTATTGTTTTTTGGTTATTTCAGTTGCATTTATAGCATGTGAATCTCACTCGCTGTTCTACTTAGGATTTTAGATTATTAAAGAAAATTGACTAATTAAAATATGGATTTTTTTATATATAAATTAAAACATGGTTTGTTGCTTCTCATTTTATATATAAAATGAATCAAATACATGAAGGTACATCATCTATAATATGGGAGCTAGGATTAGATGAGGCTGTGAGAGCTAACTTGTGAGCGACTCCACTCGCTACTATCATCTATAGGTGAATTTACACAATCAACAACTCTTTTGAAATTAAGAGCGAAATCCACATTGTCGAACTGGAGATTTGACACCCATTCCAAAGTTGTGTGTAACCCAACAACCTCTCCCACATCTATGTCACACAAAGGAGCAAACCAGTCCGTTTTTGCAAGAACAAAATCACTAGCATCATCTCTAAGACACATTCTCAAACCGACCCTATTAAGAGAGGTGGAAAAGGATGCGTCAATGTTACATTTATACCTGCCAGGTGCCGATTTCTTCCATATTTCCTCGTCTTGTCTTATGGGACGTGACTGGACCATGTTGGATTGAGCATGACTGCGGGACCTGATTGTTTGAGCTGCTCTCCACTCATCCAGTAAAAGGGTTGCACGCTGAACTACTTGCGAGTTGGATTCATTCTATTGTTGCCAGAATTTCATATTGCGACTTTTCCAAATTAGGCTCCACATAATCGTGGCGATGAGCTCACATTGATTTGGAGAAAATTACTGCAAAAGAGTGAAAATAAGTGCATTATGTTATAATCTTGACGAAGCACCCTATTTATTTTGTCCCATAAATTTACATCACGCCACACTTGGACATCTTTAGGACATTCAATGAGGATATGGATGATATCTTCATAATTGCTATTATAATGTACACAATCAAGTGGGCAAGATACACCTCTGCTGCTAAGACGAGCACGTGTTGGAAAACAACCACGACACACGTGCCATAAAAAATTCTTGACTTTGGGAGGCATTTTTAACTTCCATATTGAATTCCACCGGCCAGGTACATGCAAATGAGAATTATCTACAATTTAAGACACGCATATTTTATATGCACTTCGAACATAATACTTACCACTCTTCTCCTCTTTCTAAATCAATTTATCTTTCGTAACAAGAGGCTGAAGTTGTATTAATGATTAATTGTGCAATGGGCGCATCAAAAAGATTATTAATTGAGCATAACTTAGTTAGTAGGAATATTGTAATTTTCAAAGATTAGGTTTGAATTTTGGATTTTCACTTGTTTATTTTAATTGGTGAATGTTCAGCTGCTAAACTTTATAAACTCCTAACTTAGGAGTTTAATGGATGACAAGCAAATGCGGTTGTTTGTGTCTTTGTTGAGACGATAATATCAGCTAATTCAACCATTTATTTTAATATTTCCTCTTTTATTAATATGCTTATTTTTAATGAATGTTACAAGCATCTTTCTTTAGAAAAAAAAAACTACTTGACCAAACAAAAAAGGTTTGATCACATTTCTTTACCTATTTAAAAGAAAGATGAATAATGCGAACACTTTTTTTTCCAACTCTTTCTAATACTTATTCTTTTATTTGATGATATCATTGTCGATCTACCACATGCTTAAAACCTACGTAAAAAATAACATTTGCTAAAAAAATCATGAGCTCAACGAATATCTAACAAGTCCAAAGCTTTAATTAGGAGTTATAAGAATATTAGATTAAAATCGAATGGTCTAAATTTTAAAATATAAAAGCTCTCTTTTACTAACAAAAATATTTTTTTACTAGCAAATAAGTCTAACTTATCCTCTAAAAAAATCTAACTTAAAGCTCTTGCACCTAAACTAAAGAGATCTCAATCAAACTCTGTAATTATGATGATAGCATCTATATCCTCATTGAATGTCCTAAAGATTTAACATATCATGACAAAGATTAGTCTCGTAATGATTAAACCAAGAGATCCAACGAGTCAAACAAGATCTATAAGAAAAGTTAGATTTTTCAATTAAAAAGATTAATACTAGTATATGCTTTTGACCCTATGCACACATAACTTATAAGCACATTGTTACCACAACGCACTTGATCTCCAAATTATGTCCTTGGATGTAAATGACCATGGTAACAAATTTTAAGAAAATTATAGATTTTAGAAATATAATTAGGTTAAGAATCATAAGTCGTATAAGTATAATTTAATTGATAATATGATGAGGTTAAAATTGAACCTCGAATTTCTCATTTACCACACCTAAAAGTGTGTGAGTCCAACCACTATGTTATTTGAAAAAAAGATAAGATTCATAAGAAAAATACCTATGATAAAAAAAACCTAAGTTTTGTGCAAAATTAAATGACATTGTTTATGGTTAATTACTAGGTGACCTAAATTTACAAAGATATTTTGTATACTCACTGAAATATCTAATTATGATGAATTAATAAATAATTTGTAGGCTTAAATAGTTAAATCGTCTTGTAAATTCGCGCGTTTTTGGTTTTTGTCCTTTTTTTTTTTTTCAAAACGAACTCTAAGTTCTAATCGTTTTGTTTTTGGTTCTTGCCGTCTTCATCCGTTACAAAAATGCATATGTGGCTAACAGAGTGTGACGTGACAGTGGCTGACGTGACAAAACGGCGCTGATTTGACAAAGTAGATGATGAGTCACACATTGAGAGGGACCAAAACAAAAAAACGAGAAAAAAAATTCAAATTAAAAAATATTGGTTATTTCATCTTCTTCGTGTCTTTCTTCCTTCATTTTCATCTTAGTCGCACATCTTCACCATTTGTTCTACCCATATCCTCCATTTCTGTTAAAAATTCACAGATAGATCATAAAACTATAAAACTCCCATGATTTCCACAAAAGTATAGTTTTTTTGCACAATGATTCTTTTTTTTTTTTGAACAGTTGCACAAAGAATATGTTTTTTGGTGATTAAACTTCAAGATTATATCCTCCTTCAAACTCTAGTTTTTGGTAGCAAACAAATTTTCATTCTCTTAAACAACTTGAATGGTTTAATTTAGGGTTAATTGTTCTTTTTGTCCCTTAACTATTTTTTTGGTATCACTTTGATCACATAACTAATTTTTGGTTTGTCTGAGTCCCTTAATTATATGTTTGTCATTCAGTTTGGTCCCTTCGGTTAGTTTTGTGAAAAAAATGTTAACTCAGATACACATGTCATTTTGGTTTTGACTCAAAATATTTTTTTCATTCATCTTCTTCATATGAATATTCATCTCCTTCTTCCATTTTTGGAAATTAATTCATCTTCTTCAAATCCATAATTCATAAGAAATTAACATTACAAAAATCCAACATCAACAACATGATCTCGTCAACACACATCTTTCACTTTCCACAACATTTATGAATCCACACACTGCATAAATTGACAACAACATGTTGATAGTTAACAAACGAAAATCACTAGCATCATAAACAATATTGTTATAAAATAAACTAAAAGCACAAGATCAAAGATGAAGAAGATGAAAATCTTTGTGATTATTCTCTACACAAGTGTGTCTTTACACTAAAATATGAGTCCTATTTATAGGACACAATGTGCAAGTGAATGATCAAAGTAATTAAGGTCCACTAACCATCCATTCACTTTAGGGAGTTATAGGAAGGTGGAAGACTAAGGATGGACATCCACTAAACTAATTATTCATAACACTCCCCCTTGGATGTCCATCCGAATATGCCTCATTAAAACCTTACTAGAAAAAAAACCCAATGGGAAAAAATTCTAATGAAGGAAAAAGAGTACACAATCCTTTTACATAATACATTTATTTCTCCCCCTCAACAATACAAACCATCTTTGAGTCGACGAAGACCAATTTTTTGTATCAACTGTTCAAAAACTCTGCTTCGGAGTGACTTTGTGAAAAGGTCTGCAAGATTATCACAAGAACGAATTTGTTGAATTCTTATATCACCATTCTTCTGAAGATCATGCGTGAAAAAGAATTTAGGAGAAATATGTTTTGTTCGATCTCCTTTAATGTAACCTTCTTTCAACTGAGCAATGCATGCAGTATTATCTTCATAAATAGTTGTCGCATTTATTCTCCCGATAGATAAACCACAACTCTCTTGTATGTGTTGAATTAGAGACCTTAACCAAACACATTCTCGACTCGCCTCATGTAGTGTGAAGAGTTCAGCATGATTTGATGATGTTGCTGTTATGGTTTGCTTCACAGATCTCCATGAAATGGTTGTACCTCCACAGGTAAACGAGTAACCTGTTTGTGATCTTCCATTATGAGGATCTGACAAATAACTTGCATCTGCATAACCTGTTAATTCAAATTTTCTTACTTTTGAATAAAACAAACCCATGTCCATTGTACCTCTAAGGTAACGAAATATATGCTTGACTCCGTTCCAATGTCTCTGTGTGGGTGAAGAACTATATCTTGCTAACAGATTGACAGAAAATGAAATATCAGGACGCGTATAATTAGTAAGGTACATTAGTGCTCCGATTGCACTGAGATAAGGTACTTCAAGACCAAGTATTTCTTTACCCTCTTCTCGAGGTTTGAAAGGATCTTTCTCCACATCCAGTGATTGAACAACCATTGGAGTAGACAATGGATGAGATTTGTCCATATAGAAACGTTTTAATATTTTTGCAACATAAGCTTCTTGATGCACAAATATTCCATTATTCAAATGCTCAATTTGTAATCCCAAACAAAACTTTGTCCTTCCCAAGTCCTTTACCTCAAACTCTTTCTTTAAGTAATCTATAGCTTTTGGAAGCTCTTCAGGAGTTCCAATAATATTTATATCATCAACATACACCGAAATTATAGCAAATTATTTTCTAGATCTTTTTATAAAAATACATGGACAAATGGAGTCATTTGTATACCCCTCTTTTATCAAATATTCACTGAGGCGATTATACCACATGCGCCCTGATTGTTTTAGCCCATATAAAGACTTATTCAATTTGATGGAATAGTCTTCTCGAAATCTAGGACAATCTGTCTCAGGAAAATTAAATCCTTCTGGGAGTTTCATGTAAATGTTACTGTGCGCTCTCGTTAAAAACGCGCAAACTTCTGAGCGTATGCGAACGCTCGAAAAGTTGTGTGAAGTCGCCACCAAAGTTTTTGTGTAAAGGGAACGTTGATAAACCCTTAAGTTTTTTTTTGAAGGGAAACGATAATAAAACCCTTTGACGATGAGGAAAAGGATTGGTCATCGCAACCATTGTCGGGTTCGGGAGTCGATTACGCAAGGGGAAGGTATTAGCACCCCTCACGTTCGTTGTACTCAACGGGAACCTTCTATTTGGCTAAAGCTTAAAATGTTTTTAAATGTTTTGCGCGCATGCTTGTCTATATCAAAGGGAAAAAGAAAATACGATAAAAGGGGAAAAAGCTTGTTTTTTATTATTGCGCTTGACAAGATGTCGATCTTGCTCCTACGTATCTCCCGGTAGTCGGAGAATTCAAAGCGTACGTAGTTCTTTGGTAGAAAAAACGTATATATGTTGGTTATTTTTAAAATGAACGATGTTTTGACCGTATTCTTGCGATTAAACGTAGCTTGTATGCTCGCGGATGGGAGACTTAAGCGTATAGCTTGTATGCTCGCGCATGGGAGGCTTAAGCGTTTGTTTACGAATCGCGCTTAGAATAGGTAAAACATGTCCGTCGGGTAAGAGGGTTCGAATTGGTCGCTATGAGACCAAAAAGGGGTGCAATGGACTCAATCGAGTCGATCATTGACCGGAGTGACTCCAACGAGTCGAGGAAAGGTTCGATTGATCCAACGGGATCAAGAACGGGTACAATGGACTCAATCGAGTCGAACATTGACCGGAGTGACTCAAACGAGTCGAGGGATTGAATCTAGTGGCCACGGGGGACCAAAAGGTTCGGATTGACCACAAGGGGCCAAGAATTGGTTTGGTATGGTCGGATACGTTGAAAATGGAATGACGATTGTCCGAACGACGAGACATACGTCACGCATTCGTACAATCGGGGCAATGGAGAGACATACGTCAAACCATCAATTTTTCATTCAAGTTTTTGGTTGAATTTCTTAGAAATTCCAAAGTTTATCAAAACACTTGGTTTGAAACCCAAAATGAGAAAGTTTTAACAATTTTGTGAAAAACGCACAAGTTCGGCTCATTTTGCGAACGATTTTGAAAAGCGAAACAAATTCGGCTTATGTTCGCATTTGATTTGAAAATCATGAACAAGGTTTTTGTTCAAGTTTGGTTTTGAAAATGATGCACTTAGCTTATTTGCTCAAGTTGTTTTGAAAGTTTGTGGACATAACTTGTTTTGCAAGTTATCCAACAAAGTGTTGCTCGAACTTGCGAATCCTTCAAAATTATGCTAAATCCTTGATAAGGTTTGGATAAAATGAGTTTTAAACCTCCTAGGTTCTGAGCTCTTGGGCTAGAACCTCAAAAATTGGCCATTTGGGAGCCTAAACTCAGATTCTGAGTTCTGTCATGGTCGCACTGCGACTATGACTTCGCACAGCGAACAATGCGAATTTTTGAGTTCAGAAGCTGTTTCTGAACTGTTGTTCAGAAACAACTTCCGAACACACTCAGAACCTTTTAGGGGAGTGAAAAGCTTTGAGTTTTGCAATGAAAAGGGCTGGACAAACCAGTTTGAGTGTTTTGCAAACCTTGGGATTTCTTTTGAAATTCAAAAGGGGTTTTTTAGAGCAAAAGGTTTTGAACCAAAATTGGTATGCAAGCACAAATGAAAATGCAAGATAAGGACTTAGAGCACTTACAGAGATCCTTAGCAAAGCTCCTGCTGCAAAGGGAGTGAAATGAACTTGGATGATTGAAGGTTCTTTGCAAGGTTTGAACAAAAGCAATGAACTTTGTGTAATACTTTGTTGGAATTGGTTTTTTGCTAGTGCTTTGTGCTGGTTTTTTCTGGTTGTTTGTAAGTGTTTGTAAGCTGGAATAATGAATGAGTAGTAGTGCTTGTAACCTTGGGCATTGCCGCTTATTTATAGGCCAAAACCAAATCAAATTTCATCATTAGAAATCCCCAAAATCCAGCTGATTTGTGGGCTAGGATCAGGCTAAATCTCTTTGCATTTAATGCTAATGGATAGAGGTAACCTTGCCTTGTGCCAAGGGTCAAGACCTTGACTGATTTCAGCCACAAATTCAATGGTTTTTGGATAGAAATGATGATGAAAAAGGGTTGGATTGCAATTGGTTGTGATTGGGGATTAATCCTTGCAATCTTAATGGTTGGGCAATAAAAACGTGCACTGTGATGTGCAGAGGTTGGGGGAAACAAAAGGCAACATGTGGGCTGGTGTGAGAGGGATGAAAAGCTGCTGAAAAACAGGGCAGCAATCATGGTTTTTTGCAAGTGAAAACCAGCTGGGTTTGACTGGTTTTGGGGGAAGAAAGCAGGAAGAAAGTCCACAAGCTGGTGGCTGGCAACCTTAGGGTCAGTAGCAGGTCACTTGGGAGGGACAAGAGTTGCCCAAAGGCAAGCCAACTTGCTTGCCACATGCTAGGTTGAAAGAAAAAGCTTCTTTCCTTGGCATTAATGGCAAGTCCTTCAACTCTGGCTTTGCTGAGCCCAATTGGCCATGAATGCTGGTGAAAATAATAATGAAAACAATGTGTAACAAAAACTGAAATTAAATCAAAGAAATCAAAAATCTGCAGAAAAATCGCAGACTTCGGACTGCGAAGTGAACTTCGCACTGCAAAGTCACCATTTTTGAAATGTTGACTTTTTGGTTGACTATTGTTGACTTTTACTTTTTCCTTCCTTTGTTTTTTTTTTTTTGATTTTTTTGTTTTGAAAAGGCTTAGGACAAAATTGGGGTACTACAACTGCCCCTACTTAATTGTGTCTTTGCATAGAGTGTGTGAGTGCCGAGGGCATCTCATGAACTCTTTGCGAAGATCAATTAAGTAAAAGAAGGACCCGAATTTTGTCCTTCGCGGTACGAAAGCAAGGTAAAAGATCGTCACTTAAACATTTGAGACGTGTATGAACGCTCGAAAGGTTAGGCGATTAGATCTGAAGAGAAAAAGATTGTCACCTAATCAGGTGATTTCAATCTGCGAGACGTGTATGAACGCTCGAAAAGTAAAAGAGACTACGAGACGTGTATGAACGCTCGAAAGGGAAAAGGCTTGTGAGACGTGTATGAACGCTCGAAATGTGAAAAGCTTACGAGACGTGTATGAACGCTCGAAAGGGTAAAAAGCTTTGCGAGACGTGTATGAACGCTCGAAAGGTAAAAAAACTACGAGACGTGTATGAACGCTCGAAAGGTAAAAAGCTTGCGAGACGTGTATGAACGCTCGAAAGGTAAAAGTTTACGAGACGTGTATGAACGCTCGAAAAGGGTAAAAGATCGCCACCTAAACAGGTGACTGGATCTGAAAGGGTAAAATGATCGCCACCTAATCAGGTGATCTGATCGGACAAAGATAAAGGATCGTCACCTAAATAGGTGGCCTTAATCTGGAAAAGATAAAGGATCGTCACCTAAACAGGTGGCCTTAATCTGGAAAAGATAAAGGATCGTCACCTAAACAGGTGGCCTTAATCTGGAAAAGATAAAGGATCGTCACCTAAACAGGTGGCCTTAATCTCTGAGACGTGTAAGAACGCTCGCAAGGTAAAAAGATTGTCACCTAAACAGGTGATTTCAATCTGACATGATCGTCACCTAATCAGGTGATCGGATCTGAAAAAGTTGTCGCCTGAATAGGTGCTTAGACTTATCTGGGGAAATAGGACCTACCACTGTGGGGATAGTGTAATCGTCTCTAGGCATGGCTAGTACTTAGATTGTTGAAAAGGGAAACATGATTGTATGATGCATGACATGCTTCATGTTGTTTTATGCAATATGTTATGCAATATGGTATGATATGAGGTAGACTCAATCTGAATTTTGTTTTGGGAAAACTCAGCTGGGGCATCCTAATGGTCGTGAGTAGGTCATTTGGGGATGTGGTAAGGTTGGGAAGAAAACCGCCGGGGTTATTCTAGGAGAACTTACTGGGGAAGCTCTGGAATGGGCCCACTGGGGAACACTAGAGATGATCAATGGATGTTGGTGAATATGTGATACTCACTGGAGAATACTGGTTGAGAATGCATGACATGATTATGAGATGCATGTATTATGATTGATTTATGCATGTATGAATTATGAATGATATGTGGGATGATGATTGGGTGCCGAGCAAAGTCGGTCTTTGGGTGAAATTGTATTTGGATGTAAATAGATGCCAAGCATGGTTGGGCTTTTTCTGGGGATTTGTGTTTATGATTGCCAATGATGATTGGGCTCTCTTTTGGGTTGAGACTCCCTGGGGAATGTCAATAAGACTTGGGCTTCATGGGGATATAAGGATCATTTTGGAAGCATGATTGATATCCAGCCTTGTTTGATGGAAGAGGTGTTCGGGGTGTTTTGACTGGGGAGTTTCTGTTCCTCCAACCCTTGGGGTTTTTGCGCTCCACATGCCGTGAGCTATGCACTTGCCTTTGCTGAAGAGCATAAGTCCTTTGGTGCAATATTGGGAGATTACCGTAATTCTTTCGACATTTACGAAAATTCAAATAAAACAACATGTGTTTGTTTTTTGGAAGAAGTTTCTTTTGTTTATTTCCCATGTTTCAATGTATTTTTATCATGAATAAAACAAAATTTTATGCGCTAATAAGAACACAAAATAATAAAAGGAATTTTATTCAATGCAGATTTGACTTCTTGAATGGGTAAAAATACATGAAGTGAGAAGTGATTACTTCTCTGAGGAAAAAGATAGAGAAAGACAAGAAAAAAGCAAAAAGAAATTTGTTGGTTTTGGTACAACACATGCTATTTTCCTTATGACTTCGAAATTCTTTGGAAGACGCTGACGAGACCGATTCCTCTCCTCTTGAATCTTGTCCGGAGCTTGGATGTTGCAGTCATTGCCTTTCTTCTTTTGTTAACCCCTAACTTTTGCCTGGGCTGCTCTTTCGAGTTTTCAGTCCACCGGGGTGTATTTCCTTTTTTTATGTCCTTAATTTTTGCCTAGACCGCCTTTTCAGGTTTTCGATCTACCAGGACGCTCTCTATTGCCTAAACCGCCCTTTCAGGTTTTCGATTTAGCGAGCTTTTCTTTCTTTTTCTTTAGGCATAATACTTCTTGACTGCATCAGAGTTTATTGATAGTGGGAACTCTTCTCCGTCCATAGTGGTGATGATCAAGGCTCCGCCAGAGAAGGCTTTCTTCACCACGTACGGTCCATCATAGCTGGGAGTCCACTTCCCTCGGGGATCTTTGTGGATATGTAATATCTTCTTGAGCACTAGGTCTCCTTCTTTGAATTCTCGGGGACGGACCTTTTTGTCGAATGCCCTCTTGAGTCTCCTTTGATAGAGTTGTCCATGACATATCGCCGTTAGACGCTTTTCCTCTATGAGATTCAGCTGGTCGAACCTTGTTTGGACCCATTCAGCTTCTTCTAGCTTGGTTTCCATCAAGACCCTTAACGAAGGGATTTCAACCTCAATGGGAAGTACGGCTTCCATACCGTATACTAAGGAGAAAGGGGTTGCCCCAGTTGAAGTGCGAATGGCTGTTCTGTAGCCATGTAACGCAAAGGGAAGCATCTCGTGCCAATCCTTATATGTTTTCACCATCTTCTGGATGATTTTCTTTATGTTCTTATTGGCTGCTTCTACCACACCATTCATCTTTGGTCGGTAAGGTGAGGAATTATGGTGCTCGATCTTGAAATCTTTGCACAACACCTTCATTGTCTTGTTGTTCAGGTTTGCCCCATTATCAGTGATGATTTTGTGGGGAGTGCCGTAACGACAAATGATTTCCTTTTTGATAAATCGGGCTACCACTTGTTTGGTTACGTTTGCATACGAAGCTGCTTCTACCCATTTGGTGAAATAGTCGATGGCAACGAGGATGAAGCGATGTCCATTTGATGCTTTGGGCTCGATCATTCCAATCATGTCTATGCCCCACATAGAGAATGGCCAAGGTGAGGTCATGACGTTCAGGGGAGTTGGTGGTACATGCACCTTGTCGGCATAAATTTGGCACTTATGACAAGTCTTGGCATAGCGGAAACAGTCAGCTTCCATGGTTAGCCAATAATAGCCCGCCCTTAGGATTTTCTTTGCCATTGCATGCCCATTGGCATGGGTTCCAAAAGATCCCTCGTGGATTTCTTTGATGAGCATGTCCGCTTCATGTTTATCCACACATCTGAGCAAGACCATGTCATAGTTTCTTTTGTAGAGGGTATTTCCGCTGAGGAAGAACTGGGATGCCAATCTCCTGAGAGTTCTCTTGTCGGTTTGTGAGACATTTTCCGGATACTCTTGCTCTTCGAGGTATCACTTGATGTCGTAGAACCAAGGTTGTTGTCAAGTCCTTCTTCGACTGATGCACATACAACCGGTTTGTCTCTACGATCCATCTTTATGATTGGCACCTCATTGTGGAAATTTACTTGGTACATTGATGATAATGTAGCCAAAGCATCTGCCACCTGATTTTCTTCTCGAGGTATGTGATGGAAGTTGATTTCATCAAAATGCTCAATCAACTCTACAACCCGGGCACGGCAGGGAATTAAATTGGGATGTTTTGTTTCCCATTCTCCTTTGACTTGATAGATGACTAAAGCTGAGTCACCATATACTTCAAGGGTTTTGATCCTTAGATCAATTGCTGCTTCGAGGCCTAGGATACATGCTTCATATTCTGTCATGTTATTGGTGCAGTCAAAGCATAACCTTGCTGTGAAGGGTTGGTATCCATTTTGAAATTCTGGCCAGGCAATAAGAGACTAACAGGTTCTGAACCAAACAGGTTCTGAACAAATAGCAGGGCACAACAACTTGCTAAAACAGAGCACACACAAACACAATGCAAAGCAAGAAAATAAAGTGCAGGAAAGTAAAAGGCACACAAGGTTTGTTAACCCAGTTCGGAGTAAACACCTCCTACTCTGAGGGATACCAATCCAGGAAGGAAATCCACTATTGGATTTAATTCTTAAGACTCAGACACTGACTCCCAGTTCTTATCCCAAGCAATTAACCTCCACCTAGTAAGACTTCTACCCAACTCTGAGTAATAGAATCCACTATCTTCCTATTCAAGTAACTAAACCCAGTTACTGAAACCCTTAATCAAAAACACTCTGTTTTTCAGAAAACTTCAAAAACACAAAGACTTCATTCGTACCTAAAGGCTTAGAATGAATTACAACTCTATAAAACTCTAAACCAACTCAAAACATATGAGTGGTGCACAAAACAAAGCTAGCAAGCTTAAAACTAACACAGACTCTTTTTCTGAATTAAGACTCTCTAAAATCGTAAGTCTTCAATAGCAAAGCTCCTCCTTTTATAATCTTCAGCAAGCCTCTTAATTATGCTCCAAATCTTCTGAATTGATTTGTTACTGGAATAAGATTGTTCCAATAAGGAAACAAATAAAACTGCATTCAATCTTTGAAAGATTTAAAACAGAAAATACGAATATTCATAATTTTGAACCAAATCTTCAAAGATATCTTCTCCAAAACAATCCAGCATTCTAGAACAATATGCGTGAATAATTCCTTATTAAATCTTGCAAAGATTCGTACAGAAATAATATGAAAATAACCAGCTTCTGATGAAGTTAACATAAGTCAACGCTGGCATCAGAACCTGAATCAGCTTCTGAACAGCTACAGTGCTTCTGATGAGGCATTCAGCTTCTGATGTGATTTTGAGCTTCTGAATGGCTTCAAATGAGAAAACTTGTAACTGAAGAAATGTTCTACACATGGAGATGCTTCTATTCAATACCTTGGTTTTGCCAAACAATGCAGCCAACACCAGAATACTCAACAATCTCCCCCTTTGGCAAATTTTTGGCTAAAACCATCCAAGTTCTTCAATCTCCCATATAATCAACTCAGCAATGAAGAACTCCACAATAATACATCATAGCATAAACATAAGCAGCGGACAACACACTTTTCTGAGCTTCAGCTTCAGCTTCTGATCATCACAATCATGGTATCAGAGCTACTGATCAACTCCTGATCTTCACACAATCTCCCCCTGAAGCTTCACCATCACATAAATAAACACTAAGCTTCACAACACTCCCCCTGCAACTCAGCTTCTCATACAAACTCCCCCTCACTACTGAACTACAGAGAAACAAAAGTATCAGAGCATACTTCAGGAACTGAGCACAAGCACAATTTTCTTTTCTTCAGGACCACACTTCAGAACCACACCATCACTCAGGTATATAACAAACTTGTACTCCCCCTGAGACATATCTTGATCATATCTGGACATATAATGCTTGGTATCAGAGCAAAATTAGTCACCTTCTGAATCAAAGACACACTTTCTGAATAACACTGATAGCTGAACATCTGAAATGCAGCAATACATCTTCTAATTTTTGGTATCAGAGCCAACACATTGCATAGGATTTTCTCCCCCTTTTTAGCCACAAAATTCTGACAAATCTCAGACTTCAAATAGGGAAGGAAAACTGCACAAACATCTTCAACTACTGTCCCAGTTTGAACTTCAGACTTAGTATCAAAAACAACATCACACTTAGCACTAACAAAGCTGGCAGGTACTCTATCTTCCTCACATCCAGTTTGCTTTAATTGCTAGAATTCTTCATATAAGCATACACCTAACTTGCTTCTCAGATTCTCAAACTGTTTAGCATCCAAGGCCTTTGTGAATATGTCAGCAACTTGTTCTTCAGTAGCTATATGTTCCAACTGAACAATCTTGTCCTCCACAAGGTTTCTGATAAAATGATGTCTGATGTCTATGTGTTTGGTTCTACTGTGCTGAATAGGATTCTTAGAGATGTTGATGGCACTCAAATTGTCACACAACAATGTCATGGTTCCTTGTTCAATGTTGTACTCCTCCAGCATCTGCTTCATCCACACCAATTGTGAGCAACTACTTCCAGCAGCAATATACTCAGCCTCAGCAGTTGACAATGACACACAGTTTTGTTTCTTGCTGAACCATGAAATCAAGTTATTTCCTAAGAAGAAACATCCTCCTGAAGTTCTCTTTCTGTCATCAGCACTTCCAGCCCAGTCAGCATCACAATATCCCATCAGTTCAGAACTTGAACTATGAGAATACATGATTCCATAGTCACTTGTGCTGTTCACATACTTCAGAATTCTCTTCACTTGTGTCAGATGACTCATCTTAGGATCAGCTTGGTATCTTGCACAAACTCCAACAGCATAAGTGATATCAGGTCTGCTTGCAGTTAAATACAATAGACTCCCTATCATGCTTCTGTACTGACTTTGATCAACTGAAACTCCATGTTCATCTTTGGTTAGCTTCAGATGAGTAGCAGCTGGTGTCTTCTTATGAGCAGCTGATTCCATTCCAAACTTCTTTACTATGTTCTTGGCATACTTACTTTGAGAAATGAAGATTGTATCTTCCATTTGTTTGACTTGTAACCCAAGAAAGTATGTCAGTTCACCAACTAAGCTCATTTCAAATTCTGACTGCATCTGCTGAACAAACAATTTGACCATCTTCTGAGACATCCCTCCAAACACTATATCATCCACATAAATCTGAGCAATCATCAGACTCCCATTTTCATCTTTCACAAACAAAGTCTTATCAGAACCTCCTTTTCTGTAACCTTGAGACATAAGAAACTGAGTTAATCTTTCATACCATGCTCTTGGTGCTTGCTTCAATCCATACAAGGCCTTCTTCAGTTTGTACACATGTTCTGGAAACTTAGGATCCACAAATCCTTTAGGTTGTTCAACATACACTTCTTCTTGCAGATATCCATTCAGAAATGCACTCTTCACATCCATCTGGAATAATTTGAACTTGAGAATGCAGGATACACCCAACAGTAGTCTTATGGATTCTAGTCTGGCCACAGGTGCAAAGGTCTCATCAAAATCAAGTCCCTCAACTTGAGTATAACCCTGAGCAACCAATCTTGCCTTGTTTCTGACTACAGTACCATTTTCATCTGTTTTATTCTTGAATATCCACTTAGTCCCAATCACATTCACCCCTTCAGGTCTTGGAACTAGATCCCATACTTCACTCCTTTTGAATTGATTCAACTCATCTTGCATTGCTTCAATCCAAAATTCATCAGTTAGGGCTTCTTTCACATTTTTAGGTTCAAACTTTGACACAAAGCATGAATCAGTAGCAGCATCTGATCTCCTGGTTCTGACACCTTGATCTAAGCTTCCAATGATTAAGTCTTTAGGATGGTCCTTCTGAACTCTAATTGATGGCCCTTTACCATTTGGAACTTGATCTGATTGATCTTCTGCTTCTTCAGACTCTGAATGCTTTTCTGCTTCTGAAGTTTGTTCTTCTGAGGCTTCAGATTCTGGAACAACTTCAGGCTCATTCTTTTCATTCTCAGTAGACAAATCATCAATAACCACATTTATGGACTCCATCACAACCTTGGTTCTGGAATTAAACACCCTGTAAGCTCTGCTGTTCACTGAATAACCCAGGAATATGCCCTCATCAGACTTAGGATCCAGTTTTCTTCTATTCTCTCTGTCAGCCAAGATATAGCATCTGCTCCCAAACACATGGAAATATTTGACTGTAGGCTTTCTCCCTTTCCACAATTCATACAGAGTTGATGCAGTACCCTTCTTTAAAGTGACTCTGTTGTGTATGTAACATGCTGTGTTCATTGCTTCAGCCCAAAACATATATGGCAGCTTCTTAGCATGCAACATAACCCTTGCACATTCTGCCAAAGTCCTATTCTTCCTCTCAACTACACCATTTTGCTGAGGTGTGATAGGTGCAGAAAACTCATGCTTTATACCTTCAGAAGCACAGAATTCTGAAAAGCTCTTGTTTTCAAATTCTTTGCCATGATCACTTCTGATTCTGACTATGCCACAGTCCTTTTCTCTTTGTAGTTGAATGCACATCTCTTTGAAAACTTCAAAAGTGTCAGACTTTTCTCTAACAAAGCTGACACATGTATATCTAGAGTAGTCATCTACCATTACAAAAGCACACCTCTTTCCTCCAATACTCTCAACTTGAATAGGCCCCATCAAATCCATATGAACAAGTTCTAGTACTTTGGTAGTTACCTGGTGAACTAATCTGGGATGAGACTTTCTTGTTTGTTTACCAATCTGACAATCACCACAAACACTGTCCTCATTGATCTTCAGATTAGGCACACCTCTGATAGCTTCAGTACTTAGGATTTTCTTCATGCCTTTCAGATTCAGATGTCCCAATTTCTGGTGCCAGAGTTTGACTTCCTCTTCTGAGCTCATAAGACAAGAAGTCAGACTTCTTTCTTCTTCAGAAACCCACAAATAACAGTTGTCTTTGGATCTGCAGCCCCTCATCTGAATTTTACCATCCTGATCAGTAACAATACACTCCTGCTTGTTGAAATTTACTTTTAAATCCTGATCACATAGCTGGCTGATACTGATCAGATTAGAGGTTAATCCTTCCACTAGTAGCACATCATTAAGTCTGGGCAAACCTTCTCTGATCAAATCTCCAATACCCAGAATCTGACCTTTTACACCATCTCCAAATGTCACATAACTTCTGGAGTATGACCTGATATTGCTCAGCAGCTTCTTCACACCAGTCATGTGCCTTGAACACCCACTATCAAAATACCAGTCTTCTTTTGAAGTAGCTCTCAATGAGGTATGAGCAATCAGGCCTACATTTTGAACTTTGGGCTTCCACACCTTCTGAACATTGTGACTGATAGTAGCTGGTTCAACTCTTCTATACTGAAAATGTTCAGGATATCCATACAGTTTGAAGCAGAATGGTTTGATGTGCCCTTTCTTTCCACAATGATGACAGATCCATGTATGATTCCTCCTTCTTCTGTTGTACTTCTGGGGTTGCTTCTGAGGTAGCATCTGAACATGCTTCTGAGGTAGCATCTGAGGTCTCTTCTGATCTTGCTTCTGAGCTGGCATCTGGGCTTGTTTCTGAGGTCTCCTCTTTGATGTTCCAACCATAGAATCATGAGTTTGAGTAGCAGGAACAAAGTTCATCTGTTTAGGAATCTGAGTCTGATCAACAAAGCCTAAACCAGTTTTTCCTTGTTGCTGAGCACCCAAAATTTCATCCAACTTATCAGTAGCAGAGTTCAACATCTTCACTTGCTTCTTCATTTGATCAAGTTGGGAGTTCAGTTGATTCACTTCTTCTTTTAAATCTGAATTCTGCACTAACAGTTCACCTTTTTCAGCCTCCAGTTGTAGAATAGTCTCCTTCTGATCCAAAACTTGTTTGCAAACCTCAACACTTCTGGTATACAGTTTCTTGTAGTTATCAGCTAGTTCATCATATGAGGTTTTAGCAGCTTCAGACACAGATGAGGCTTCAGACTCTGAGTCAGACTCTGAAAAGGTCTCAGACTCTAAAACAGCTTCCTTCTTCAAGATAGCTCCTGACCTCACAATCAGACCAGTATCACACATATCAGATTCACTAACATCATCATCTTCAGAACCATCATCAGACCATGCAACAGCTAGGCTCTTCTTCTGTTTCTTCAGGAAAGTAGGACATTCAGATTTGATATGTCCAAAACCCTCACACTCATAGCACTGCACACCTTTAGCTTGATTACTCTTCTCCTCAGACTTGGTCTTTTTCTCATCAGTTTGTTGCTTCTTGTTATTGAATCTGAAGTTCTGACCTTTGGCTTTGGCTTTTCTGTTAACATTCTTCAGAATCTTGTTGAATTGTTTTCCCAGCAACACAAGAGCTTCTGATAAGTCATCCTCTTCAGACTCTTGTTGATCATCAGCTTCAGAATTCACACTAAAAGCTACACCTTTTCCTTTCTTCTCAGTCTGTTTACAAAAGGCAGTTTCAAAGTTGAGCAATGACCCAATCAGCTCCTCAAGCTTCATAGTTGTTATATCATGGGCCTCTTCAATTGTTGTTACCTTCATATCAAACCTTCTGGGCAGGGACCTGAGGATTTTTCTGACTAACTTCTCATCAGACATCTTTTCACCAAGAGAGTCAAATGAATTTGCCATATCCAGCACATTCATGTAAAAATCCTGAATGGATTCATCTTCCTTCATCTTCAGGTTCTCAAATTTGGTGGTCAGCAGCTGCAATCTGGACATCTTTACCTTAGAAGTTCCTTCATGAGTGGTCTTCAGAATTTCCCAAGCATCCTTAGCCACAGTACATTGTTTGATAAGTCTGAACATGTTTTGATCAACACCATTAAAGATAGCATTCAAAGCTTTTAAATTTCCCAATGATAGATCATCTTCAGCTTTGGTCCATTCCTCCTCAGGCTTCAGAACCTCAGTCTTGTTACCATCTTTGTCTGTATACACAGGATGATCCCAGCCTTTAATCACAGCTTTCCAAGTCCTGTTGTCAATAGACTTTAGAAAAGCACACATCCTAGACTTCCAATACTCATAGTTTGTGCCATCTAGTAGGGGTGGTCTATTGACATAGCCTCCTTCTCTATCCATGCTTACCAGAAATTAATCCCTCTGGATCTCACCCAAAATACAGGCAGGGTGCCTGCTCTGATGCCAATTGAAATTCTGGCCAGGCAATAAGAGACTAACAGGTTCTGAACCAAACAGGTTCTGAACAAATAGCAGGGCACAACAACTTGCTAAAACAGAGCACACACAAACACAATGCAAAGCAAGAAAATAAAGTGCAGGAAAGTAAAAGGCACACAAGGTTTGTTAACCCAGTTCGGAGTAAACACCTCCTACTCTGGGGGATACCAATCCAGGAAGGAAATCCACTATTGGATTTAATCCTTAAGACTCAGACACTGACTCCCAGTTCTTATCCCAAGCAATTAACCTCCACCTAGTAAGACTTCTACCCAACTCTGAGTAATAGAATCCACTATCTTCCTATTCAAGTAACTAAACCCAGTTACTGAAACCCTTAATAAAAAACACTCTGTTTTTCAGAAAACTTCAAAAACACAAAGACTTCATTCGTACCTAAAGGCTTAGAATGAATTACAACTCTATAAAACTCTAAACCAACTCAAAACATATGAGTGGTGAACAAAACAAAGCTAGCAAGCTTAAAACTAACACAAACTCTTTTTCTGAATTAAGACTCTCTAAAATCGTAAGTCTTCAATAGCAAAGCTCCTCCTTTTATAATCTTCAGCAAGCCTCTTAATTATGCTCCAAATCTTCTGAATTGATTTGTTACTGGAATAAGATTGTTCCAATAAGGAAACAAATAAAACTGCATTCAATCTTTGAAAGATTTAAAACAGAAAATACGAATATTCATAATTTTGAACCAAATCTTCAAAGATATCTTCTCCAAAACAATCCAGCATTCTAGAACAATATGCGTGAATAATTCCTTATTAAATCTTGCAAAGATTCGTACAGAAATAATATGAAAATAACCAGCTTCTGATGAAGTCAACATAAGTTAACGCTGGCATCAGAACCTGAATCAGCTTCTGAACAGCTACAGTGCTTCTGATGAGGCATTCAGCTTCTGATGTGATTTTGAGCTTCTGAATGGCTTCAAATGAGAAAACTTGTAACTGAAGAAATGTTCTACACATGGAGATGCTTCTATTCAATACCTTGGTTTTGCCAAACAATGCAGCCAACACCAGAATACTCAACACATTTCTTGGGGAGATTAAGACTGCCCCGATCCCGTGTCCCATGGCATTTGAGGTGCCGTCGAAAGCGAGCTTCCATCGAGCTCTCGGTTCTGGCCCTTCATCATCGCTTGTGACCTTTTCGTCATTCAAAGCTACGACATCTTCATCCGGGAAGTCGAATTGTATGGGTTGATAGTCCTCCAATGGTTGGTGAGCAAGGTGCTCGGATAAAACACTCCCTTTGATAGCTTTTTGAGCAACGTATTGGATGTCGTACTCAGACAGCAGCATTTGCCAACGAGCTATCTTCCCTGTGAGGGCAGGCTTTTCGAAGATGTACTTGATGGGATCCATCTTCGATATCAACCACGTTGTATGGGTTAACATGTATTGCCTTAAGCGTCGAGCAGCCCATGCTAAAGCGCAGCAAGTCTTTTCAAGCGAAGTATATCTTGTTTCACAGTCGGTAAACTTCTTGCTTAGGTAGTAGATTGCGTGCTCTTTTCTTCCCGTTTCATCTTGTTGTCCTAACACACAACCCATTGATCCTTCAAGTACGGTTAGGTATAAGATGAGGGGTTTACCCGGAACCGGAGGTATTAAAATTGGTGGTTCTTGCAGGTATTGTTTGATCTTGTCAAACGCCTCTTGGCAATTCTCATTCCAATGAACGGCTTGGTTTTTCCTTAGCAGTTTGAAGATTGGTTCGCATGTAGCTGTCATGTGTGAGATGAACCTAGCGATGTAGTTCAATCTTCCTAAGAAACCCCGGACCTCTTTCTCGGTATTTGGCGCTGGCATTTCTTGGATAGCCTTTACCTTGTCGGGATCCACTTTGATACCCCTTTGGCTGACGATGAAACCCAATAACTTTCTGGATTTAACGCCAAATATGCACTTGTTAGGATTTAAGCGCAGCTTGAACTTTCTTAGGCGTTCGAAAAGCTTTTGTAGATGGACTAGATGATCCTCCTCCGTTTTGGATTTGGCAATCATGTCGTCGACGTAGACCTCAATTTCCTTATGGATCATGTCGTGGAAAAGAGTTACCATCGCTCTTTGGTATGTTGCCCCGGCATTTGTTAATCCAAAAGGCATTACCTTATAGCAGAAGGTTCCCCATGGGGTGATAAATGTGGTTTTCTCCATGTCTTCTGGAGCCATCTTGATTTGGTTATATCCCGATAAGCCGTCCATAAAGGAGAAGACTGAGAATTGGGCTGTGTTGTCCACCAATATGTCGATATGTGGTAGCGGGAAATCATCCTTTGAGCTTGCTCTATTCAATTCCCGATAATCCACACACATTCTAACTTTGCCATCCTTCTTTGGAACTGGCACAATGTTGGCAACCCATGTCGGATACTTGGTTACGGCTAAAAAGCCGGCATCGAATTGCTTTTTGACCTCCTCTCTGATCTTGAGAGCCATATCAGGTCGAGTTCTCCTTAATTTCTGCTTTACTGGCGGGCATTCTGGCCTGAGCGGCAGCTTATGTACGACGATGTTAGGGTCTAAACCCGACATGTCTTGATACGACCAAGCGAATACATCCACATAATCTTGTAGAAGCTTGACCAACTTTCCTTTCACATCCTCATGCAGGGAGGCTCCTATCTTGACCTCTTTCTTATCCTCTTCGGTCCCCAAGTTGACCTTTTCAACTGATTCCTGGTGGGGTTGTATTACCCTATCCCCTTGATTTGCAAGTCTGGACAATTCTTCAGGCGGTTCATAATCGTCCTCTTCATCATCTTCCGTTTGATTAATTGGGAAATCGAAGTCATGAGGGATTAAGGCAGTGTTGTTTTTGGAGGGTGGATTTGTAGATCTGCATGAGTATGATTTTTTTAGGCTTTTTGTAAAAAAAAAAATTTAAAAACAAATGCAAAAAGAAAAGAAAGAAGCTCAATTGAACACAAAAGAGTGATTTTATTCATGATTGAAAATAACTTTAAAACATGGGGGCCCCACACGACTAATCATTTGCCTTGGGCAGAGCTAAATGATTTTTTTTTAAAAGTAAAAACAAACATGGTTTATTACTTGATCTTGGTAATGATCTCGGGAATTGCGATAGCCCTCCAATTGTTCAAAGCTTCATCCGAAGCACAACGGTACACCAGATCAGGCACGTCTTCATCCACGTCTTCAAGCAGAGCTACTTGATCTTCATTGATAAATCCCGCACTGACAAATGTTTCCAAAATGGGAAGGATCCCTTGCTTTGGAGGCTTTGAGGAAGTTTCGGTTGATGGATGATATCCCAAACCGAAGCGATTCTTCTTCTCCGGTATGTCCACTAATTTGCCTCATCCGGTAGGTCGGCTTTCTTCTAGGGCCTCTCTTATTGCCCTCCATGATGACATGGCTGTCCTAGCCTCCCTCTTGGGCTTTGAGCTCAAAGTCACGACATTCGCAACTTCCAAAGACTGGAAGGGAACATCCGCAGCTTCTTCGTCCGTTTCTATATAACGGAATGACGAGAGATGGTTTACCATCATGTCCTCTTGCCCGGAAACTACAATCATTTGGTTATCAATGATGAACTTAAGTTTCTGGTGTAGGGTAGAGGTGATGGCTCCGGCCGCATGAATCCATGGTCGTCCGAGAAGACAACTGTAAGTTGGATTAATATCCATGACTTGGAAGGTTATGGAGAAAACCTTAGGCCCGATTTGGACTGGTAAGTCGATCTCCCCTACGATGGCTCTTCTTGACCCATCGAAAGCTTTTACGACCAAGGCGCTGGGCTTCATTACTGTTCCTTCACATGATAGCTTTAGGAGGGTAGTCTTGGGCATGACATTCAAAGATGACCCCGTGTCCACTAACACCCGAGAGAGGATATGGTCCATGCATTTTACGGAGATATGTAAGGCGCGGTTGTGAATATGCCCCTCGTCGGGTAGCTCATCGCCATTGAAACCCAAGTACCTACTTGAGGTAATATTTCCGACTATCCCGTCGAATTGGTCCACAAGAATGTCTTTGGTGACATGTGCCTCACTGAGGATCCGCAGTAATGCTTCTCGGTGTGCTTCCGAGGTTAGTAGTAGGGATAGCATGGAGATCTTGGAGGAAGTTTGACCTAGTTGGTCAATGATTTTATACTCGCTCTTTTGGATTATTCTTAGGAACTCTTCGGCCTCTTTTTGTGGGGCTGCTTTTTGAGAGGGTCCCGCTTGGTTCTCATTTTCCTCCACGCTCTTTTCTTTGAGCGGCTCTCTTGGTAGTACAGCTGGTGTCTTCCCGAGTTCTTTCGGAGCGAAGACTCTACCACTTCTGGTTATTCCTCCAACACCGGTAATGTTAGTGATGCTGGGTTCAATTTTTGCTAGTGGTTTTCCTTCCACATAGGCCACAGGTTGGTAATTCCATGGTACCTTCTTCGTGCTTTCAAAAGAGAAGGGTGCAGGTACGTGGAATGTTATGGGCTGTATAGGCATTGGTATCTCTCTCCTTTGGTATGGGATCTCGAGAGGTTTTGGGTCATGAGACTCCAAGGTAGTAACGTCCGGGTTGTCCTTTATATAGCCCATTTGGATCCAACCTTGGTCCATTAGCTCTTGAAGACAACTCTTCAACTTTCCGCACTTGTCCGGGTTGATTTTGCAGGCTTCGCAGTTGGCGTGCATCTCCTCGAACAAACCAAAACCGGTTAATCGCTCCCTTATGATTGACAGGGGAGTCTTTACGTTGGCTACCTCCTTGATTGGGCCAAAGTCCTCTTGTTCTTCCACCGCGTTTATAGAGGGACCCGCATGCCCCGGCAATGGGTTATTTTTTACATTGGGGTTCTCCTCCTTGAAGGATAACAGCTTCTTGTCAATGAGACTCTGGACTTTGTATTTGAGCGCTTTACAACCCTCAATGTTGTGCCCGGGGGACCCCGCGGGGTACTCGCATCTTGCGTTGGCATTATACCAAGGTGGATATGGTGGCACCAAAGCTGGTAGTGGTTTTACCTCAACCATGCCCTTTTGAATTAAATACGGCAAGATCTGACCGTATGGCATGGGTACAGGATCAAACTGTACATTGCGATAGTTATTCCTCGGGCCCATTTGGTTCCTTGGTGGATACCCGCCTTGTTGTTGTTGTTGTTGATTTTGTTGAGGCAACACTACTGGTTGTCGAGGTGGAGTTGTGGGAATTACTTGAGGTGAGTAATGCCCTTGAGCCGTTGCTGCTGCCACATAAGGATAGTGGTAGCGAGGCATTTGGTTTGATGGTGGGCAAGATGGTCCCACTAGAACAACATTTGTCTCCCCCTCTTTCTTTTTATGAAAGTTGCTGGGGGGTCTCCTAGCTCCACTTTGAGTTTCTAGAGGGCCTTGGATCTTTCCCCTCTTTACTCCGTCTTCTATTCTTTCACCAATCATGACTAGATCGGAAAAGCCGGAAGATGTGCTTCCAATCATTTTGTCATAATATGGGCCTTGAAGTGTGCCCATAAAGGTGTCGACAAGCTCCCTTTCCAACAATGGTGGTTGTACGCGAGAAGCTAGTTCTCTCCACCGTTGAGCATACTCCTTGAAGGACTCGTTGCTTCTTTGCACGAGGTTTTGCAATTGCATCCTATTCGGAGCCATGTCCAAATTGTATTTGTATTGCTTTAGGAAAGCATCAGCTAGGTCCTTCCAAGTTTGGACGTGGGTACGCTCTAGTTGCATGTACCAATCCAATGACGCTCCGCTCAAACTATCTTGAAACACATGCACCATGAGCTTCTCGTTCGTTGCGTAAGCTGCCATCTTCCTACAGAACATCCGTAGATGGTTCCGAGGGCATTGAATTCCCTTGTACTTTTCGAAATCCGGTGCTTTAAATTTTGGAGGGATTACCACGTCGGGCACTAGGCACATGTCCAAAGCGTTGTGGGCACCGTATGAACTGAATCCTTCGACAGCTTTCAACCTTTCTTCCAAAACTCGATACATTTGGGTGGTATCGTTGTCTTGGTGGGTGGTGTCGGGAGCAGAATGTCTTGGCTGATTATCTCCCACATTATGAGAAATAACCTCATGCTGAGTAGTGGAATTTCCTTGAGGACGACGCTCTTCGTTCCTTACGGGGATTGTGAGTGGTGGTGGAGGTGGTCCATGGCCCTCATTTTCAAATGGTGGGGTATAACCCGGAGGTAAACCATAAAGAGGCCATTGCACATTGGCTGCATCCGTTGTTGGACGAGGGTTACTCTCTCGGGCCGATAGAGTTTGCATTAACTCTAGCATCTGATCCATCTTCCCTTTCATCTCATCAACCTCTTCTCTCAAAGCCGCTTGAGTTTGTTCCAAATTGTCCATGATCCTTTGTTTGTTGGCTCGTGTTCCGTACGAGTGTTGGAGATCTGGTTCTTGGACCGAGGGCTTTCGGGGTTTTCGGGCTATGATTGCTTTGAACTATTTTTAGGGAAATGAATGAGTTTTTTTTTTTTGAAAAAATGCATGAAGATGCGTGTGGATGTATGTATGCGATGAGTATGCAAAAACATGCGTTTTTTTTTGCTTTATGAGGAATTTAAAGGTGCACCATTAATATTAGCAATTTGAAATATTAAAGGCCGGGAAATTGATAATGCTTCAAAATATTATTTGATTAGATAACATTTGTTTACAAAGTGTAACTAATGCTATTACAAATCAAATAGCCGCTCGCTTTTCGGCTTTGTTCATTTCTTCCCTATAGAAATCTATGGTGTCCTTGCAGAACTTCATAAACTTCTGGATCTCCGTAGGGATGACAAAGTAGGGCATGACCATCTCGGCCTTTGCTAGCTTCTTCGGAAGTTGGGTAATTACCAAGTTCGAGAATGCAATCAATTTAGTGAAATCCTCACTTAATCGGGTGGCGTCTTGCCATACAAACTCAATCACTTCCTTGCGTTGGTCTAGCTTGACTCTTGCACTTCTAATTTCATCGTGTAGTTGTGCAATATGGTCCCCGTGAGCTCTTGCAATCTTGTCGAAGTATTCTTCGAATTTCTTCGAATTTCTTGATGAGAAAGGCTCTCATGTCTTTGCCGTTGGACGCGTTCGGCTTGGAGCTGCTCTTTATAGTCTTTGACTATTTCTTGGAGATGTTGATTTTTCTCTTGAAATTTCAACCTCCATTTCCGTTGAGCTTCGATGGCTAGTTCGCCGAACTTCTTGAGCTCTTGGTTGGAATGCAAGATTCTTTCCAACTCTTCGTCCTTGGCCACAAGGTTGGCATCCGCACTAACCAAGCCGCCTCCTATCCAATCTCTCTTCCCCTCGGAGATTTTTAGCCGCTTTTGGCACACTAGGAGAGAATTTGTCACTTCATCTCGATCTCTCTTCGTCCTAGTGATTTCTCCCAAAGCTTGGAGGTGCTTCAATTCTAACTCTCCATTTTTGTTTTGGAGTTCTCGAATTTTAGCTTTGAGTTCCTCCGCTTCTTTGTTGGGAATGGTTGTAATAGGTTTAGGTGTAGGAGGTTTTGGAGGGCATATAACCACAAAGGGTAGCTTGATTGTTTTAACCCTCTCCTTCACCCATTGAGTATAAAGGGGTTTGGCGACACAATTCCTCTTGCCAACCCTTCCTTTGCGCACTTGGTTCCAAGCTCCTCGAATTCTCTCTAGCAATGCCGGGTTTTGATCACCTTCCCTTAAGAAGAAAACTTCCAACAAAAGGTCATTGGGTTTGTCTTCCATTGAAAAACCTAGTTGTCGGAGAGAGAGGACCGGATTATAGTTGATACATCCCTTAGTACCAATGAGGGGTACATTAGGGAAGTCCTCGCAACTAAGGATGATTTCTGGGTCCTCTAAATTTGGAGAAAACCAATGGATGTCCTTCTCGGCGAGGGTTGTCATCCGTTGTGACCATTTGAGCTTGGCCCGGTTTTCCACAAAGTCTCGGTTTCTCGGCATGTGGGACATCATCCAAATTTGCACCAAAGGAGTACAACAAGAAATTTTGCGTCCCCTTGCTTGTTCATGCCTAGAGTAGAGGGAATGATAAAAATCCGCCAAAATTGTGGGAACCGGATTTTTAGTCATGAATACCTCTAAAGCCGGAAAGTCTATGAAATCGTCCATGTTGGGGAATAAGACAATCCCGTAGACTAAGAGGGCTAGGATGGCGTTGAATGCTCTTCCCTCTTTGCTAGCTAACAACTCCCGAGCTTTGGCCTCCAAGAACTTTCTTGTGAATCCCTTAAGGTTTCCTCTAATTTCCAAGTTAGATGCTACTTCTTGGACATCAAGGTATAAGGATTCGGCGATGGCCTCTAATGTGGGGTCTTTTCCCGGACCGAGATAGAGTTCATGGTCTCTCATGGTACAACCCAAAATCTTCTCAAATTCTTCCAACATCGGAGCTAGTTGGAAGTCTTGAAATGTAAAGCACCGGAGCGGTGGGTTGAAGAATTGAGTCAAAGTGGTTAAGGCCGTTGAATCTATCCTCACGGTAACCCATAGCTTGCTTCGAAAATACTCTTGTTGACCGAGGAGAGCCTTTTACTTAAGGCTAACAAACTTTCCACCTTGGGAGCCTTGATCTTGAAAGCGAGCGTATTTTTATTCCCGGAATCCATATTTCTTTTTTTTGCTAATATTTGGTTGTTCTTTTTAATCCTATAAAGCAAAATGATGCGAAAATTACTTTCATGAATGCAAATGATATGCAAGGATATGGTTTATGAAGGTTCGGAACTTCCCCCCATCCTCACGTGTAGGCTCTAAAGGTGAGACTTCCTAAGAAGAGGTCCCTAGAGTCATAGATCTCACATGGAATTAGGGTTGTCGATGGACATACGTCACATGACTTCAATTAATTCCACGTGAAAATCTCCTCTAAGCGGGGTTGGGCATCCTACCTCACGGACATACGTCAACGCGGGCTTTCGCTCACAACCACCATTCTAACTTAGTTTTTTTCTCGAGCTCGGGTAGAGAGCCTCGCACGTCCGGCATTAACCCGAACAATGTGGAGTAACATCGCTCAAGTAACATCCCCGCATTTGATATATATGATATGAATATAAAGCAAAATAAAGCAGTTATAAACATAAAGCATGGAAATGACATAGAATATAAAATAAAAGCATGCACGCAAAGAAGATAAAAAAAAACATTTAGCTTAACAGCCAAATAGGATAGGCTTGACTCGCTAGTGGGAAAAGGGTCCCCAGTGAAGTCGCCAGCTGTGCGCTCTCGTTAACGCAAACTTCTGAGCGTATGCGAACGCTCGAAAAGTTGTGTGAAGTCGCCACCAAAGTTTTTGTGTAAAGGGAACGTTGATAAACCCTTAAGTTTTTTTTTTGAAGGGAAACGATAATAAAACCCTTTGACGATGAGGAAAAGGATTGGTCATCGCAACCATTGTCGGGTTCGGGAGTCGATTACGCAAGGGGAAGATATTAGCACCCCTCACGTCCGTTGTACTCAACAGGAACCTTCTATTTGGCTAAAGCTTAAAATGTTTTTAAATGTTTTGCGCGCATGCTTGTCTATATCAAAGGGAAAAAGAAAATACGATAAAAGGGGAAAAAGCTTGTTTTTTATTATTGCGCTTGACAAGATGTCGATCTTGCTCCTACGTATCTCCCGGTAGTCGGAGAATTCAAAGCGTACGTAGTTCTTTGGTAGAAAAAACGTATATATGTTGGTTATTTTTAAAATGAACGATGTTTTGACCGTATTCTTGCGATTAAACGTAGCTTGTATGCTCGCGGATGGGAGACTTAAGTGTATAGCTTGTATGCTCGCGCATGGGAGGCTTAAGCGTTTGTTTACGAATCGCGCTTAGAATAGGTAAAACATGTCCGTTGGGTAAGAGGGTTCGAATTGGTCGCTATGGGACCAAAAAGGGGTGCAATGGACTCAATCGAGTCGATCATTGACCGGAGTGACTCCAACGAGTCGAGGAAAGGTTCGATTGATCCAACGGGATCAAGAACGGGTACAATGGACTTAATCGAGTCGAACATTGACTGGAGTGACTCAAATGAGTCGAGGGATTGAATCTAGTGGCCACGGGGGACCAAAAGGTTCGGATTGACCACAAGGGGCCAAGAATTGGTTTGGTATGGTCGGATACGTTGAAAATGGAATGACGATTGTCCGAACGACGAGACATACGTCACGCATTCGTACAATCGGGGCAATGGAGAGACATACGTCAAACCATCCCTTTTTCATTTAAGTTTTTGGTTGAATTTCTTAGAAATCCCAAAGTTTATCAAAACACTTGGTTTGAAACCCAAAATGAGAAAGTTTTAACAATTTTGTGAAAAACGCACAAGTTCGGCTCATTTTGCGAACGGTTTTGAAAAGCGAAACAAATTCGGCTTATGTTCGCATTTGATTTGAAAATCATGAACAAGGTTTTTGTTCAAGTTTGGTTTTGAAAATGATGCACTTAGCTTATTTGCTCAAGCTGTTTTGAAAGTTTGTGGACATAACTTGTTTTGCAAGTTATCCAACAAAGTGTTGCTCGAACTTGCGAATCCTTCAAAATTATGCTAAATCTTTGATAAGGTTTGGATAAAATGAGTTTTAAACCTCCTAGGTTCTGAGCTCTTGGGCTAGAACCTCAAAAATTGGCCATTTGGGAGCCTAAACTCAGATTCTGAGTTCTGTCATGGTCGCACTGCGACCATGACTTCGCACTGCGAACGATGCGAATTTTTGAGTTCAGAAGCTGTTTCTGAACTGTTGTTCAGAAACAACTTCTGAACACACTCAGAACCTTTTAGGGGAGTGAAAAGCTTTGAGTTTTGCAATGAAAAGGGCTGGACAAACCAGTTTGAGTGTTTTGCAAACCTTGGGATTTCTTTTGAAATTCAAAAGGGGTTTTTTAGAGCAAAAGGTCTTGAACCAAAATTGGTATGCAAGCACAAATGAAAATGCAAGATAAGGACTTAGAGCTCTTACAGAGATCCTTAGCAAAGCTCCTGCTGCAAAGGGAGTGAAATGAACTTGGATGATTGAAGGTTCTTTGCAAGGTTTGAACAAAAGCAATGAACTTTGTGTAATACTTTGTTGGAATTGGTTTTTTGCTAGTGCTTTGTGCTGGTTTTTTCTGGTTGTTTGTAAGTGTTTGTAAGCTGGAATAATGAATGAGTAGTAGTGCTTGTAACCTTGGGCATTGCCTCTTATTTATAGGCCAAAACCAAATCAAATTTCATCATTAGAAATCCCCAAAATCCAGCTGATTTGTGGGCTAGGATCAGGCTAAATCTCTTTGAATTTAATGCTAATGGATAGAGGTAACCTTGCCTTGTGCCAAGGGTCAAGACCTTGACTGATTTCAGCCACAAATTCAATGGTTTTTGGATAGAAATGATGATGAAAAAGGGCTGGATTGCAATTGGTTGTGATTGGGGATTAATCCTTGCAATCTTAATGTTTGGGCAATAAAAACGTGCACTGTGATGTGCAGAGGTTGGGGGAAACAAAAGGCAACATGTGGGCTGGTGTGAGAGGGATGAAAAGCTGCTGAAAAACAGGGCAGCAATCATGGTTTTTTGCAAGTGAAAACCAGCTGGGTTTGACTAGTTTTGGGGGAAGAAAGCAGGAAGAAAGTCCACAAGCTGGTGGCTGGCAACCTTAGGGTCAGTAGCAGGTCACTTGGGAGGGACAAGAGCTGCCCAAGGGCAAGTCAACTTGCTTGCCACATGCTAGGTTGGAAGAAAAAGCTTCTTTCCTTGGCATTAATGGCAAGTCCTTCAACTCTGGCTTTGCTGAGCCCAATTGGCCATGAATGCTGGTGAAAATAATAATGAAAACAATGTGTAACAAAAACTGGAATTAAATCAAAGAAATCAAAAATCTGCAGAAAAATCGCAGACTTCGCACTGCGAAGTCACCATTTTTGAAATGTTGACTTTTTGGTTGACTATTGTTGACTTTGACTTTTTCCTTCCTTTGTTTTTTTTTTTTGATTTTTTTGTTTTGAAAAGGCTTAGGACAAAATTGGGGTACTACAGTTACTATCAAGTGATCCATATAAATAAGCTGTAATAACATCCATCATGTGCAATTTGAGCCCTTCATGTGCTACAAGGCTAATTAAGTACCGAAAAGTACATGCATCCACTACATGTGAATATGTCTCATCAAAGTCAATTCCAGGTCTTTGTGAAAATCCTTGGGCAACAAGCTGAGCTTTGTATCTCACAATTTCACCATTCTTATTTCGTTTTCTCACAAAAATCCACCTATATCCAACTGGTTTCACACCTTCAGGTGTTCGGACTATAGGTCCAAAAACTTTTCGCTTGTAAAGCGAGTTTAATTCAGCTTCAATTGCATCTTTCCATTTTGGCCAATTCTCACTTTGCCTACAATCTTTGATAGACTTTGGTTCATGATCCTCGCTATCATTTATCACATTTAGCGCTATATGATATGCAAAAGCATCGTCAACGTTGACCTTTTGTCGGTTCCATTGTATTCCATTACTGACATAATTTATTGAGATCTCTTTATTTTCATGAATTTCAGGTACCTGATCAGTCTCTTTCGGAACTGAAATATCAATTATGTCTGAAGACTCTTTTAGAGTTTCTATATCCTCACTTGGGCCATCTTTCTTTTTAGCTCCTTTTCTCATTCGAGGATTTTTATCTTTGGAACCGACTGGCCTACCACACTTCAGGCGTGGTTGAGACTCATTTGCAATATGAGATTGCCCAATTGTGACATCCATTTTTATCGGAGCATTAGTAGCTGGTATATATGCTTTTGTCACACTTTTTGGATCAGTGAATGCATTTGGTAATTGATTTGCTAAGCTCTGCAAATGAATTATCTTTTGAACTTCAAGTTCACATTGCTTAGTTCGAGGATCAAGATGAGACAATGATAATTCTTTCCAAATGATTTCCTTTTCCAGCTGCTTACTCTCTCCCTCTAATGTTGGGAAATTTGATTCATCAAAATGACAATCAGCAAATCGGGTTGTAAATAAATCTCCCGTTGTTGGTTCAAGATACTTTATAATAGATGGAGATTCATATCCAACATATATTCCCAACCTTCTTTGAGGACCCATCTTAGTGCGTTGTGGTGGAGAAATATGAACATACACCACACATCCAAAGATTCTTAAATGGGAAATATTAGGTTCTTGACCAAAAACTAGTTGTAAAGGGGAAGAGTTATGATAACCTGTTGGCCTGATGCGAATCAATGATGCAACATGCAAAATTGCATGTCCCCAAGTAGAAATTGAGAGTTTGCATCTCATGACAAGTGGTCCTGCAATTAACTGTATACGCTTGATAAATGATTCTGCAAGTCCATTTTGTGTATAACATGTGCTACAGGATGTTCAATGTCAACTCCAATGGACATACAATATTCATTAAATGCTTAAGATGAGAACTCGGCGGCATTATCAAGTCGTATTTTTTTTGACGGGATAATCAGGGAAGTGCGCTCTTATCAACTTCCCTTGTGAACAAGAGGTGCATGAGAACTTATCAGATTGAAGAATCTCCTCGCTCTTCAATTGATGACCACAAAAATTTTCAATTATTTTTTGCATCATTATAGACCCGGGATGGCCCAACCGGTCATGTCAAACAACAAATTTTTTATGATTTGCAAACTTCTGGTTTACGATCAAATGTGCTTCAATTGCACTTATATAAGTGTAGTACAAACCAAAGGAAAAGGCGGGTAACTTTTCCACTACACTTATTTTATCCAAATTATGTCTCGTTATATAAAGATATTCAACATCTCCTTCATTTCTTGTTTCAATATGATATCCATTTAGACGGATATCCTTGAAACTTAATAAATTTCTATGAGACTTGGGAGAATATAATGCATTCTCAATGTTTAAATTTGTTCCTCTAGGTAATTTTATATTAGCTATTCCGGAGCCTTCAATTATTTTTGAACTTCCAGATATAGTACTAACATCGATTTCTTGCTTTACTAAATAAGAGAAATATTTTTTATCCTTGAAAATTGTATGAGTAGTTGCACTATCAGCGAGACACATATCTCCATTATTGAGGTTAATGTTAATACTCATTCTATCTAAAAAAAAATAAACAAACAAAAGATAAGTATAAAAACAAAATTATATAAACGTAATATTTATCATGACTGGCATTGGAGGTTGAAAACACACTTAGAAATAAGACTTTATTATCATTAACATAAGAAAGTTAAAACATAACATAAATTTTTTATTATCATAGGAAATTCAAAGTCATTCGTAAACATGATTATTTATTGCTAGGTTTTATTTCTTGACACTTCCATCTTCAATGAGATGATTAATCTTTCCATCAGGATCAGCAAAGAAATCAGCAACGTCTAAGTGGGTAACATCCATATTACCATAATCATAATCACCATCTTCACATGCAAAATGTGTCTCAGCCTTTTTATCTTTATTTTTAAGTGATTGTTGGTAAAGATCAACAAGATGCCTTGGTGTACGACAGGTACGTTATCAACACGAGACTCTACCGGAGTGATGACTTAATTATTAGCTTGGAGATAAATTTTCTTTTTCTCATTTTATTTCAACTAATTTAGTTTGTGATCATGTTATCGTGTTCTTTTTGAATGTTTTTATTTTTGTTTTTGCCTGATTGAATTATGAAGATTGTATATGATCGAGTCATAAACGTACAGGAGCACATACTTTGCATTTGTTACAATGAATAGTGATGAAGAAGCAAAACAAGAACTTAATTATAGGGGTAATTTTATATGAATTTATTTTTGAAGTTTACGTTATCTTTCAAGATTTAAGTGTCGTGGTTATATTCTACAAAACACTTGAATGCTCATAGGATAGTAAAATGAAATTATTCAAACCTTGGATGAAAATAACATATCATCAAAATTTCAATTCATAGCATATTCTCTACCCCACATAACATCTTTAACCATGTTATTGTTTGTCTCAGTGGCCAAGTTGTTTTTGAAGTTTAAGTTATTTTTTTATTATAAGTAATTGCTCAATCGACACACACGTTTCTATTTTGTGTATGCGAAGATTTATTTTCAAATTAGCTTAAGCTTTTTAGAAAGATGGTTGATTTTGAAAATAAATGTGCTTTAGTTGACCGTGTCCATTCTTTTCTGTCTTAAGATCAAAGTCTTCAAGTTGCCTTTCCTGAATAATTTTGTTTGGGACAATCATTAGTACTAGATCAGTTTGTGCATGATTCTCATATGTGCATCCATTGTGATATTTGAAGCTATTAATTAGAAGCACATCACTTTAGTCATAATTGCCCAGTGATTACACATTAATTAGGAGTTGTTACTATTAGCATCATGAGTAGTATGTTAAAATATCCATAATTGTTCAATGGTTATACTTATATCCGTTTCTTTATTTTATGAGCATAATCAAATCATTGATGTACTGATCATTGCAGCATACGTGAGTACATATATTCTCTACGTGTAAACAAAAGAATTAAATTTAATATCAAAGCATCCCTGAACGATCACTCAAACAATGAATTTTCTTGATCATTGTTTTAGGGAGATTTGAGATATAGTTTCTGAAGAACTAAAGTTTAATATTGAAGCATCCTTGAAGGATTGCTTAAACAATGAAGATCTTTTATGATATACTTCTTGAAGGACTATTTTTTTCTTTTGATGTTAAAGCATCCCTGAAGGATTTTCCAAAGAATATATTTTTGGCTAAAATATTAAAAAGGTCCCTGCAAATATGCCTCATTTGGCTTTTGGTCCTTGTAAAAAAAAATTTGATTTTCGTCCTTGCAAAATATTTTGTTTTTTAAAATAGCCTCTGGGCTCATTGGCAGCTTATGTGGCAGTTGAAAATTAAAAAACAAAATATTTTGTAAGGACGAAAAAGAAAATTAATTTTTTTTACAAGGACCAAAAGTCAAATGAGGCATATTTGCAGGGATCTTTTTTTCACTTATGCCCAGCTTCAATGGGCCCAGGGACTATTTTAAAAAACAAAATATTTTGCAAGGACGAAAATCAAAACTTTTTTTTTACAAGGACCAAAAGCCAAATGAGGCATATTTGCAGGGACCTTTTTAATATTTTAGCCTACATTTTTTTATCATTGTTTATGAAGATTTAAAACATAGTTCTATAAGAACTAATAATTTAACGTTAAACATTCGTGAAATATTGCAAAATAAAAATATTGTGATTTTCCTTTGTCATTGTCGATAGAGGTTTATGGTTGAGTTCTCAAAGAACTAGATCTTTGTTCACAATTGAATTATATAAGATCTATTGAATCTTAGTATAAGTTGAACGAAATAAAATTAAAGAAAGCCTCTTGAATCAGCTCCTGAATTAGCGAAATCGAGAAAATAATATCACAAATTGATATAGTAGAGATTCTCATTGACATGATACATGTCAATATGATAAAAGTTTATTATTTATGACATATGATGATGATTATGATGATCTTTACCTCTAATGAATTATCACAAGACATATAAATTAGAGGTATTGTCATCTATGTGATCTCTTTGCATATTCGACACTTATAATTTGTGCTCCACATAATTTCTTTTCTAATGAAATAGTAAGTATTATAGTTGTCAATTTTGCATTATTGTTCTTTTTAATAGATTAAGATTTAAGAACAATATTGTGTTGAATTGGAAATATTTTTTAGTAGACATGATAACTATAAATAAAATTTGAATTATTGATTCCTTCTGAAAAGTATGTCTATACTATTTCGATGTCTTAAGCAAGCTCTTGGAACTTTGCCTCACTAAGAAGAATAGTAATTTTATGTATATTTGTTGGATATTGTTTGTAAATGAAGGATTTCTTATGTAAAAGACCATAAAAATAATTGGATGAGTGATACAAAGAAACTAATTTTATTATTACATTTGGCATTGCAAAAATTATTAAAGGCTCAGAGCCAATATATTGTTATATGGAGGAATAGTATTACACATTGAGAATGCATTATATTCATCTAGGTCTCATAGAAGTTTATTAAAGGATATCCTTCTAAATGGATATCATATTGAAATAAGAAATAAAGGAGATGTTGAATATCTCTATATTACGAGACATGTTTTAGATAGAAATAAGTGTAGATAAAAGATTACATGTCTTTTCATATGGATTGACTACACTTATATTAGCGTAATTGAAGCACATATTATTGTAAAGATTTACAAATCATATTAAGTTTGTCGTTGACAAGACTGATTTGGTCATCTTGAATCTATTATGATGCGGAAAAAAAAAAGGACGAAAACCAAAAACACGCAAATTTACAAGGACGATTTACCTATTTAAACCGAATCAATTTTTCACCAAAATATATCTTTATCTACAAGGTTAATCACTTTAGAATCAAATAGTGACCAAAACATATTCTCGTTATTTTTGCTACTCTGACCACCCATTTCATTCTTTCCAAGATTTTTCAACTTCTGGTGAGAAAATGTATTTTTGTAATCTCTACTGTGATTATGATTAAGACTATGACCACGTCCACGACCATGACCTTGCCCATGACCACGACCATGTCCACGACCACGAGTTTGCCCATAGTAATCGTGCGTTGCTACATTCACTTCTGGGAATGGAGCACTACCAGTGGGACGGGCCTCATGATTTTTCATCAAAAGCTCGTTATTTTGTTCTGCGACAAGCAGGCAAGATATCAAGTCAGAATATTTTGTAAATCCTTTTTCGTGATACTGCTGCTGCAGGAGCACATTAGACGCATGAAAAGTGGAGAATGTTTTTTCTAACATATCTTCATCGGTCACTTTTTCTCCACACAATTTCAATTGAGAAGTAATTCTAAATACAACCGAGTTATACGTGGTTACAGATTTAAAGTCTTGTAAACGCAAATGCATCCATTCGTAACGAGCTTTAGGAAGAATGATAGTTTTTTGATGGTCATATCTTTCTTTTAAACTGTTCCAAAGAACTTGTGGATTTTTTACGGTAAGGTATTCATTTTTCAGATCCTCATGAAGATGGCGATGAAGGAATATCATGGCTTTTGCCTTATGCCGATCAGATGATTTGTTTCCTTCTTTAATAGTATCTCCATCACCTTCGACATTTAAATGAATTTCGGCATCTAGGGCCCAAGCCAGATAATTTTTTCCCGAAATATCAAGAGCCTCAAAATCAAGGTTTGTAAGGTTCGACATAATGAGTACTATAATAAAAGTTTAAACAAGTTCGATAATATAAAAATAATTGATAAAATTTGAATTAATCATTTTTAACTCGGTCTCAAATTAAATCAATTTGAATAATTGGGTATATAATATATGAAAAATGTGAGAAACATACATAAATGTCGAAGTTAAGATTTATATATATCAACATAAACAACACAAAAACATACAAATATAACAGAAACATACATAATGGTCTAAGTTAAGAAAGTAGTGTTTTTCAACTCACATAAACTTACAGTAGTTTGATATATTTAAAAATTTATCACCATGAATCTCATAAAGCAAAAACCTCAAAAGCAAAATTGAATCCAAACAACAAAAAGCCCCAACCCAATTTCCTAGCCCCAATCTAAAACAACCCAGCGAGGAAGTTTAAGGAATGAGGGAGGGAGTAGAAGAAATGAGGGAGTGGAACTCTTGATGTAATGATTGTTGGTATCGTTGTTGGGGAATGAAGACCTATTGTTGATTTGAGCTTTTTAATTTTCCCGTGGTCATAACAATTAATTAATAAAGTTTTTAGTTTGAGTTTTTATGGATATGTGTGATTCATCGTCCACTTTATCAAACCAGCGTCGTCAGTCACTGCCACATCACCCTCCGTTAGCCACATATGTCTTTTTGTAACGGATGAAGATGATAGGGACCAAAAGCGGAACGTTTAGAATTTACATGGTTTGTTTTGCAACAAAAAAAATACATTGACGAAAACCAAAAACACGCGAACTTTTTTTTTTTTGAAGAAGTTAAGCAAATATATTAAAAACCAACACCAGTTCCTCTAGTACAAGGTGTGTCAAAAGAAGCTAAAATATCCAAAATTACAATAGAAAAATCCACAAGCTACCACAATGTAGCCAAGAAAAATAAAATTATGTTACAACCGAGAAACATAATAAATGACTTAACCTCCAAACTGAACACGCAAAATCGAAAACAACATAATAAGATTTGAGCCACCAAAAAGCTTGGAGTTTAACCTTTTTCAGTAAAGATAGAAGTTGTTCCGATTTATTGTGACAATGTCATTGTGATCCTTCCAAATAGTAAAAAGAGCTGAAATCCAAATAATGTTAAAAGTCAAACGAGACTTGTTGGAGAAATCTCCAAGACCTCCAAACTGAAGAAAATGCTGAAATAAGGAACCTTGAAGAGTCGTTGAGATGTTTAACTAACTTGATATCAAAAACCAAAGTTGACCATAAAAAACACAAGAAAAGAACAAATGATCCTGATTCTCTACCAATCCGCAAGCAGCCAAACAAAAAAAATTATTATAATTCAAGATATTTCTCCTAAACAGATTCATCTTTGTTGCTAATATATTTAGGAACAAACGCCAAATAAAAATATTGACCTTAAACAGAATTTGCTTAAGCCATAAAACATAATTGCAGCAGTCATCAACTGTCACATCTGATCTAGTCAAGGGATTATAAATGTTTTTTACCATGTATCTATAGAAAGAATGAAACTTTCATGAACTATTATGAATTAAGAAAAGAATGAAGAAAAATGATTCTCATTCTTGAAGCTAGCTTGTACAACAAGTATATATACAACTAGTTATCCATATGCTAACTAACATGGACCTATATGCACAGGATTACTGCTGAGTAATTACTGGAGGGTCGATTCCAACAACTGAGATTTCTAAGAAATTAGTAAGTAATTGAATTTTAGTTTAATTGTATTTGGTAGGTTAAGCATTTTAATTTCAGTTAACATTGATTGATCCGCTTTGTTTATAGAAAACATCTTCAGATGTGACTCCAACATGTTGGGAAATATTTCTAAAGACACACAAATTGAAAAGGTGATCCAAGCAAGTGAGTTTCCTCAAAATCAAAGGATATTGTTGTAAGTTCATAGATTTATTAGATATGTCACTCTGCAAGCCAACATGCAATAGTTTTTAAAAATATTGGATAGAGTGTGTACCGTAGCCTATTTAGCATAACAGTCTGCTGTTGATATTATTTAGCATAACAATGCTGCAAGCCAACATGCAATAGTTTTTAAACCAGAAATATCATTTTCCAAGTCTGCTGTTGATGCTGAAGCTAGAGATAGTTTTTGACAATTCTGTATGAAACAATGTTTTTCTGCTTGAAATTGAATTCCTTGGGCATCACAGAGGCTTGGTAGATTTTCAAATATTACAAATTTCAGATTTGAATTCCTTTTTTAACTTATTTAGCATAAGCTGAATGAACTAGATTGAAGAAGCCATGGCATGAGAGTGGATAATGGAAAACTTCAATAATTCAGTAGGTAGTTTATAATTGTTGCTAATGCTTAAGTAAGATAATAAGAAGGTTCATGATGAGTTAATTCGTGCATCGCAATGCTGAGTCTGAATTCAGATTGCTAATTTGTGTACAGCTGAGTCTGAATTCAGATTGCTAATGCTTAAGTAAGATAATAAGAAGGTTTAAAATTAGTTGATACTAACCAGTGAAGTTAAAATGAATAATACAAATTATCTGACTAGACAATAAATTGTTTATTAGACCAAAAGCACACACTTGAATTATTTTTTATATAAAATTATTTGAGAAGAAAAAAATTCATGAAATTAGGATACTTTGTTTTTAGAGTATATACACGACTTTAGATTTTTGAATCTGTTATAAGACTAATATTTGTTCTCATGTTTAGTCATAGTTAAAATGTTTTACCTCACAATGAAAGTGTGTTGTGCGGGAGTCAAACAAAGATGTTCTTGTTACTTTTCAAACTTGGTCTACACAACCACTTGAAATAGAATTTGTTAATGAACTTTTTAAGTTTTGAATTATGATTTCTTGAATATTGGGGAAACAAACAAATGATAATAGCAACAAAATAGATAACATGCTCTGTGTGGAGTATGACAGGAAAGTATATGAGGTGCAATATTATTTTGTTAGTAAAACATAATAATGTGGAGTATATGTGGACAGGAAAGTATGACAGGAAAGTATATGTGGAGTATAACATGCTTTGTTAGTAAAATATTATTATTTTGCAGGATGAGTTTGAAAAAAGGATTGTTGAGATGGATTCACGTGAGGAGGCATTAGGGGATGATGTTTCCAATCATGAAAGTGAAAACATTATATTCTTAGATGTTGGAGGAGTAAACAAGAAGGGTCGTATATATGGTTTGGGCCCGGAAGCAGGGAAATATAAGTCGTCTAGATCTTCCAAATCCGACGGCATCCTACAATCTGAATTTGAACAAATGAGGGCTGAAAACGCATCACTTAAAGATCAATTGAAGGCTCATGATGAGTTAATTCGTGCATCGCAAGAAGATTTACGTTTGCTTAGGGAGCAAATTACTAAATTGATGGAAATGTTTTCTCAAGGTCATCC
Organism: Medicago ruthenica; assembly: GCA_018208015.1. Taxonomy (NCBI): domain Eukaryota; kingdom Viridiplantae; phylum Streptophyta; class Magnoliopsida; order Fabales; family Fabaceae; genus Medicago; species Medicago ruthenica. The sequence goes on from CM031376.1 coordinate 11,631,823, forward strand.
ACATCCACCTCCACCTCCACCTCCACCTCCATCAACTTGATATATAGATATATAATATGAAATTCTAGCCAGGCAATGAGACAGAGTAACCAGGTTCTGAACCAACAGGTTCTGAACAATACACAGGGCACAGTAAATTGCACAAAACACAATGCAAGTGCAGCAAAATAAAGTGCAAGAAAGTAAAAGGCACAGAGGTTTGTTAACCCAGTTCGGAGTAAACACCTCCTACTCTGGGGGATACCAATCCAGGAAGGAAATCCACTATTGGATTTAATCCTTAAGACTCAGACACTGACTCCCAGTTCTTATCCCAAGCAATTAATGTAACACCCATACTAACTTTAACTAGTATATTAGCATGTGCGTTAAACTGATACTGGATACAATTAAAAATTTCAATAATCACAATAATACATAACAATGAATGAATACAAGTTTACTCGTCTGTACAAATATCCAATACTATTACAATACTTATACTATATCCATCAAGCTCCCGAGCTGATACACAACGAGCAACTGTACTCCATCCAGCATCTCTATGAAGAACTTCATTACGAACCTCTGACTTACCTATAAACCTGCACCAGAAGGAAAGGGATGAGACATAATGTCTCAGTGAGCTCCAGCCCAACCTACTGTTGGCAACCACAGGGAACCTAGGGTCGCCATGCCTACCTTGGCAATCTCGGGGATTTCCTAGGATCGCCAAGTCTTTATTTGCCTATGACTATAAGTCCTCCTATATCTATAACTTAGACTGCGTATAACCTTATCTGTAATCTGCCTATAACTTTAACTTAGTGATCGGGGGAAACCCTAGGATCACTTTCTGATAATTGTCTATAACTATAACTGTGAATTTCCTGTGACTATAACTATAACTGTAACTTTGACTATAACTGTGAAACATAAAACATATAAACAGTTCTATAGCAGTTTTATGTTAGCTGTTAGCGTTGAACAAACAATTAATCTGAGTTCATTTTACGGAGTGCATCCGGGTGGAGTAACCCCGAAGTACATCTCCCTATGACCCGGTGAAATTCCTATCAATCAGGCTAACACCGGACTCCCTATGAAACGTGTGGACAACCATCTCGGAGAAGTCCCATCCGGCGAATCCCGGAGTCTGATGAACACGCCCTATGACTGTGAAACGTGCAAGCACGCCAATATCTTTGATCTTTAATTCTTTAACATATGAACATATAATCAGTACTATAATCGTATAACATTCCTGTAACATATGACCTATAATCTATGATTCTTGGCTTATCGTTCTCATAAGCCACCTATGATCGTTGGAGAACCAGCACTATAAACCTATCTGTAACTATGATTGCCAAAGCATTCCCATTGCTTATGCATTCCAAAAGGATATGTCTATAACTTGTTCACCTATTATATGTTCTTGCCTTATCAAGTCATATGCCAATCTTAGGGATTTACTATCCCAATTACTCATCGTTGGGAACTAAGCCCCTTGTCTTGCTCGTTACTTAGGGTTTAATCTACCCATAGTCAAGATTAATCCTTGATTCCTATGAGGTTAAGTCTCAATGCTATGTGAAGTTTCTAACCCCACTCTCATGCTAATACAAGATGAACCATGATCTATTCTTCCATTACTAAATGCATAAAAACATACTGGCACTGTGCGGATGGTTTCTGGCCTTAAAACAAGTTTTCAAAAATGGGGTGGCATTCTGCCTCCATCGTGGCACGACAGGATTCCATCGTGGCACGATGGCCCATCGTGGCACGACAGGATTCCATCGTGGCACGATGGCGTGCTGATCCTTATGATCATGGCACGATGGGTGCCATCGTGGCACGATAAATCCAGGGGTGCCAGGCCCTGTAGCTGTTCCAGAAAGTTCAAAAACGAGTTTTCAATCCTAACACAGTCCAGCAAGCATTTATACATCAAAATCAAAGGTTTTCAACATAAAAGATCATAGCATATCATGTATTAACATAGGGAAACTCACTAATGCAAATCTAAGCAAGAATCAGCATATTATCCTTTCCTCATAAACCTCAAAATAACTACCCAAAGGGTATAAATCCATGGGAGCTCACCTCAATCATCTGATCAAAACTTGCCAAGCTTCCTAATCCATAATCCTAGCTTGATTCTCCTCAAACCCTAGCTTCCAATCCTTTTCCTTTTCTTGCTTTCTTGCTCCTTTTCTTCCAAATTGGCCCAAGAGTCACAAACTTGCTTACTTGCATGTGGATTGAGTGTTTAAAAATGAAGTTGATGATTAGGGAGGGATGGAGGAGGATGGCGTGAGGTAGGAAGAAGAGAGAAGGGAGAGGAGTTGAATATTAGAGAGAGAAGGAGTGTTAGGAAATGAGGGAAAATATGGCTTTTGTCATATATAGAAAGCCATATATTGGTAATTACTAAATTGCCCTTCCCTTAAATATCTCTGATACATCGTCTCAATACTGATAAATATTCAAGTATTAAGCGGGATGTTACACTCTACCCCCCTTAAAGAAATTTCGTCCTCGAAATTTAGAAAATCCTTCTGAGATCCTGTAAAGATAAATCCTTTCTACCTCTTTCTCTACTATGAAAATTTCCAATTCCTTTTGCTTATTGGGATTCCATGGCAAATCTAGGGTCTGACATATAGATTAATCACGTACCTTGATTAAACCATACCGGTTAAAACTTGTTCTTTAGCCATGATTTCCATTTCTACAAACCAAAACGTATGACAATTTCTTTCCTATCGAAAGATCTGGTGCATGTTACATAACTATCACTTGCTAAGACGTATGGTTATCTGAACCAACATATCCATATTATCAGACTATGTCCTCTATTCGACATATTCCTTGTAAATCCAAGGTAAAATTATTAAACCTTTGATTTCCTTTACTGAACTCTATCAGTTCTTCTTTAATTGACCATTCCATATTACCCTGAAGACGTCGGGTCGATCTGATTTTCCTCAATTATTCCAACTTTCCGAGGAATCTATTACATTACTTTCAGTTCCAAAGAACTCTTATCTTTAACTTTCGCCTCGTAAGACGACCTTTTACTGTTACATTCGTACCATTCTTTATATAGATTTAGTCTTGCTCTGAGAAGCATCTGATATTGAGTATTCCCAAACGGAAGTGAAGTCTATTGCAACTGCCTTCACGTTTCAAATATAAGGTGGTGGCTGAACTTATGGTGCAAGTTCCTTTCTTTCTGACATCCTGGTGTAACTATTATCACAACCACGAGCATTGTTCACATTCCCACTGTGGTAATCCTTAAAGCTCGAGAAAACTTATGAGCCACTCCTGCTCCAATTTAATTAATCAACGATAACACGTAGCTAAAGGTCTTAGGGGCTTTCTTCTTTCTAGGACTCTGACAATCTTGCATCATTCAAGATATTTCCTACTCATACGGTTGATACTTTCTTTAACAATAATTCCAAACTTATGAAAGTTTAGTACAAGTGACGTGTGGTGTAAGCCGTCTCACATATCAGCATATAATACAGTCCATAGCATATAGCTTCCATACATGATCGAGTACGTGTACACTACTATCGGGTACACAATACGCCGCATCATCCTTGTCCAACTAATGGGACATCATATTTAGTCATAATATACTCGAGACAATGCCACGTCAACCAAGGTCACTCCCTTAGCTCTTAACTCATACTTGCATTCTTTGAGTATTCACAATCCCGTATGTAACTATGATTACGTCCCATAGACGTTATAACTTATTTGTTCAAGAACATTCTCCGTTTTCTAAAAGAAAACTCTATTCTGTTCGCTATTCAAAATATCATTCTTAAACTCCGAATCCTTTAATTCATGACTTGAATTCACGTAGCCTTTTACTATAAACTATGAGTACTCTTCTGATCCGAGTAAAACATTTCCTTCCTTTAACTGTTAACATTAAGTTCAAGAATTTCTGAACTCTTCTACTGAGATTCGTTCAATACGAATAAACATGTTCTACTTAGGGCTTTCCTATTAAAACATTACCGATTGCGTACCACGGTTACCGATACATGTCACACGACTATAAAAATATGTTACACTACTATCTAAGTAGCATAAACTATGCCTGATCAGTATACATAATACTAATCATAACCTGTTACATGCCTGTTACAAGCGACATGCTAGCATAACGTGGGTACGATGCGGATTAGTTGTATGCCACGGCATAATTCCTCTTTGGTTAAACTTACTATTCAAGTTAACTTTAAGTTACTGAGCTAAACAGCTAGATCACCGTATGAAATGTGGCCTCCTTCGCTATGTACTTATTGCGCTATGAACACATCCTTTAAAGTTATTAACTGCTTCGATTCTCTTATCTCATGAGTTTTGAGGTCTAAAACATTCTTCGATTTATCTATTAAAATCTCCTGTTGGAACTGATGATAAGTTCAAGTCATCACTACTTACAATCATTCTGTAACTTGAGAATTAATCTCCGAATACCTTTCCTGTAATTCGTCTGGCAAGGACTTCACAAACGTCCTTTTCTCTAAACTTCAGCTTTGATTTGTCTGTTAACTCATAATTGGATTTCTTCTCCGCTGCGCAACTCTGATTTAAACAATTCGCTTTGGGATCACTATTACCATATAAAATCTCCTTGGCCAATCCTTTGACTTTGTATTTCCTTTCGGACATAAACAATGTTCTTACTTTCACGGAGATACGCCGAATCCTGTAAACAATCTTTAGCTATAATTACGAGCCCAACAATTCTCCTGTTAAAACAACTCATTCACTAGTTCGAGCTTTACTCTTCATATCTGAATCAAGTTTCCATACTATAATTATCCGTAAGGAACTTACATCCACAATCTTTTCCCAAGACACTTAGGTCCACATAACTCTAACATAACTCTTGGTTACTCCTCGGGTTTCTCCGGGAATAATCCGTCTGGATAAAACTCAACTTTTACCGGCTCTCCTATAAATTCAAACATATGATACACCTCTTCGAGTACCCGATTAATAAATCTGTAAGATTCAATACTTAACATTTTCCATTGGATCCTTCCTATAACTTATTACTGTATTCACAATTCCATTCTAATCTTGTTATCCGAACAATAGTCCATATGTTTTCTCGACCGTTGCCCTCTTCATGGTTTCGAACAATCCAAGGTATGTATTTTCTACCAACTTAACACATACCAACATAATGTGATCTTTGTCGGCTTACCCGAAAACGTGTGTAAGGAGCCCATCCAAAGAGAATATAGAACTCCTTAACTTCAAGTATAACTTTAACTGTTGTACGTTAGTGACAATCTTCCTGCTTAATCCATATATGAGTCTCTTACCTGTCGGATGTTAAGATCTCGTCCGTTCCACGTGCGCAAGTCTTTCCATCCTTACACCCTATAACCTTACTGGAAGTCCAAAGCTTCCAATAATTAACTTTTCATTCCTTAGTCCAAGTCGTTGGGTTTGGTATCACAATCCTTTGCATCTGCAGCCGGAATTAAAACTCTAATTTACAATTCACTTTAACTTTCCAAATTACGGTTTCCGTTAGGATTCCAAATCATTCTTCAGAGTATTCTATAATTCTTTACTCTACACATCTCCTCGGAGAAGGCATCGCTCAAGGATGCGTCCAACTGGTTAAGGTACTTGACCTACTCTTAAATACCTCTTATATTCCTGAAACTATGCCATTAACAGGCTCAATCCCTTCACTGTTAGAGAACCATCCTTTGACATTAAATACCTCGCCAATTTCCGTCTTAGAATCTGACGTCTTAACCTTCACCCTTTGAACACTTCTTTCCTCCTTGGTCACATTCAGCTCTCGGATATTTGTCCTAACTGCCATATACTAGACTGAGTTGATCAGGCTCAACTAGATGTGACCTTTAGAACAATATCCGGAACCCAATGATTCCACTACTTTATTGAATCTTAAATGACCCATGGCACGGTCTGAATTGACCTGCTCTGATACCAATTGTAACACCCATACTAACTTTAACTAGTATATTAGCATGTGCGTTAAACTGATACTGGATACAATTAAAAATTTCAATAATCACAATAATACATAACAATGAATGAATACAAGTTTACTCGTCTGTACAAATATCCAATACTATTACAATACTTATACTATATCCATCAAGCTCCCGAGCTGATACACAACGAGCAACTGTACTCCATCCAGCATCTCTATGATGAACTTCATTACGAACCTCTGACTTACCTATAAACCTGCACCAGAAGGAAAGGGATGAGACATAATGTCTCAGTGAGCTCCAGCCCAACCTACTGTTGGCAACCACAGGGAACCTAGGGTCGCCATGCCTACCTTGGCAATCTCGGGGATTTCCTAGGATCGCCAAGTCTTTATTTGCCTATGACTATAAGTCCTCCTATATCTATAAGTTAGACTGCGTATAACCTTATCTGTAATCTGCCTATAACTTTAACTTAGTGATCGGGGGAAACCCTAGGATCACTTTCTGATAATTGTCTATAACTATAACTGTGAATTTCCTGTGACTATAACTATAACTGTAACTTTGACTATAACTGTGAAACATAAAACATATAAACAGTTCTATAGCAGTTTTATGTTAGCTGTTAGCGTTGAACAAACAATTAATCTGAGTTCATTTTACGGAGTGCATCCGGGTGGAGTAACCCCGAAGTACATCTCCCTATGACCCGGTGAAATTCCTATCAATCAGGCTAACACCGGACTCCCTATGAAACGTGTGGACAACCATCTCGGAGAAGTCCCATCCGGCGAATCCCGGAGTCTGATGAACACGCCCTATGACTGTGAAACGTGCAAGCACGCCAATATCTTTGATCTTTAATTCTTTAACATATGAACATATAATCAGTACTATAATCGTATAACATTCCTGTAACATATGACCTATAATCTATGATTCTTGGCTTATCGTTCTCATAAGCCACCTATGATCGTTGGAGAACCAGCACTATAAACCTATCTGTAACTATGATTGCCAAAGCATTCCCATTGCTTATGTATTCCAAAAGGATATGTCTATAACTTGTTCACCTATTATATGTTCTTGCCTTATCAAGTCATATGCCAATCTTTGGGATTTACTATCCCAATTACTCATCGTTGGGAACTAAGCCCCTTGTCTTGCTCGTTACTTAGGGTTTAATCTACCCATAGTCAAGATTAATCCTTGATTCCTATGAGGTTAAGTCTCAATGCTATGTGAAGTTTCTAACCCCACTCTCATGCTAATACAAGATGAACCATGATCTATTCTTCCATTACTAAATGCATAAAAACATACTGGCGCTGTGCGGATGGTTTCTGGCCTTAAAACAAGTTTTCAAAAATGGGGTGGCATTCTGCCTCCATCGTGGCACGACAGGATTCCATCGTGGCACGATGGCCCATCGTGGCACGACAGGATTCCATCGTGGCACGATGGCGTGCTGATCCTTATGATCATGGCACGATGGGTGCCATCGTGGCACGATAAATCCAGGGGTGCCAGGCCCTGTAGCTGTTCCAGAAAGTTCAAAAACGAGTTTTCAATCCTAACACAGTCCAGCAAGCATTTATACATCAAAATCAAAGGTTTTCAACATAAAAGATCATAGCATATCATGTATTAACATAGGGAAACTCACTAATGCAAATCTAAGCAAGAATCAGCATATTATCCTTTCCTCATAAACCTCAAATAACTACCCAAAGGGTATAAATCCATGGGAGCTCACCTCAATCATCTGATCAAAACTTGCCAAGCTTCCTAATCCATAATCCTAGCTTGATTCTCCTCAAACCCTAGCTTCCAATCCTTTTCCTTTTCTTGCTTTCTTGCTCCTTTTCTTCCAAATTGGCCCAAGAGTCACAAACTTGCTTACTTGCATGTGGATTGAGTGTTTAAAAATGAAGTTGATGATTAGGGAGGGATGGAGGAGGATGGCGTGAGGTAGGAAGAAGAGAGAAGGGAGAGGAGTTGAATATTAGAGAGAGAAGGAGTGTTAGGAAATGAGGGAAAATATGGCTTTTGTCATATATAGAAAGCCATATATTGGTAATTACTAAATTGCCCTTCCCTTAAATATCTCTGATGCATCGTCTCAATACTGATAAATATTCAAGTATTAACAACCCTTAACAATACCCTGTTTTTGAACACAATATCCAACTCTGAGTAATAGAATCCACTATCTTCCTATTCAAGCAACTGCAACCCAGCCACTTGAACAACCCTTAACAATACCCTGTTTTTGAACACAATTTCAATAACAAAACTTCATTCGTACCTAAAGGCTTAGAATGAATTACAACTCTATAAAACTCTAAACCAACTCAAACAATGAGTGGTGCACAAATAACCCTAAGGTAAAAACAAAGACTCTATTCTCTGAATAATACTCTGTATTTTCGTAAGTCTTGAATAGCAGCAAAGCTCCTCCTTTTATAATCTTCAGCAAGTCTCTTAATTATGCTCCAAATCTTCTGAATTAGATTTGTTTCTGAATTATGAGTAATCCAATAAGGAAACAAATAAACCAGAAAAATATCTTCATAAGATTATAACAAACAAATACGAGCATTCATAAATCCATGCCAAATCTTCATTAAATCTTCTCCAAATTAACCAGCATTCTAGAAGCAATATGCGTGGATAATTCCTTGTTAAATCTCGCCAAGATTCGCGCAAGAATAACTTGAAAATAACCAGCTTCTGATGAAGTCAACATAAGCCAACGCTGGCATCAAAACCTGAATTCAGCTTCTGAAGTGCTACTGTGCTTCTGAAGCAACCTTCAGCTTCTGATGGTGATTTCAGCTTCTGAACAGCTTCAAATGAGAAAACTTGTAACTGAAGAATTGTTCTAATCATGGAGATGCTTCTATTCAACACATTGGTTTTGTCAAAACATGCAACCAACACCAAAAGACTCAACAATCTCCCCCTTTGGCAAATTTTTGGCTAAAACCAATGTTCACACATCCAAGTTCTTCAATCTCCCAAAACATAAGCTCATCAATGAAGAACTCCACAATTCACCCACATAACATAGAGTTAAGCAGCGGACAAACACACTCTGTGCTATGAAAATCCCTCAGTTTCAGCTTCTGAACAACTGAAACACACTTAAACCAATTACTGATCAACTCCTGATCATCACAAACACTCCCTGAAGCTTTACACACATAAACAAACACTCCAGCTTCACAACACTCCCCCTGCAACTCAGCTTCTCATACAAACTCCCCCTTACTACTGAACTATAGAGAAAAATGGTATCAGAGCATACTTCAGGAGCACAATTGTTCTTCAGGTCCACACTTCAGGACCAAGGACAGCTTTTCACTCAGGATGTTAACACACATGTACTCCCCCTGAGACACATATCTAGACATATCTTGTTGCTGCAAAGGTTATGAACTCTGAACATAATGCTTGGTATCATAGCAAAACTAGTCACCTTCTGAATCAATGACACACATTCTGAACAACTCTTATCTGAACTTAAACATAAGATTTTCTCCCCCTTTTTAGCCACAAAATTCTGACAAATCTCATACTTCAAGTAGGGAATCAAAACTACATATCCAAAAGTAGTCTCAGACTTTGACTTAGAAACAAACTCAGCACAGGCACAACTGGCAGGTGTAGTACCCTAATTTTGTCCTAAGCATTTTAAAACAAAAACCAAAAAAATCAAAGAGGGAGGAAAAAGTCAAAGTCAACAAAAGTCAACAGAAAAGTCAACATTTCAAAAATGATGACTTCGCACTGCGAAGCTCCCTTCGCACTGCGAAGTCTGCGATTTTTCTGCAGATTTTTGGTTTCTTTGATTTAATTCCAGAATTTGTTGCATATCATTTCCATAATTATTTTAAGTAGCATTCATGGCTAATTGGGCCAAGCAAAACCAGAATTGAAGGACTTGCCATTAATGCCAAGGTTGGAAGCTTTTTCTTCCAACCTAGCATGTGACAAGCAAGTGGGCTTGCCCTTGGGCAGCTCTAGTCCCTCCCATGTGACCTGTTAACCACCACAAGGTTGCCAGCCACCTGCTTGAGGACTTTCCTCCTGCTTGCTCCCCCAAAACCAGTCAAACTAGCTGGATTTTCTCACTTGAAAAGCCATGAGTGCCTACCCTGTTTTTGCAGCAGCTTTTCACCCCTCACACCAGCCATAGATAGCCTTTTTCATCCCTCAATCTCTGCACATCACAGTGCACGTTTTTATTGATCAACCATTGAGATTGCAAGGATTGATCCCCAAGCATTAGCCAATTGCAATTCAGCTTTGTTCTTCATCATTACCTTCTAGAATTGGTTGAATTTGTGGCTGAAATCAGGCTGAGTCTTGCCCCTTGGTACAAGGCAAGGTTGTCTCTATCCATTAGCATTTAATGCAAAGGGATTCAGCTTGATCTTAGCCACAAATCAGCTGAATTTTGGGATTTGATAATGATGAATTAGATTTGGTTTTGGCCTATAAATAGAAGGCAATGCCCAAGGTTCAAACACAACTGATAACAGCATTTAAAGAGCAGAAACTCTACTCATTTCAGCTTACAAACCCTCACAAACAACCAGAAAAAAACCAATCCAACACAAAGCATCACAAAGTTCAAGTTCATCACCAATATCAAAAACCTTTGTGAAAGCCTTCAACCAATTCAAATCCATTTGCAGCTGGAGCTTTGCTAAGGAGTTTTGTAAGTTTCCAAGCTTTTATCTTGCATTTACATTTGTGTTTGCATAGCAATTTTGGTTCAAAACCATTTGATTCTAAAAAAAACCCCTTTTGAATTTTAAAGAAATCCCAAGGTTTTCAAAACATCAAAACTGGTTTGTCCAGCCTTTTTCATCCCAAAAACTCAAAGTTTTTCACCCACCTAAAAGGTCCTGAGTGTGTTCAGAAGTTGTTTCTGAACAAAAGTTCAGAAACAGCTTCTGAACTCAATTTTTCGCATTGTTCGCAGTGCGAAGTCATGGTCGCAGTGCGACCATGACAGAACTCAGAATCTGAGTTTTTGTGTCCAAATGACCAATTTTTGAGGTTCTAGCCCAAGAGCTCAGAACCTAAGAGTTTTTAAACCCATGTTTTTCAAACTATAACCAGGATTTTGCATAATCTTGACAAAATCACAAGTCCGTATGACATTATGTGGATAACTTGCAAAACAAGTTATGTTCCCAAACTTTCAAACAAGCATGAACAAACAAGCTATGTTCATCATCTCAATCAAAACTTGAACAATAAATATTGTTCATGATTTTCAAAACTCAAGCATGAACATACATCAAATTTGTTCGCTTTTCAAAACCGTTCGCAAAATGAGCCGAACTTGTGCGTTTTCTAGCAAAATTGCTAAATCTTCCCATTTTGGGTTTTCAAACCAAATGTTTTGACATACCTTGGGATTTCAAAAGGATTCAACCCAAAAACATGAATGAAAAAGGGATGGTGTGAGGTATGTCTCTCCATCGCCCCGATTGTACGAATGCGTGACGTATGTCTCGTCGTTCGGACAATCGTCATTCCTTTTTTAATATGTACAACCCCAACCAAACCAAAACTTGGCCCCTTGTGGTCAATCCAAACCTTTTGGTCCCCCGTGGCCATTAGACTCGATCCCTCGACTCGTTAGAGTCCACTCGGTCAATGTTCGACTCGTTCGAGTCCATTGTACCTGTTCTTGATCTCAGTGGATCAATTGAACAATCGCCCGACTCGTTGGAGTCCACTCGGTCAATGATTGACTTGTATGAGTCCATTGCACCTCTCTCGGTCCCATAGCGACCAATTCAAACCTTTCACCCTAACGGACGTACCTTTTAACAATTCTAATGCAATTCACGAACAAACGCTTAATAAGTCTCACAAGCGCGAGCATACAAGCTACGTTTTAATCGCAAGAATTCGGTTAAAACATCGTCCATTTAAAATTAACCAACATATGTACGTTTTTCTACCAAAGAACTACGTACGCTTTGAGTTCTCCGACTACCGGGAGATACGTAGGAGCAAGATCGACATCTTGTCAAGCGCAATAATAAAAAACTTTTTTTTCTTTTCTTTCGTTTGTTTTTATCTCTTTCTTTTCCCCCCTTTTATTATATTTTGACATAAATAAGCATGCGCGCAAAACATTTAAAAAACAATTTAAGCTTTAGCCAAATAGAAGGTTCCCGTTGAGTACAACGGACGTGAGGGGTGCTAATACCTTCCCCTTGCGTAATCGACTCCCGAACCCGACAATGGTTGCGATGACCATCCTTTCCTCATTGTCAAAGGGTTTTATTATCGTTTCCCTTTAAAACAAAAAAACTTAAGGGTTTATCAACGTTCCCTTTACACAAAAACTTTGGTGGCGGCTTCACAAAGGCCCTCCGAGCGTTCACGAACGACCTCGGAGGATTTGCGCGTCTTTTTCTCAGGAAAAAAACGAGGTGCGCACAGCTGGCGACTTCACTGGGGACCCTGTTTCCCACTAGCGAGTCAAGCCTAACCTATTTGGTTTAAAGCCATTTGTTTTTATTTTCTTTGCGTGCCATGGTTATTATTTTATTCATACATGTCATATTTATGCTTTATGTTTATATTTGCTTTATTTTTGCTTTATATTCATATCATATATATATCAAATGCGGGGGTTACTTGAGTGATGTTACTCCACATTGTTCGGGTTAATGCCGGACGTGTGAGGCTCTCTACCCGAGCTTGAGAAAAAAACTAAGTTAGAAGGAGGTTGTGTGCGGAAGCCCGCGTTGACGTATGTCCGTGAGGTGGGATGTCCAACCCCGCTTAGATGAGATTTTCATGTGGAATTAATTGAAGTCATGTCGACGTATGTCCATAGACAACCCTAATTCCATGCGAGGTCTATGACTCTAAGGACCTCTTCTTAGGAGATTTCACCATTTAGAGCCTACATGTGAGGATGGGGGGAAGTTCCGAACCTTCATAAACCATACCCTTGCATAACATTTGCATTCATGAAAGTAATTTTCGCATCATTTTGCTTTATAGGAGTTTAAAAAGAACAAACAAATATTAGCAAAAAGAAATATGGATTTCGGGAACAAAAACACGCTCGTCTTCAAGCTCAAGATTCCTAAGCCAAGCACAATCGTTCCCAACAAAGTGGAGGAAGAGCTTAAGGTTAAAATTCGGGAGTTAGAATTAAAACACCTTCTAGCTTTGGGAGAAATCACAAGGACGAAGAGAGATCGTGATGAAGTAACAAACTCTCTCCTAGTATGCCAAAAACGACTAAGGATCTCCGAAGGGAAGAGAGATTGGATAGGAGGCGGCTTGGTTAGTGCGGATGCCAACCTTGTGGCCAAGGACGAGGAGTTGGAAAGAATCTTACATTCCAACCAAGAGCTCAAGAAGTTTGGCGAACTAGCCATCGAAGCTCAACGGAAATGGAGGTTGAAATTTCAAGAGAAAAATCAACAGCTCCAAGAAGTACTTAAAGACTACAAAGAGCAGCTTCAAGCCGAACGCGTCCAACGGCAAAGACATGAGAGCCTTTCTCATCAAGGGAGGCTAAAGTGCAATCATCTCGAAGAAGACATCAAGAAATTCGAAGAGTACTTCGACAAGATTGCAAGAGCTCATGGGGACCACATTGCACAACTACATGACGAAATTAGAAGTGCAAGAGTCAAGCTAGACCAGCGCAAGGAAGTGATTGAGTATGTATGGCAAGACGCCACCCGATTAAGTGAGGATTTCACTAAATTGGTTGCATTCTCAAATTTGGTAATCACCCAACTTCCAAAGAAGCTAGCGGAGGCCGAGATGGTCATGCCCTATTTTGTCATCCCTATGGAGATCCAGAAGTTTATGAAGTTCTGCAAGGACACCATAGATTTCTATAGGGAGGAAATGAGCAAAGCCGAGAAGCGAGCGGCTATTTGATTTGTAATAGCATTAGTTACACTTTGTAAACAAATGTTATTTAATCAAATATATTTTGAAGCATAATCAATTTCCCGGTCTTTAATATTTCGAATTTGCTAATATTAATTGTGCACCTTTAAACTCCATAAAGCAAAATAAAAAAAAAACGCATATTTTGCATACTCATCGCATACATACATCCACATGCATCTTCATGCATCTTTTTCAAAAAAAAAACTCATTCATTTCCCTAAAAACAGTTCAAAGCAATCATAGCCCGAAAACCCCGAAAGCCCTCGGTCCAAGAACCAGATATTCAACACTCGTACGGAACACGAGCTAACAAACAAAGGATCATGGATAATTTGGAACAAACTCAAGCGGCTTTGAGAGAAGAGGTTGATGGAATGAAGGGAAAGATGGATCAGATGCTAGAGTTAATGCAAGCTCTATCGGCACGAGAAAGTAACCCTCGCCCAACAACGGATGCATCCAATGTGCAATGGCCTCTTTATGGTTTACCTCCGAATTATACCCCACCATTCGAAAATGAGGGTCAAGGACCACCTCCACCACCACTCACAATCCCCGTAAGGAATGAAGAGCGTCGTCCTCAAGGAATTTCCACTACTCAGCATGAGGTGATTCCCCATGATGTGGAAAATAGTCAGCTAAGGCAATCTGCTCCCGACACCACCCACCAAGACAATGATACCACCCAAATGTATCGAGTTTTGGAAGAAAGGTTGAAAGCTGTCGAAGGGTTCAGCTCATACGGTGCCCACAACGCCTTGGATATGTGCCTAGTGCCCGACGTGGTCATCCCTCCGAAGTTCAAAGCACCGGACTTCGAGAAATACAAAGGAATTCAATGCCCTTGGAACCATCTAAGGATGTTCTGTAGGAAGATGGCAGCTTACGCAATGAACGAGAAACTCATGGTGCATGTGTTTCAAGATAGTTTAAGCGGAGCGTCCTTGGATTGGTACATGCAGCTCGAGCGTACCCATGTCCAAACTTGGAAGGATCTAGCCGATGCCTTCCTAAAGCAATACAAATATAATTTGGACATGGCTCCAAATAGGATGCAACTACAAAACCTCCTACAAAGAAGCAACGAGTCCTTCAAGGAGTACGCTCAGCGGTGGAGAGAACTAGCTTCTCGTGTACAACCACCACTATTGGAAAGAGAGCTTGTCGACACCTTTATGGGCACACTTCAAGGCCCATATTACGACAAGATGATTGGAAGCACGTCTGCCGGTTTCTCCGATCTAGTCATGGTCGGTGAAAGAATAGAAGACGGAGTAAAGAGAGGAAAAATCCAAGGCTCTCTAGAAGCTCAAAGTGGAGCTAGAAAACCCCCAGCAACTTTCACAAAAAGAAAGAGGGGGAGACAAATGCCGTTCTAGTGGGACCATCTTACCCACCACCAAATCAAATGCCTCACTACCACTATCCTTATGTGGCAGCAGCAACGGCTCAAGGGCGTTATTCACCTCAAGTGACTCCCGCAACTCCACCTCGACAATCGGTAGTATTGCCTCAAAATCAACAGCAACAACAACAAGGTGGGTACCCATCAAGGAATCAAGCAAGCTCGAGGAACAGTTATTATAATAGGCAGTTTGATCCTGTACCTATGTCTTATGGTCAAATCTTGCCATACCTAATCCAAAAGGGTATGGTCGAGCCAAGACTACTACCACCAATGTCGCCACCCTATCCACATTGGTACGACGCAAATGCCAAATGTGACTACCACGCAGGAACCGTGGGGCACGATGTCGAGAACTGTAGAGTTTTCAAACACAAGGTGCAGGATCTCATTGACAAGAAGCTGTTGTCCTTCAAAGAGGAAAACCCCAATGTAAAGAACAACCCATTACCGGGGCATGCGGGTCCCTCTGTAAATGCGGTGGAGGAACAAGAGGACTTTGGTCCAGTCAAAAGGGTAGCCAATGTTAAGACTCCCCTGTCAACCATAAGGGAGCGTTTAACCGGCTTTGGTTTGTTCGAGGAAATGCACGCCAACTGTGAAGCCTGCAAGGTCAACCCGAACGAGTGCGAAGAGTTGAAGAGCTGTCTTCAAGAGCTAATGGACCAAGGTTGGATCCAAATAGGCTATATAAAGGATGGCACGGACGTTGCTACCTTAGAGTCTAACAACCCAAAACCTCTCGAAATCCCATACCAAAGGAGAGAGGTACCAAGGCCAATACAACCCATAACATTCCACGTACCTGCACCCTTCTCTTTTGAAAGCACGAAGAGGGTACCATGGAATTACCAACCTGTGGCCTACGTGGAAGGAAAACCACTAGCCAAAATTGAGCCCAGCATCACTAACATTACCGGTGTTGGAGGAATAACCAGAAGTGGTAGAGTCTTCGCTCCGAAAGAACTCGGGAAGACGCCAGCCGTACTACCGAAAGAGCCGCTCAAAGAAAAGAGCGTGGAGGAAGAAGAGAACCAAGCGGGGCCTTCTCAAAAGACAATCCCGCAAAAAGAGGCCGAAGAGTTCCTAAGGATAATTCAAAAGAGCGAGTATAAAATCATTGACCAGCTAGGTCAAACTCCCTCCAAGATCTCCATGCTATCCTTACTACTAAGCTCGGAAGCACACCGAGAAGCACTGCTGCGGATCCTCAGTGAGGCACATGTCACCAAGGACATTCCTGTGGACCAATTCGACGGGATAGTCGGAAATATTACCTCAAGTAGGTACTTGGGTTTCAATGGCGATGAGCTACCCGACGAGGGGCACATTCATAACCGCGCCTTACATATCTCCGTGAAATGCATGGACCACATCCTCTCAAGAGTGCTAGTGGACACGGGGTCATCATTGAATGTCATGCCCAAGACTACCCTCCTCAAGCTATCATGTGAAGGGACAGTAATGAAGCCCAGCGCCTTGGTCGTAAAAGCTTTCGATGGGTCAAGAAGAGCCGTCATAGGGGAGATCGACTTGCCAGTCCAAGTCGGGCCTAAGGTTTTCACCATAACCTTCCAAGTCATGGATATTAATCCAACATACAGTTGTCTTCTCGGACGACCATGGATCCATGCAGCCGGAGCCATTACCTCTACTCTGCACCAGAAACTGAAGTTCATCATTGATAACCAAATGATTGTAGTTTCCGGGCAAGAGGACATGATGGTAAGCCATCTCTCATCTTTCCGTTATATAGAAACAGATGAAGAAGCTGTGGATGTCCCATTCCAGTCTTTGGAAGTGGCGAATGTTGTGACATTGAGCTCGAAGCCCAAAGAAGAGGCTAGGACAGCCATGTCATCGTGGAGGGCGATAAGAGAGGCCCTAGAAGAAAGCCGACCCACCGGATGGGGCAAGTTAGTGGACATACCGGAGAAGAAGAATCGCTTCGGGTTGGGGTATCATCCATCAGCCGAAACTTTCTCAAAGCCTCCAAAGCAAGGGATCCTCCCCATTTCGGAAACATTCATCAGTGCGGGGTTTATCCATGAAGATCAAGTGGCCCTACTTGAAGACGTAGATGAAGACGTGCCTGATTTGGTGTACCGTTGCGCTTCGGATGAAGCTTTGAATAATTGGAGGGCTATCGCGATTCCCGAGATCATTACCAGGATCAAGTAATAAACCATGTTTGTTTGTTTTTACTTTTAAAAAAAAAAAAAATCATTTAGCTCTGCCCAAGGCAAATGATTAGTCGTGTGGGGCCCCCATGTTTTAAAAGTTATTTTCAATCATGAATAAAAGCACTCTTTTATGTTCATTTGAGTCTTTTTCTTTTTTTTGCATTTGTTAAAAATTTTTTTTTTACAAAAAAGCCTAAAAAAAAATCATACTCATGCAGATCTACACATCCACCCTCCAAAAACAACACTGCCTTAAACCCTTATGACTTCGATTTCCCAATTAATCAAACGGAAGATGATGAAGAGGACGATTATGAACCGCCTGAAGAATTGTCTAGACTTGCAAATCAAGGGGATAGGGTAATACAACCTCACCAAGAATCAGTTGAAAAGGTCAACTTGGGGACCGAAGAGGATAAGAAAGAGGTCAAGATAGGAGCCTCCCTGCACGAGGATGTGAAAGGAAAGTTGATCAAGCTTCTGCAAGAGTACGTGGACGTATTCGCTTGGTCGTACCAAGATATGCCGGGTTTAGACCCTAACATCGTTGTACACAAGCTGCCACTCAAGCCGGAATGCCCGCCAGTGAAGCAGAAATTGAGAAGAACTCGACCCGATATGGCTCTCAAGATCAGAGAGGAGGTCAAAAAGCAATTCGATGCCGGCTTCTTAGCCGTAACCAAGTATCCAACATGGGTTGCCAACATTGTGCCAGTTCCGAAGAAGGATGGCAAGGTGAGAATGTGTGTGGATTATCGGGACTTGAATAGAGCAAGCCCAAAGGATGATTTCCCGCTACCACACATCGACATATTGGTGGACAACACAGCCCAATTCTCAGTCTTTTCCTTTATGGATGGCTTCTCGGGCTATAACCAAATCAAGATGGCTCCAGAGGACATGGAAAAAACTACATTCATCACCCCATGGGGGACATTCTGCTATAAGGTAATGCCTTTCGGATTAACAAATGCCGGGGCAACATACCAAAGAGCAATGGTGACTCTTTTCCATGACATGATCCATAAGGAAATTGAGGTCTACGTCGACGACATGATTGCCAAATCCCAAACGGAGGAGGATCATCTAGTCCATCTACAAAAGCTTTTCGAACGCCTAAGAAAATTCAAGCTGCGCTTAAATCCTAACAAGTGCACATTTGGCGTTAGATCCGGGAAGTTATTGGGTTTCATCGTCAGCCAAAGAGGTATTGAAGTGGATCCCGATAAGGTAAAGGCCATCCAAGAAATGCCAGCGCCAAATACCGAGAAAGAAGTCCGGGGTTTCTTAGGAAGATTGAACTACATCGCCAGGTTCATTTCACACATGACAGCTACCTGCGAACCAATCTTCAAACTGCTAAGGAAAAACCAAGCCGTTCATTGGAATGAGGATTGCCAAGAGGCGTTTGACAAGATCAAACAATACCTGCAAGAACCACCAATTTTAATACCTCCGGTTCCGGGTAAACCCCTCATCTTATACCTAACCGTACTTGAAGGATCAATGGGTTGTGTGTTAGGACAACAAGATGAAACGGGAAGAAAAGAGCACGCAATCTACTACCTAAGCAAGAAGTTTACCGACTGTGAAACAAGGTATACTTCACTTGAAAAGACTTGCTGCGCTTTAGCATGGGCTGCTCGACGTCTAAGGCAATACATGTTAACCCATACAACTTGGTTGATATCAAAGATGGATCCCATCAAGTACATCTTCGAAAAGCCTGCCCTCACAGGGAAGATAGCCCGTTGGCAAATGCTGCTGTCCGAGTACGACATCCAATACGTTGCTCAAAAAGCCATCAAAGGGAGTGTTTTATCCGAGCACCTTGCTCACCAACCATTGGAGGATTATCAGCCCATACAATTCGACTTCCCGGATGAAGATGTCGTAGCTTTGAATGACGAAGAAGTCACAAGCGATGATGAAGGGCCAGAACCAAGAGCTCAATGGAAGCTCGCTTTCGACGGCGCCTCAAATGCCATGGGGCACGGGATCGGAGCAGTTTTAATCTCCCCAAGAAATGGATATCAGCCATTCACAGCAAGGTTATGCTTTGACTGCACCAATAACATGGCAGAATATGAAGCATGTATCCTAGGCCTCGAAGCAGCAATTGATCTAAGGATCAAAAACCTTGAAGTATACGGTGACTCAGCCTTAGTCATCTATCAAGTCAAAGGAGAATGGGAAACAAAACATCCCAATTTAATTCCCTACCGAGCCCGGGTTGTAGAGTTGATCAAGCATTTTGATGAAATCAACTTCCACCACATACCTCGAGAAGAAAACCAGGTGGCAGATGCTTTGGCTACATTATCATCAATGTACCAAGTAAATTTCTACAACGAAGCACCAATCATAAGGATGGATCGTAGAGACAAACCAGTTGTATGTGCATCAGTCGAAGAGGGACTTGACGACAAACCTTGGTTCTACGACATCAAGCGATACCTCGAAGAGCAAGAGTATCCAGAAAATGTCTCACACACCGATAAGAGAACCCTCAGAAGATTGGCATCCCAGTTCTTCCTCAGTGGAAATACCCTCTACAAAAGAAACTATGACATGGTCCTGCTCAGATGTGTGGATAAACATGAAGCGGACATGCTCATCAAAGAAATCCACGAGGGATCTTTTGGAACCCATGCCAATGGGCATGCAATGGCAAAGAAAATCTTAAGGGCGGGCTATTATTGGTTAACCATGGAAGCTGATTGTTTCCACTACGACAAGGTGCATGTGCCACCAACTCCACTAAACGTCATGACTTCGCCTTGGCCATTCTCTATATGGGGCATAGACATGATTGGAATGATCGAGCCCAAAGCGTCAAATGGACATCGCTTTATCCTCGTTGCCATCGACTACTTCACCAAATGGGTAGAAGCAGCTTCGTATGCAAACGTAACCAAACAAGTGGTAGCCCGATTCATCAAGAAGGAAATCATTTGCCGTTATGGTACTCCCCACAAAATCATCACCGATAATGGGGCATACCTGAACAACAAAACGATGAAGGAGTTGTGCAAAGATTTCAAGATTGAGCACCACAATTCCTCCCCTTACCGACCAAAGATGAATGGTGCGGTAGAAGCAGCCAATAAGAACATAAAGAAGATCATCCAAAAGATGGTAACAACATATAAGGATTGGCATGAGATGCTTCCTTTTGCGCTACATGGCTACAGAACAGCCATTCGCACTTCAACTGGGGCAACCCCTTTCTCCTTAGTATACGGCATGGAAGCTGTTCTTCCCGTAGAGGTGGAAATTCCTTCGTTAAGGGTCTTGATGGAAACCAAGCTAGAGGAAGCTGAATGGGTTCAAACAAGGTTCGACCAACTGAATCTCATAGAAGAAAAGCGCCTGACGGCAATATGTCACGGACAACTCTATCAAAGGAGGCTCAAGAGGGCATTCGACAAGAAGGTCCGTCCTCGAGAGTTCAAAGAAGGAGACCTAGTGCTCAAGAAGATATTACCTATCCACAAAGATCCCCGAGGGAAGTGGACTCCCAGCTATGATGGGCCGTACGTGGTAAAGAAAGCTTTCTCAGGCGGAGCCCTGATCATCACCACTATGGATGGAGAAGAGTTCCCACTCTCAATAAACTCTGATGCAGTCAAGAAGTATTATGCCTAAAAAAAAAGAGAGAAAAAAAAAAGGGCTCGCTAAATCGAAAACCTGAAAGGGCGGTTTAGGCAATAGAGAGCGTCCTGCTAGATCGAAAACCTGAGAAGGCGGTCTAGGCAAAAATTAAGGACATTAAAAAAGGAAATACACCCCGGTGGATTGAAAACTCGAAAGAGCGGTCCAGGCAAAAGTTAGGGGTTAACAAAAGAAGAAAGGCAATGACTGCAGCATCCAAGCTCCGGACAAGATTCAAGAGGAGAAGAATCGGTCTCGTCAGCATCTTCCGAAAAAAAATCTCTCGAAGTCATAAGGAAATAGCATGTGTTGTGCCAAAACCAACAATTTTCTTTTTGCTTTTTCTTGTCTTTCTCTATCTCACTTCTCACTTTGTGTATTTTTTACCCATTCAAGAAGTCAAATCTGCATTGAATAAATTTCCTTTTTGTTATTTTATGTTCTCAGTAGCGCATAAAATTTTGTTTTATTCATGATGAAAATGCATTAAAACATGGGAAATTTTTATTTTCTGCCAAAAAAAGAAGAGAAAGCAAACAAACATTGTTTTTATTTTGAATTTGTGTAAATTTCGGAGGAATTGCGGTAATCCCCACCAAATATTGCACCAAAGGACTTATGCTCTTCAGCAAAGGCAAGTGCGTAACTCACGGCACGCGGAGCGCAAACCCCCAAGGGTTAAGAGGAACAAATTCCCCAGTAAGCACCCTAAACATCCAAACACCAACCAAGGCTGGATATCGATCATGCTTCCAAAATGATCCTTATATCCCCATAAGCCAAACCTCATTGATATTCCCCAGGGAGTCTCAACCCCAAACAAAAAGTCCAATCATTATTGGCAAACCCACACAAATCTTCGGGCCAGGCCCGAACTACACCGGTTTTGATCCCATTTGGGTATGTAGGCAAAGGACCTTGTCCTTCCAAACCAACCAACAAAACAAACAAAGAAAGAGTACAATCGTCATTGGCACAACCACAACCGAGACCGACCTTGCTCGGCACCCAACCAGCATCCCACATATCATGCATAGCATAATTCATGCATCATGTCATTTTCATTCATGCATGCATATCCAAATCATTCATACACATGCATTTCATTTCATAAATCATGCATCCTCAACGAGGATTCTCCAGTGAGAATCACATATTCACCAACATCCATCAATAGTCAAGTAAACGTTCCCGAGTGAACCTCCTTCACCAATTCCCCAGACAGAATCTTTGTTTGAGTCCACCTCATATCATATTACATTGCATATCACCGCATATCATACTACATAACATGAATCATACAATCATGTTTTCCGATTCAACCAGGGGCACCTATTTAGGGTAAGACCACAGCTCGTTAGGAATCGACCTTCAGTGAAAGTGCCTGAATAAGATTACCTAGCTTAGGTATCGACCTCTAGTGAAAGTGCCTAGATAAGATCACAGCTCGTTAGGAATCGACCTTCAGTGAAAGTGCCTGAATAAGATTACCTAGCTTAGGTATCGACCTCTAGTGAAAGTGCCTAGATAAGATCACCTCCCTCAGTGTTCGACCTCTAGTGAAAGTGCCTAGATAAGATCACAGCTCGTTAGGAATCGACCTTCAGTGAAAGTGCCTGAATAAGATTACCTAGCTTAGGTATCGACCTCTAGTGAAAGTGCCTAGATAAGATCACCTCCCCCAGTGTATCGACCTTCAGTGTTAGCGGCTGAATAAGATCACAGCTCGTTAGGAATCGACCTTCAGTGAAAGTGCCTGAATAAGATTACCTAGCTTAGGTATCGACCTCTAGTGAAAGTGCCTAGAGAAGATCACCTCCCTCAATGTTCGACTTCTAGTGAAAGTGCCAAGATGAGATCACCATCCTCAGGAATCAACCTCTAGTGAAAGTGCCTAGATAAGATTACCTTCATCCCCCAGTGGATCTACCTCCAGTGTTAGCGGCTGGATACGATCAACCTTTTCCAACCATTGCATTTGCATTCCGCGAAGGACAAAATTCGGGTCCTTCTTTTTACTTAATTGATCTTCGCAAAGAGTTCATAAGATGCCCTCGGCACTCACGCACTCTATGCGAAGACACAATTAAGTAGGGGCAGCTGTAGTACCCTAATTTTGTCCTAAGCATTTTAAAACAAAAACCAAAAAAATCAAAGAGGGAGGAAAAAGTCAAAGTCAACAAAAGTCAACAGAAAAGTCAACATTTCAAAAATGATGACTTCGCACTGCGAAGTCTACGATTTTTCTGCAGATTTTTGGTTTCTTTGATTTAATTCCAGAATTTGTTGCATATCATTTCCATAATTATTTTAAGTAGCATTCATGGCTAATTGGGCCAAGCAAAACCAGAATTGAAGGACTTGCCATTAATGCCAAGGTTGGAAGCTTTTTCTTCCAACCTAGCATGTGACAAGCAAGTGGGCTTGCCCTTGGGCAGCTCTAGTCCCTCCCATGTGACCTGTTAACCACCACAAGGTTGCCAGCCACCTGCTTGAGGACTTTCCTCCTGCTTGCTCCCCCAAAACCAGTCAAACTAGCTGGATTTTCTCACTTGAAAAGCCATGAGTGCCTACCCTGTTTTTGCAGCAGCTTTTCACCCCTCACACCAGCCATAGATAGCCTTTTTCATCCCTCAATCTCTGCACATCACAGTGCACGTTTTTATTGATCAACCATTGAGATTGCAAGGATTGATCCCCAAGCATTAGCCAATTGCAATTCAGCTTTGTTCTTCATCATTACCTTCTAGAATTGGTTGAATTTGTGGCTGAAATCAGGCTGAGTCTTGCCCCTTGGTACAAGGCAAGGTTGCCTCTATCCATTAGCATTTAATGCAAAGGGATTCAGCTTGATCTTAGCCACAAATCAGCTGAATTTTGGGATTTGATAATGATGAATTAGATTTGGTTTTGGCCTATAAATAGAAGGCAATGCCCAAGGTTCAAACACAACTGATAACAGCATTTAAAGAGCAGAAACTCTACTCATTTCAGCTTACAAACCCTCACAAACAACCAGAAAAAAACCAATCCAACACAAAGCATCACAAAGTTCAAGTTCATCACCAATATCAAAAACCTTTGTGAAAGCCTTCAACCAATTCAAATCCATTTGCAGCTGGAGCTTTGCTAAGGAGTTCTGTAAGTTTCCAAGCTTTTATCTTGCATTTACATTGTGTTTGCATAGCAATTTTGGTTCAAAACCATTTGATTCTAAAAAAAACCCCTTTTGAATTTTAAAGAAATCCCAAGGTTTTCAAAACATCAAAACTGGTTTGTCCAGCCTTTTTCATCCCAAAAACTCAAAGTTTTTCACCCACCTAAAAGGTCCTGAGTGTGTTCAGAAGTTGTTTCTGAACAAAAGTTCAGAAACAGCTTCTGAACTCAATTTTCGCATTGTTCGCAGTGCGAAGTCATGGTCGCAGTGCGACCATGACAGAACTCAGAATCTGAGTTTTTGTGTCCAAATGACCAATTTTTGAGGTTCTAGCCCAAGAGCTCAGAACCTAAGAGTTTTTAAACCCATGTTTTTCAAACTATAACCAGGATTTTGCATAATCTTGACAAAATCACAAGTCTGTATGACATTATGTGGATAACTTGCAAAACAAGTTATGTTCCCAAACTTTCAAACAAGCATGAACAAACAAGCTATGTTCATCATCTCAATCAAAACTTGAACAATAAATATTGTTCATGATTTTCAAAACTCAAGCATGAACATACGTCAAATTTGTTCGCTTTTCAAAACCGTTCGCAAAATGAGCCGAACTTGTGCGTTTTCTAGCAAAATTGCTAAATCTTCCCATTTTGGGTTTTCAAACCAAATGTTTTGACATACCTTGGGATTTCAAAAGGATTCAACCCAAAAACATGAATGAAAAAGGGATGGTGTGACGTATGTCTCTCCATCGCCCCGATTGTACGAATGCGTGACGTATGTCTCGTCGTTCGGACAATCGTCATTCCTTTTTTAATATGTACAACCCCAACCAAACCAAAACTTGGCCCCTTGTGGTCAATCGAAACCTTTTGGTCCCCCGTGGCCATTAGACTCGATCCCTCGACTCGTTAGAGTCCACTCGGTCAATGTTCGACTCGTTCGAGTCCATTGTACCTGTTCTTGATCTCAGTGGATCAATTGAACAATCGCCCGACTCGTTGGAGTCCATTCGGTCAATGATTGACTTGTATGAGTCCATTGCACCTCTCTCGGTCCCATAGCGACCAATTCAAACCTTTCACCCTAACGGACGTACCTTTTAACAATTCTAATGCGATTCACGAACAAACGCTTAATAAGTCTCCCAAGCGCGAGCATACAAGCTACGTTTTAATCGCAAGAATTCGGTTAAAACATCGTCCATTTAAAATTAACCAACATATGTACGTTTTTCTACCAAAGAACTACGTACGCTTTGAGTTCTCCGACTACCGGGAGATACGTAGGAGCAAGATCGACATCTTGTCAAGCGCAATAATAAAAAACTTTTTTTTCTTTTCTTTCGTTTGTTTTTATCTCTTTCTTTTCCCCCCTTTTATTATATTTTGACATAAATAAGCATGCGCGCAAAACATTTAAAAAACAATTTAAGCTTTAGCCAAATAGAAGGTTCCCGTTGAGTACAACGGACGTGAGGGGTGCTAATACCTTCCCCTTGCGTAATCGACTCCCGAACCCGACAATGGTTGCGATGACCATCCTTTCCTCATCGTCAAAGGGTTTTATTATCGTTTCCCTTTAAAACAAAAAAACTTAAGGGTTTATCAACGTTCCCTTTACACAAAAACTTTGGTGGCGGCTTCACAAAGGCCCTCCGAGCGTTCACGAACGACCTCGGAGGATTTGCGCGTCTTTTTCTCAGGAAAAAAACGAGGTGCGCACAGCAGGTACTCTATCTTCCTCACATCCAGTTTGCATTAATTGCTATAAATCTTCATGTAAACACACGCCTAACTTGCTTCTCAGATTCTCAAACTGTTTAGCATCTAAGCCTTTGTGAATATGTCAGCAATTTGATTCTCAGTGTCCACATGTTCCAGCTGAATAATCTTGTCCTCCACAAGGTTTCTGATAAAATGGTGTTTGATGTCTATGTGTTTAGTTCTGCTGTGCTGTATTGGGTTCTTAGAGATGTTGATAGCACTCAAATTGTCACAAAATAAGGTCATAGTTCCTTGTTTCATGTTGTACTCCTCCAGCATCTGTTTCATCCAAACCAGTTGTGAACAACTACTCCCAGCAGCAATATACTCAGCTTCAGCAGTTGACAATGAAACACAATTTTGTTTATTGCTGAACCAAGAAATTAGATTATTTCCCAAAAAGAAACAACCTCCTGAGGTGCTCTTCCCGTCATCAGCACTTCCAACCCAGTCAGCATCACAATATTCCATTAATTCAGAACTTGAACTATGAGAATACATGATTCCATAGTCACTTGTGCTATTCACATACTTCAGAATCCTTTTAACTTGTGTCAGATGACTCATCTTAGGATCAGCTTGATATCTTGCACATACTCCAACAGCAAATGTGATATCAGGTCTGCTTGCAGTTAAGTACAATAGGCTCCCAATCATGCTTCTATATTGGCTTTGATCAACTGATACTCCATGTTCATCTTTGGTTAGCTTCAGATGAGTAGCAGCTGGTGTCCTTTTATGAGCAGCAGATTCCAATCCAAATTTCCTCACTATGTTCTTGGCATATTTACTCTGAGAAATGAAGATTGTATCTTCCATTTGCTTGACTTGCAATCCAAGAAAATATGTCAGCTCACCAACCAAACTCATTTCAAATTCTGATTGCATTTGCTGAACAAACAGTTTGACCATCTTCTGAGACATTCCACCAAAAACAATGTCATCAACATAGATCTGAGCAATCATCAGACTCCCATCTTCATTTTTCACAAACAATGTTTTATCAGAACCACCTTTTCTGTATCCTTGAGCCACAAGAAACTGAGTCAGTCTTTCATACCAAGCTCTTGGTGCTTGCTTTAATCCATATAAGGCTTTCTTCAACTTGTAAACATGATCTAGAAACTGATGATCCACAAAACCCTTAGGCTGTTCAACATATACCTCTTCTTGCAGATATTCATTCAGAAATGCACTCTTCACATCCATCTGGAATAGCTTGAATTTGAGAATGCAAGATACACCTAACAACAATCTTATGGACTCTAGTCTGGCCACAGGTGCAAAGGTCTCATCAAAATCAAGTCCCTCTACTTGAGTATAACCTTGAGCAACTAACCTTGCCTTGTTTCTGACTACAGCACCACTTTCATCTGTTTTATTCTTGAATATCCACTTAGTGCCAATCACATTCAGCCCTTCAAGTCTTGGAACAAGATCCCACACTTCACTCCTTTTGAATTGATTCAACTCATCTTGAATTGCTTCAATCCAAAATTCATCAGTTAGGGCTTCTTTCACATTTTTGGGTTCAAACTTAGACACAAAACAGGAATCAGTAGCAGCTGGGTCTGATCTCCTGGTTCTGACACCTTGATCCAAACTCCCAATGATAAGCTCCTTAGGATGATCCTTCTGAACTCTAATTGATGGCCCTTTACCATTAGGAACTTGATCTGGTTGATCTTCTGCTTCTTCAGACTCTGAATGATTTTCTGCTTCTGAAGTTTGTTCTTCTGATGCTTCAGACTCTGGAACAACTTCAGACTCATGTCTTTCTTTCTCAGCAGACAGATCATCAATCACAACATTTATTGACTCCATCACAACCTTGGTTCTGGAATTAAACACCCTATAAGCTCTGCTGTTCACTGAATAACCCAGGAATATGCCTTCATCTGACTTAGGATCCAGTTTTCTTCTATTTTCCCTGTCAGCCAAAATGTAGCATCTGCTCCCAAACACATGGAAGTATTTCACTGTTGGTTTTCTTCCTTTCCACAATTCATATAAGGTACAAGATGTTCCCTTCTTCAAAGTAACTCTATTATGGATATACCAAGTAGTGTTCATAGCTTCAGCCCAAAACATATATGGCAACTTCTTAGTGTGCGCACCTCGTTTTTTTCCTCGGGAAAAAGACGCGCAAATCCTCCGAGGTCGTTCGCAAACGCTCGGAGGGCCTTTGTGAAGCCGCCACCAAAGTTTTTGTGTAAAGGGAACGTTGATAAACCCTTAAGTTTTTTTTGTTTAAAGGGAAACGATAATAAAACCCTTTGACGATGAGGATAAGGATTTGGTCATCGCAACCATTGTCGGGTTCGGGAGTCGATTACGCAAGGGGAAGGTATTAGCACCCCTCACGTCCGTTGTACTCAACGGGAACCTTCTATTTGGTCAAAGCTTGAATTGTTTTTTAATATTGCGTGCATGTTCATATATGTTAAAAATATAATAAAAGGGGGGGAGAAAGAGATAAAAACAAACGAAAGGAAAGAAAGAAAAAGTTTTTTATTATTGCGCTTGACAAGATGTCGATCTTGCTCCTACGTATCTCCCGGTAGTCGGAGAATTCAAAGCGTACGTAGTTCTTTGGTAGAAAAACGTACATGTGTTGGTTGATTTTAAATGGACGATGTTTTAACCGAATTCTTGCGATTAAAACGTAGCTTGTATGCTCGCGCTTGGAGACTTATTAAGCGTTTGTTCGTGGATCGCATTAGAATTGTTAAAAGGTACGTCCGTTAGGGTAAAGGGTTGGAATTGGTCGCTATGGGACCAAGAGAGGTGCAATGGACTCATACGAGTCAATCATTGACCGAGTGGACTCCGAAGAGTCGGGTGATTGAGTCTAATGGCCACGGGGGACCAAAAGGTTTGGATTGACCACAAGGGGCCAAGTTTTGGTTTGGTTAGGGTTGTGCATATTGAAAAATGGAATGACGATTGTCCGAGCGACGAGACATACGTCACGCATTCGTACAATCGGGGCGATGGAGAGACATACGTCACACCATCCCTTTTTCATTCATGTTTTTGGGTTGAATCCTTTAGAAATCCCAAGGTATGTCAAAACATATGGTTTGAAAACCCAAAATGGGAAGGTTTAGCAAATTTTGCTAGAAAACGCACAAGTTCGGCTTGTTTTGCGAACGGTTTTGAAAAGCGAACAAATTTGGTATATGTTCATGTTTGAGTTTTGAAAGTCATGAACAATATTTATTGTTCAAGTTTAGATTGAAATGATGAACATAACTCGTTTGTTCATGTGGTTTTGAAAGTTTGGGAACATAACTTGCTTTGCAAGTTATCCACATAATGGTCATACGAACTTGTGATTTTGTCAAAATTATGCAAAATCCTTGTTATGGTTTGAAGAACATGGGTTTAAAAACTCTTAGGTTCTGAGCTCTGGGGCTAGAACCTCAAAAATTGGTCATTTTGACACAAAAACTCAGATTCTGAGTTCTGTCATGGTCGCACTGCGACCATGACTTCGCACTGCGAAGCATGCGAAATTTTGAGTTCAGAAGCTGTTTCTGAACTTTCGTTCAGAAACAACTTCTGAACACACTCAGGACCTTATAGGTGGGTGAAAAACTTTGAGTTTTTGGGGTGAAAAAGGCTGGACAAACCAGTTTTGATGTTTTGAAAACCTTGGGATTTCTTTGAAATTCAAAAGGGGTTTTTTAGAATCAAATGGTTTTGAACCAAAATAGTTATGCAAACACAATTGTAAATGCAATATAAAGCCTTAGAAACTTACAGAACTCCTTAGCAAAGCTCCAGCTGCACTTGATTTGATTTGGTTGAAGGCTTTCACAAAGGTTTTGAAGATTTGTGATGGTTTTGGAACTTTGGAAAGCTTTGTGTGGATTGATTTTTTTCTGGTTGTTTGTGGAGGTTTGTAAGCTGAAATGAGTAGAGTTTCTGCTCTTGAAATGTTGTGTTAATTGTTTTTGAATCCTTGGGCATTGCCTTCTATTTATAGGCCAAAACCAAATCTTTGTCATCATTACACAATCCCAAAATTCAGCTGATTTTGTGGCTAAGATCAAGCTGGATCCTTTTGCATTAAATGCTAATGGATAGAGGCAACCTTGCCTTGTACCAAGGGGCAAGATTCAGCCTGACTTCAGCCACAAATTCAACCAATTCTAGAAGGTAATGATGAAGAACAAAGCTGAATTGCAATTGGCTAATGCTTGGGGATCAATCCTTGCAATCTCAATGGTTGATCAATGAAAACGTGCACTGTAATGTGCAGAGATTGAAGGATGAAAAAGGCTACTTATGGCTGGTGTGAGGGGTGAAAAGCTGCTGCAAAAACAGAGTAGGCACTCATGGCTTTTCAAGTGAGAAATCCAGCTGGTTTGACTGGTTTTGCGGGGAGCAAGCAGGAGGAAAGTCCTCAAGCAGGTGGCTGGCAACCTTGTGGTGGTTAGCAGGTCACATGGGAGGGGCTAGAGCTGCCCAAGGGCAAGCCCACTTGCTTGTCACATGCTAGGTTGGAAGAAAAAGCTTCCAACCTTGGCATTAATGGCAAGTCCTTTAATTCTGGTTTTGCTTGGCCCAATTAGCCATGAATGCTACTTAAAATAAATATGGAAATGATATGCAACAAATTCTGGAATTAAATCAAAGAAACCAAAAATCTGCAGAAAAATCGCAGACTTCGCAGTGCGAAGTGAGCTTCGCAGTGCGAAGTCAGCATTTTTGAAATGTTGACTTTTCTGTTGACTTTTGTTGACTTTTGACTTTTTCCCCTCTTTGATTTTTTTTTTTTGATTTTTGTTTTAAAATGCTTAGGACAAAATTAGGGTACTACAGCTGCCCCTACTTAATTGTGTCTTCGCATAGAGTGCGTGAGTGCCGAGGGCATCTCATGAACTCTTTGCGAAGATCAATTAAGTAAAAAGAAGGACCCGAATTTTGTCCTTCGCAAAATGCAAATGCAATGGTTGGTAAAGGTTGATCGTATCCAGCCGCTAACACTGGAGGTAGATCCATTGGGGGATGAAGGTAATCTACTCTAGGATGTCACTAGAGGTCGATTCCTGAGGATGGTGATTTACTCTAGGCACTGTCACTAGAGGTGGAACGTTGATGAAGGTGATCTACTCTAGGATGTCACTAGAGGTCGATACCTAAGGATAGAGGTGATCTACTCTAGGTACTGCTTCTAGAGGTCGAACATTGAGGTAGGTGATCTTATCTAGGTACTGCTTCTAGAGGTCGATACCTAAGGTGGAGGTGATCTACTCTAGGTACTGCTTCTAGAGGTCGATGCCTAAGCTAGGTGATCTTATTCAGGCACTGTCACTGAATGTCGATTCCTAACGAGCTGTGATCTTATTCAGCCGCTAACACTGAAGGTCGATACACTGGAGGAGGTGATCTACTCTAGGTACTGCTTCTAGAGATCGATACCTAAGGTGGAGGTGATCTACTCTAGGATGTCACTAGAGGTCGATACCTAAGCTAGGTGATCTTATTCAGGCACTGCTTCTGAATGTCGATTCCTAACGAGCTGTGGTCTTACCCTAAATAGGTGCCCCTGGTTGAATGTTTGATGGATGTTGGTGAATATGTGATACTCACTGGAGAATCCTTGTTGAGGATGCATGATTTATGAAATGAAATGCATGTGTATGAATAATTTGTATATGCATGCATGAATGAAAATGAAATGATGCTGGTTGGGTGCCGAGCAAAGTCGGTCTTGGTTGTGGTTGTGCCAATGACAATTGGGCTCTCTTTTTGTGTTTTGTTTGTTTTTGGTTGGTCGGTTTGGAAGGACGAGGTCCTTTGCCTACATACCCAAATGGGATCAAAACCGGTGTAGTTCGAGCCTAAGCCCGAAGATTTGTGTGGGTTTGCCAATAATGATTGGACTTTTGTTTGGGGTTGAGACTCCCTGGGGAATATCAATGAGGTTTGGCTTATGGGGATACAAGGATCATTTTGGAAGCATGATCGATATCCAGCCTTGGTTG
This sequence comes from Medicago ruthenica, assembly GCA_018208015.1. Classification (NCBI taxonomy): domain Eukaryota; kingdom Viridiplantae; phylum Streptophyta; class Magnoliopsida; order Fabales; family Fabaceae; genus Medicago; species Medicago ruthenica. The sequence continues at coordinate 11,663,942 of CM031376.1, forward strand.
GTGTTTGGATGCTTTAGGGTGTTTACTGGGGATTTTTGTTCCTCTTAACCCTCGGGGGTTTTTGCGCTCCGCGTGCCACGAGCTACGCACTTGCCTTTGCTAAGGAGCATAAGTCCTTTGGTGCAATATTTTGGTGGGAATTACCGCAATTTTTCAGAATTCACGAAGATTCAAAATAAAGCAATGTTTGTTTGTTTTTTCTCTCTTTTTTTTGGAAGAAAAATTTTTTTGTTTATTTCCCATGTTTTAAAGCATTTTCATCATGAATAAAACAAAATTTTATGCGCTACTGAGAACATAAAATAACAAAAGGAAATTTATTCAATGCAGATTTGACCTCTTGAATGGGTAAAAAATACACAAAGTGAAAAGTGAGATAGAGAAAAACAAGAAAAAGCAAAAAGAAAATGTTGGTTTTGGCACAACACATGCTATTTCCTTATGACTTCGAGATTTTTGTTTGTTGGAAGATGCTGATGAGACCGATTCTTCTCCTCTTGAATCTTGTCCGGAACTTGGATGCTGCAGCCATTGCCTTTCTTTTTTTTTTTTTGTTAACCCCTAACTTTTGCCTGGACCGCTCTTTCGAGTTTTCAATCCACCGGGGTATATTTCCTTTTTTTGATGTCCTTAATTTTTGCCTAGACCGCCTTTTCAGGTTTTCAATCTAGCAGGACGCTCTCTATTGCCTAAACCGCCCTTTCAGGTTTTCGATTTAGCGAGCTCTTTTTTTTTCTCTCTTTTTTTTCTTTTAGGCATAATACCTCTTGACTGCATCGGAGTTTATTGAGAGTGGGAACTCTTCTCCGTCCATAGTGGTGATGATCAGGGCTCCGCCTGAGAAGGCTTTCTTTACCACGTACGGCCCATCATAGCTGGGAGTCCACTTCCCTCGGGGATCTTTGTGGATAGGTAATATCTTCTTGAGCACTAGGTCTCCTTCTTTGAATTCTCGAGGACGGACCTTCTTGTCGAATGCTCTCTTGAGCCTCCTTTGATAGAGTTGTCCGTGACATATTGCCGTCAGACGCTTCTCCTCTATGAGATTCAGTTGGTCGAACCTTGTTTGGACCCATTCAGCTTCTTCTAGCTTGGTTTCCATCAAGACCCTTAACGAAGGAATTTCCACCTCTACGGGGAGAACAGCTTCCATACCGTATACTAAGGAGAAAGGGGTTGCCCCAGTTGAAGTGCGAATGGCTGTTCTGTAGCCATGTAGCGCAAAGGGAAGCATCGCATGCCAATCCTTATATGTTGTCCCCATCTTCTGGATGATCTTCTTTATGTTCTTATTGGCTGCTTCTACCGCACCATTCATCTTTGGTCGGTAAGGGGAGGAATTATGGTGCTCAATCTTGAAATCTTTGCATAACTCCTTCATTGTCTTGTTGTTTAGGTTTGCCCCATTATCGGTGATGATTTTGTGGGGAGTACCATAACGGCAAATGATTTCCTTCTTGATGAATCGGGCTACCACTTGTTTGGTTACGTTTGCGTACGAAGCTGCTTCTACCCATTTGGTGAAGTAGTCGATGGCAACGAGGATGAAGCGATGTCCATTTGACGCTTTGGGCTCGATCATTCCAATCATGTCTATGCCCCACATAGAGAAAGGCCAAGGTGAAGTCATGACGTTCAGTGGAGTTGGTGGTACATGCACCTTGTTGGCGTAAATCTGGCACTTGTGACAAGTCTTGGCATAGTGGAAACAGTCAGCTTCCATGGTTAACCAATAATAGCCCGCCCTTAAGATTTTCTTTGCCATTGCATGCCCATTAGCATGGGTTCCAAAAGATCCCTCGTGGATTTCTTTGATGAGCATGTCCGCTTCGTGTTTATCCACACATCTGAGCAGGACCATGTCATAATTTCTTTTGTAGAGGGTATTTCCACTGAGGAAGAATTGGGATGCCAATCTTCTGAGGGTCCTCTTGTCGGTGTGCGAGACATTTTCTGGATACTCTTGCTCTTCGAGGTATCGCTTGATGTCGTAGAACCAAGGTTTGTCGTCAAGTCCCTCTTCGACTGATGCGCATACAACTGGTTTGTCTCTACGATCCATCCTTATGATTGGTGCTTCGTTGTAGAAATTTACTTGGTACATTGATGATAATGTAGCCAAAGCATCTGCTACCTGATTTTCTTCTCGAGGTATGTGGTGGAAGTTGATTTCATCAAAATGCTTGATCAATTCTACAACCCAGGCTCGGTAGGGAATTAAATTGGGATGTTTTGTTTCCCATTCTCCTTTGACTTGATAGATGACTAAGGCTGAGTCACCGTATACTTCAAGGTTTTTGATCCTTAGATCAATTGCTGCTTCGAGGCCTAGGATACATGCTTCGTATTCTGCCATGTTATTGGTGCAGTCAAAGCATAACCTTGCTGTGAAGGGTTGGTATCCATTTCTTGGGGAGATTAAAACTGCTCCGATACCGTGCCCCATGGCATTTGAGGCGCCGTCGAAAGCGAGCTTCCATTGAGCTCCTGGTTCTGGCCCTTCATCATCGCTTGTGACTTCTTCGTCATTCAAAGCTACGACATCTTCGTCCGGGAAGTCGAATTGTATGGGCTGATAATCCTCCAATGGTTGGTGAGCAAGGTGCTCGGATAAAACACTCCCTTTGATGGCTTTTTGAGCAACATATTGGATGTCGTACTCAGACAGCAGCATTTGCCAACGGGCTATCTTCCCTGTGAGGGCAGGCTTTTCAAAGATGTACTTGATGGGATCCATCTTTGATATCAACCAAGTTGTATGGGTCAACATGTATTGCCTTAGACGTCGAGCAGCCCATGCTAAAGCGCAGCAAGTCTTTTCAAGTGAAGTATACCTCGTTTCACAATCAGTAAACTTCTTGCTTAGGTAGTAGATTGCGTGCTCTTTTCTTCCCGTTTCATCTTGTTGTCCTAACACACAACCCATTGATCCTTCAAGTACGGTTAGGTATAAGATGAGGGGTTTACCCGGAACCGGAGGTATTAAAATTGGTGATTCTTGCAGGTATTGTTTGATCTTGTCAAACGCCTCTTGGCAATCTTCATTCCAATGAACGGCCTGGTTTTTCCTTAGTAGTTTGAAGATTGGTTCGCAGGTAGCTGTCATGTGTGAGATGAACCTGGCGATGTAGTTCAATCTTCCTAAGAAACCCCGGACTTCTTTCTCGGTATTTGGCGCTGGCATTTCTTGGATGGCGTTCACCTTATCGGGATCCACTTCAATACCTCTTTGGTTGACAATGAAGCCCAATAACTTCCCGGATCTAACGCCAAATGTGCACTTGTTAGGATTTAAGCGCAGCTTGAACTTTCTTAGGCGTTCGAAAAGCTTTTGTAGATGGACTAGATGATCCTCCTCCGTTTGGGATTTGGCAATCATATCGTCGACGTAGACCTCAATTTCCTTATGGATCATGTCGTGGAAAAGAGTCACCATTGCTCTTTGGTATGTTGCCCCGGCATTTGTTAATCCGAAAGGCATTACCTTATAGCAGAATGTCCCCCATGGGGTGATGAACGTAGTTTTCTCCATGTCCTCTGGAGCCATCTTGATTTGGTTATATCCCGAGAAGCCATCCATAAAGGAAAAGACTGAGAATTGGGCTGTGTTGTCCACCAATATGTCGATGTGCGGTAGCGGGAAATCATCCTTTGGGCTTGCTCTATTCAAGTCCCGATAATCCACACACATTCTCACCTTGCCATCCTTCTTCGGAACTGGCACAATGTTGGCAACCCATGTTGGATACTTGGTTACGGCTAAGAAGCCGGCATCGAATTGCTTTTTGACCTCTTCTCTAATCTTGAGAGCCATATCGGGTCGAGTTCTTCTCAATTTCTGCTTCACTGGCGGGCATTCCGGCTTGAGTGGCAGCTTGTGTACAACGATGTTAGGGTCTAAACCCGGCATGTCTTGATATGACCAAGCGAATACGTCCACGTACTCTTGCAGAAGCTTGATCAACTTTCCTTTCACATTCTCGTGCAGGGAGGCTCCTATCTTGACCTCTTTCTTATCCTCTTCGGTCCCCAAGTTGACCTTTTCAACTGATTCTTGGTGAGGTTGTATTACCCTATCCCCTTGATTTGCAAGTCTGGACAATTCTTCAGGCGGTTCATAATCGTCCTCTTCATCATCTTCCGTTTGATTAATCGGGAAATCGAAGTCATAAGGGTTTAAGGCAGTGTTGTTTTTGGAGGGTGGATTTGTAGATCTGCATAAGTATGATTTTTTTTAGGCTTTTTTGTAGAAATTTTTTTTTAAAACAAATGCAAAAAAGAAAAAGACTCGAATGAACATAAAAGAGTGTTTTTATTCATGATTGTAAATAACTTATAAAACATGGGGGCCCCACACGACTAATCATTTGCCTTGGGCAGAGCTAAATGATTTTTTTTTTAAAAGTAAAAAACAAACAAACATGGTTTATTACTTGATCCTGGTAATGATCTCGGGAATTGCGATAGCCCTCCAATTGTTCAAAGCTTCATCCGAAGCGCAACGGTACACCAAATCAGGCACGTCTTCGTCTACATCTTCGAGTAGAGCCACTTGATCTTCATGGATAAACCCCGCGCTGATGAATGTTTCCGAAATGGGGAGGATCCCTTGCTTTGGAGGCTTTGAGAAAGTTTCGGCTGATGGATGATACCCCAACCCGAAGCGATTTTTCTTCTCCGGTATGTCCACTAATTTGCCCCATCCGGTGGGTCGGCTTTCTTCTAGGGCCTCTCTTATCGCCCTCCATGATGACATGGCTGTCCTAGCCTCTTCCTTGGGCTTCGAGCTCAATGTCACGACATTCGCCACTTCCAAAGACTGGAATGGGACGTCCACAGCTTCTTCATCCGTTTCTATATAACGGAAAGATGAGAGATGGCTTACCATCATGTCCTCTTGCCCGGAAACTACAATCATTTGGTTATCAATGATGAATTTCAGCTTCTGGTGCAGGGTAGAGGTAATAGCTCCGGCCGCATGGATCCATGGTCGTCCGAGAAGACAACTGTATGTTGGATTAATATCCATGACTTGGAAGGTTATGGTGAAAACCTTAGGTCCGATTTGGACTGGTAAGTCGATCTCCCCTATAACGGCTCTTCTTGACCCGTCGAAAGCTTTTACGACCAAGGCGCTGGGCTTCATTACGGTCCCTTCACATGATAGTTTGAGGAGGGTAGTCTTGGGCATGACATTCAATGATGACCCCGTGTCCACTAGCACTCTTGAGAGGATGTGGTCCATGCATTTCACGGAGATATGTAAGGCGCGGTTATGAATGTGCCCCTCGTCGGGTAGCTCATCGCCATTGAAACCCAAATACCTACTTGAGGTAATATTTCCGACTAACCCGTCGAATTGGTCCACCGGAATGTCCTTGGTGACATGTGCCTCACTGAGGATCCGCAGCAGTGCTTCTCGGTGTGCTTCCGAGCTTAGTAGTAAGGATAACATGGAGATCTTGGAGGGAGTTTGACCTAGCTGGTCAATGATTTTATACTCGCTCTTTTGGATTATCCTTAGGAACTCTTCGGCCTCTTTTTGCGGGATTGTCTTTTGAGAAGGCCCCGCTTGGTTCTCTTCTTCCTCCACGCTCTTTTCTTTGAGCGGTTCTCTTGGTAGTACAGCTGGCATCTTCCCGAGTTCTTTCGGAGCGAAGACTCTACCACTCCTAGTCATTCCTCCAACACCGGTAATGTTAGTGATGCTGGGCTCAATTTTGGCTAGTGGTTTTCCTCCCACATAGGCCACAGGTTGGTAATTCCACGGTACCCTCTTTGTGCTTTCAAAAGAGAAGGGTGCAGGTACGTGGAATGTTATGGGTTGTATTGGCATTGGTACCTCTCTCCTTTGGTATGGGATCTCGAGAGGTTTTGGGCTGTTAGACTCTAAGGTAGCAACGTCCGTGCCATCCTTTATATAGCCAATTTGGATCCAACCTTGGTCCATTAGCTCTTGAAGACAGCTCTTCAACTCTTCGCACTCATTCGGGTTGACCTTGCAGGCTTCACAGTTGGCGTGCATTTCCTCGAACAATCCAAAGCCGGTTAAACGCTCCCTTATGGTTGACAGGGGAGTCTTAACATTGGATACCCTTTTGACTGGACCAAAGTCCTTTTGTTCCTCCACCGCATTTACAGAGGGACCCGCATGCCCCGGCAATGGGTTGTTCTTCACATTGGGGTTTTCCTCTTTGAAGGATAACAGCTTCTTGTCAATAAGATCCTGCACCTTGTGTTTGAAAACTCTACAGTTTTCGACATTGTGCCCCACGGATCCTGCGTGGAAATCACATTTGGCATTTGCGTCGTACCACTGTGGATATGGTGGCGACATTGGTGGTAGTAGTCTTGTCTCGACCATACCCTTTTGGATTAGGTATGGCAGGATTTGACCATAAGACATAGGTACAGGATCAAACTGCCTATTAAAATAACTGTTCCTTGAGCTCGCTTGATTCTTTGCTGGGTACCCGCCTTGTTGCTGTTGCTGTTGATTTTGCTGCGGCAACACTATTGGTTGTCGAGGTGGAGTTGCGGGAATTACTTGAGGTGAGTAATGCCCTTGAGCCGTTGCTGCTGCCACATAAGGATAGTGGTAGTGAGGCATTTGATTCGGTGGTGGGTAGGATGGTCCCATTAGAACGGCATTTGTCTCCCCCTCTTTCTTTTTGTGAAAGTTGCTGGGGGGCTTTCTAGCTCCACTTTGAGCTTCTGAAGAGCCTTGGATTTTTCCTCTCTTCACTCCGTCTTCTATTCTTTCACCGACCATGACTAGATCGGAGAAACCGGCAGACGTGCTTCCAATCATCTTGTCGTAATATGGGCCTTGAAGTGTGCCCATAAAGGTGTCGACAAGTTCTCTTTCCAATAGTGGTGGTTGTACACGAGAAGCTAGTTCTCTCCACCGCTGAGCGTACTCCTTAAAGGACTCGTTGCTTCTTTGCAGGAGGTTTTGTAGTTGCATCCTATTTGGAGCCATGTCCAAATTATATTTGTATTGCTTTAGGAAGGCATCGGCTAGATCCTTCCAAGTTTGGACGTGAGTACGCTCGAGCTGCATGTACCAATCCAAGGACGCTCCGCTTAAACTATCTTGAAACACATGCACCATGAGTTTCTCGTTCATTGCGTAGGCTGCCATCTTCCTACAGAACATCCTTAGATGGTTCCGAGGGCATTGAATTCCTTTGTATTTCTCGAAGTCCGGTGCTTTGAACTTCGGAGGAATTACCACGTCGGGCACTAGGCACATATCCAAGGCGTTGTGGGCACCGTATGAGCTGAACCCTTCGACAGCTTTCAACCTTTCTTCCAACACTCGATACATTTGGGTGGTATCATTGTCTTGGTGGGTGGTGTCGGGAGCAGATTGCCTTAGCTGGCTATTTTCCACATCATGGAGAATTACTTCATGCTGAGTAGTGGAAGTTCCTTGAGGACGACGCTCTTCATTCCTTACGGGGATTGTGAGCGGTGGTGGAGGTGGTCCTTGACCCTCATTTTCGAAGGGTGGGGTATAGTTCACAGGTAAACCATAAGGAGGCCATTGCACATTGGATGCATCCGTTGTTGGGCGAGGGTTACTTTCTCGGGCCGATAGAGCTTGCATTAATTCTAGCATCTGATCCATCTTTCCTTTCAGTCCATCAACCTCTTCTCTCAAAGCCGCTTGAGTTTGTTCCAAATTGTCCATGATCCTTTGTTTGTTAGCTCGTGTTCCGTACGAGTGTTGAATATCTGGTTCTTGGACCGAGGGCTTTCGGGGTTTTCGGGCTATGATTGCTTTGAACTGTTTTTAGGGAAATGAATGAGTTTTTTTTTTGAAAAAATGCATGAAGATGCATGTGGATGTATGAGTATGCAAAATATGCGTTTTTTTTTTATTTTGCTTTATGGAGTTTAAAGGTGCACAATTAATATTAGCAAATTCGAAATATTAAAGACCGGGAAATTGATTATACTTCAAAATATATTTGATTAAATAACATTTGTTTACAAAGTGTAACTAATGCTATTACAAATCAAATAGCCGCTCGCTTCTCGGCTTTGCTCATCTCCTCCCTATAGAAATCTATGGTGTCCTTGCAGAACTTCATAAACTTCTGGATCTCCATAGGGATGACAAAGTAGGGCATGACCATCTCGGCCTCCGCTAGCTTCTTTGGAAGTTGGGTGATTACCAAATTTGAGAATGCAACCAATTTAGTGAAATCCTCACTTAATCGGGTGGCGTCTTGCCATACATACTCAATCACTTCCTTGCGCTGGTCTAGCTTGACTCTTGCACTTCTAATTTCATCGTGTAGTTGTGCAATGTGGTCCCCATGAGCTCTTGCAATCTTGTCGAAGTATTCTTCGAATTTCTTGATGTCCTCTTCGAGATGATTGCACTTTAGCCTCCCTTGATGAGAGAGATTCTCATGTCTTTGCCGCTGGACGCGTTCGGCTTGAAGCTGCTCTTTGTAGTCTTTCACTACTTCTTGGAGCTGTTGATTTTTCTCTTGAAATTTCAACCTCCATTTCCGTTGAGCTTCGATGGCTAGTTCGCCAAACTTCTTGAGCTCTTGGTTGGAATGTAAGATTCTTTCCAACTCTTCGTCCTTGGCCACAAGGTTGGCATCCGCACTAACCAAGCCGCCTCCTATCCAATCCCTCTTCCCTTCGGAGATCCTTAGCCGTTTTTGGCATACTAGGAGAGAATGCGATACTTCATCACGATCTCTCTTCGTCCTAGTAATTTCTCCTAAAGCTTGGAGGTGCTTCAATTCTAAGTCTCCGTTTTTGTTTTGGAGTTCTTGAATTTTAGCCTTGAGGTCCTCCACTTCTTTGTTGGGAATGATTGCAATAGGTTTAGGTGTAGGAGGTTTTGGAGGGTTTATGACCACGAAGGGTAACTTGATTGCTTTGACCCTCTCCTTCACCCATTGAGTATAAAGGGGTTTGGCGACACAGTTTCTCTTGCCGACCCTTCCCTTGCGTACTTGGCTCCATGCTCCCCGGATTCTCTCTAGCAATGCCGGGTCTTGATCGCCTTCCCTTAAGTAGAAAGCTTCCAACAAAAGGTCATTAGGTTTATCCTCCATTGAAAAACCTAGTTGTCGGAGAGAGAGGACCGGATTGTAATTAATACATCCCTTAGTACCAATGAGGGGTACGTTGGGGAAGTCCCCGCAGCTGAGGATAATTTCCGGGTCCTCTAAGTTTGGTGAAAACCAATGGATGTCCTTCTCGGCGAGGGTTGTCATCCGTTGCGACCATTTGAGCTTGGCCCGGTTTTCCACAAAGTCTCGGTTTCTTGGCATGTGGGACATCATCCAAATTTGCACCACGGGAGTGCAACAAGTAATTTTGCGTCCCCTTGCTTGTTCATGCCTAGAATAGAGGGTATGATAAAAATCCGCTAAGATTGTAGGAACTGGATTTTTAGTCATAAACACCTCTAGAGCCGGAAAGTCTACGAAATCATCCATGTTGGGGAATAAAACAATCCCGTAGACTAAGAGGGCTAAGATGGCGTTGAAGGCCATTACCTCTTTGTTGGCTAGTAAATCCCGAGCTTTGGCTTCCAAAAACTTTCTTGAAAATCCCTTAAGGTTTCCTCTAACTTCCAAGTTAGATGCCACTTCTTGGGTGTCGAGGTATAAGGATTCGGCGATGGCTTCAAATGTGGGATCCTTTCCCGGACCGAGATAGAGTTCATGACCTTTCATGCTACAACCCAAAATCTTCTCAAACTCTTCCAAAGTTGGCGCTAGTTGGAAGTCTTGAAATGTGAAGCACCGTAGAGGTGGGTCGAAGAATTGCGCCAAAGTGGTTAAGGCGGTTGAATCTATTCTCACGGGTAAAAGATCAAGGATTAGCCCATAGTTTGCCTCGAAGATGTTCTTGTGGACCGAAGAGAGCCTCTTGCTTAGAGCTAATAAACTTTCCACCCTAGGAGCTTTAATTTTGAAGGCGAGCGTATTCTTGTTCCCGGAATCCATATTTCTTTTTTTGCTAATATTTGTTTGTTCTTTTTAAACTCCTATAAAGCAAAATGATGCGAAAATTACTTTCATGAATGCAAATGATATGCAAGGGTATGGTTTATGAAGGTTCGGAACTTCCCCCCATCCTCACATGTAGGCTCTAAATTGTGAAATCTCCTAAGAAGAGGTCCTTAGAGTCATAGACCTCACATGGAATTAGGGTTGTCTATGGACATACGTCGACATGACTTCAATTAATTCCACGTGAAAATCTCATCTAAGCGGGGTTGGACATCCTACCTCACGGACATACGTCAACGCGGGCTTCCGCACACAACCTCCTTCTAACTTAGTTTTTTTCTCAAGCTCGGGTAGAGAGCCTCACACGTCCGGCATTAACCCGAACAATGTGGAGTAACATCACTCAAGTAACCCCCGCATTTGATATATATGATATGAATATAAAGCAGATAAAGCAAATATAAACATAAAGCATAAATATAACATGTATGAATAAAATAAATAAACATGGCACGCAAAGAAAATAAAACAATTGGCTTTAAACCAAATAGGTTAGGCTTGACTCACTAGTGGGAACAGGATCCCCAGTGAAGTCGCCAGCTGTGCGCACCTCGTTTTTTTCCTCGGGAAAAAGACGCGCAAATCCTCCGAGGTCGTTCGCAAACGCTCGGAGGGCCTTTGTGAAGCCGCCACCAAAGTTTTTGTGTAAAGGGAACGTTGATAAACCCTTAAGTTTTTTTTGTTTAAAGGGAAACGATAATAAAACCCTTTGACGATGAGGATAAGGATTTGGTCATCGCAACCATTGTCGGGTTCGGGAGTCGATTACGCAAGGGGAAGGTATTAGCACCCCTCACGTCCGTTGTACTCAACGGGAACCTTCTATTTGGTCAAAGCTTGAATTGTTTTTTAATATTGCGTGCATGTTCATATATGTTAAAAATATAATAAAAGGGGGGGAGAAAGAGATAAAAACAAACGAAAGGAAAGAAAGAAAAAGTTTTTTATTATTGCGCTTGACAAGATGTCGATCTTGCTCCTACGTATCTCCCGGTAGTCGGAGAATTCAAAGCGTACGTAGTTCTTTGGTAGAAAAACGTACATGTGTTGGTTGATTTTAAATGGACGATGTTTTAACCGAATTCTTGCGATTAAAACGTAGCTTGTATGCTCGCGCTTGGAGACTTATTAAGCGTTTGTTCGTGGATCGCATTAGAATTGTTAAAAGGTACGTCCGTTAGGGTAAAGGGTTGGAATTGGTCGCTATGGGACCAAGAGAGGTGCAATGGACTCATACGAGTCAATCATTGACCGAGTGGACTCCAAAGAGTCGGGTGATTGAGTCTAATGGCCACGGGGGACCAAAAGGTTTGGATTGACCACAAGGGGCCAAGTTTTGGTTTGGTTAGGGTTGTGCATATTGAAAAATGGAATGACGATTGTCCGAGCGACGAGACATACGTCACGCATTCATACAATCGGGGCGATGGAGAGACATACGTCACACCATCCCTTTTTCATTCATGTTTTTGGGTTGAATCCTTTATAAATCCCAAGGTATGTCAAAACATATGGTTTGAAAACCCAAAATGGGAAGGTTTAGCAAATTTTGCTAGAAAACGCACAAGTTCGGCTTGTTTTGCGAACGGTTTTGAAAAGCGAACAAATTTGGTGTATGTTCATGTTTGAGTTTTGAAAGTCATGAACAATATTTATTGTTCAAGTTTAGATTGAAATGATGAACATAACTCGTTTGTTCATGTGGTTTTGAAAGTTTGGGAACATAACTTGCTTTGCAAGTTATCCACATAATGGTCATACGAACTTGTGATTTTGTCAAAATTATGCAAAATCCTTGTTATGGTTTGAAGAACATGGGTTTAAAAACTCTTAGGTTCTGAGCTCTGGGGCTAGAACCTCAAAAATTGGTCATTTTGACACAAAAACTCAGATTCTGAGTTCTGTCATGGTCGCACTGCGACCATGACTTCGCACTGCGAAGCATGCGAAAGTTTGAGTTCAGAAGCTGTTTCTGAACTTTCGTTCAGAAACAACTTCTGAACACACTCAGGACCTTATAGGTGGGTGAAAAACTTTGAGTTTTTGGGGTGAAAAAGGCTGGACAAACCAGTTTTGATGTTTTGAAAACCTTGGGATTTCTTTGAAATTCAAAAGGGGTTTTTTAGAATCAAATGGTTTTGAACCAAAATAGCTATGCAAACACAATTGTAAATGCAATATAAAGCCTTAGAAACTTACAGAACTCCTTAGCAAAGCTCCAGCTGCACTTGATTTGATTTGGTTGAAGGCTTTCACAAAGGTTTTGAAGATTTGTGATGGTTTTGGAACTTTGGAAAGCTTTGTGTGGATTGATTTTTTTCTGGTTGTTTGTGGAGGTTTGTAAGCTGAAATGAGTAGAGTTTCTGCTCTTGAAATGCTGTGTTAATTGTTTTTGAATCCTTGGGCATTGCCTTCTATTTATAGGCCAAAACCAAATCTTTGTCATCATTACACAATCCCAAAATTCAGCTGATTTTGTGGCTAAGATCAAGCTGGATCCTTTTGCATTAAATGCTAATGGATAGAGGCAACCTTGCCTTGTACCAAGGGGCAAGATTCAGCCTGACTTCAGCCACAAATTCAACCAATTCTAGAAGGTAATGATGAAGAACAAAGCTGAATTGCAATTGGCTAATGCTTGGGGATCAATCCTTGCAATCTCAATGGTTGATCAATGAAAACGTGCACTGTAATGTGTAGAGATTGAAGGATGAAAAAGGCTACTTATGGCTGGTGTGAGGGGTGAAAAGCTGCTGCAAAAACAGAGTAGGCACTCATGGCTTTTCAAGTGAGAAATCCAGCTGGTTTGACTGGTTTTGGGGGGAGCAAGCAGGAGGAAAGTCCTCAAGCAGGTGGCTGGCAACCTTGTGGTGGTTAGCAGGTCACATGGGAGGGGCTAGAGCTGCCCAAGGGCAAGCCCACTTGCTTGTCACATGCTAGGTTGGAAGAAAAAGCTTCCAACCTTGGCATTAATGGCAAGTCCTTTAATTCTGGTTTTGCTTGGCCCAATTAGCCATGAATGCTACTTAAAATAAATATGGAAATGATATGCAACAAATTCTGGAATTAAATCAAAGAAACCAAAAATCTGCAGAAAAATCGCAGACTTCGCAGTGCGAAGTGAGCTTCGCAGTGCGAAGTCAGCATTTTTGAAATGTTGACTTTTCTGTTGACTTTTGTTGACTTTTGACTTTTTCCCCTCTTTGATTTTTTTTTTTTTGATTTTTGTTTTAAAATGCTTAGGACAAAATTAGGGTACTACACTTAGCATGCAGCATAACTCTTGCACATTCTGCTAATGTCCTATTCTTCCTCTCAACTACACCATTTTGCTGAGGTGTGATAGGTGCAGAGAACTCATGCTTTATACCTTCAGAAGCACAGAATTCTGAGAAACTCTTGTTTTCAAATTCTTTGCCATGATCACTTCTGATTCTGACTATGCCACAGTCTTTTTCTCTTTGTAATTGAATGCACAGGTCTTTAAATACTTCAAAAGTATCAGATTTTTCTCTAACAAAACTGATCCATGTGTATCTTGAGTAGTCATCTACCATTACAAATGCATACCTCTTTCCTCCAATACTTTCTACTTGCATAGGCCCCATTAAATCCATATGAACAAGTTCTAGTACTTTAGTAGTTACCTGATGAACTAATCTGGGATGAGACTTTCTTGTTTGTTTCCCAATTTGACAAGCACCATAAACATTGTCCTCATTGATCTTCAGATTAGGTACACCTCTGATAGCTTCAGTACTTAGGATTTTCTTCATGCCTTTCAGATGCAGATGTCCCAGTTTCTGGTGCCAGAGTTTGACTTCCTCTTCTGAGCTCATAAGACAAGAAGTCAGGCTTCTTTCTTCTTCAGACACCCACAAATAACAATTGTCTTTGGATCTGCAGCCCCTCATCTGAGTTTTACCTTCCTGATCAGTAACAATACACTCTAGTTTGTTGAAATTAACCTTCAATTCTTGATCACAAAGTTGGCTAATACTGATCAGATTAGAGGTTAACCCTTCCACCAGTAGCACATCATTAAGTCTGGGCAAACCTTCACTGATCAAATCACCAATACCCAGAATCTGACCTTTTACACCATCTCCAAATGTCACATAACTTCTGGAGTATGATCTGATATTGCTCAGCAGCTTCTTCACACCAGTCATGTGCCTTGAACACCCACTATCAAAATACCAGCCTTCTTTTGAGGTGGCTCTCAAAGAAGTATGAGCTATAAGGCCAACATTCTGAACTTTGGGCTTCCACACCTTCTGAACATTGTGTCTGATAGCAGCTGGTTCAACTCTTCTATACTGAATATGTTCAGGATAGCCATAAAGTTTGAAGCAGAATGGTTTGATATGCCCTTTCTTTCCACAATGATGACAGATCCAAAGATGATCTCTCCTCCTTCTGTTTCTGAAAAATTTATGGGGTTGCTTCTGAGGTAGCATCTGAGCATGCTTCTGACCTTGCATCTGAACATGCTTCTGACCTTGCATCTGGGCTTGTTTCTGAGGTCTCCTCTTTGATGTTCCAACCATAGAATCATGAGTTTGAGTAGCAGGAACAAACTGACTAACAGGATTTTTCTCCTTGAGCTTCAAACTCTGATCAACATAACCTAACCCAGTTTTTCCTTGCTTCTGGACATCTAGAATCTCCTCCAACTTATCAGTAGCAGAGTTCATCATCCTAACTTGCTTCTTCATCTGATCAAGTTGGGATTTGAGTTGGTTTACTTCTTCTTTTAATTCTGAATTCTGTACTAGAAGTTCTCCTTTATCAGCCTCCAGTTGAAAAATAGTCTCCTTCTGATCCAGAACTTGCTTGCAAACCTCAGCACTTCTGGTATACAGCTTTCTGTAGTTGTCAGCTAGTTCATCATATGAGGTTTTAGCAGCTTCAGACACAGATGAAGCTTCAGACTCTGAGTCAGACTCTGAAAAAGTCTCAGACTCTAAAACAGGTTCCTTCTTCAAGATAGCTCCTGACCTTACTACCATACCAGTATCACACATACCAGATTCACTTCCAGCATCTTCTTCAGAATCATCATCAGACCATGCAACAGCTAGGCTTTTCTTCTTCTGTTTCTTAAGAAAAGTAGAACATTCAGTTTTGATATGTCCATAACCTTCACACTCATAGCACTGCACACCTTTAGCTTGATTACTTTTCTCCTCAGACTTGGTCTTTTTCATATCAGTTTGTTGCTTCTTGTTGTTGAATCTGAAATTCTGACCTTTGGCTTTGGCTCTTCTGTCAACATTCTTCAGAATCTTGTTGAATTGTTTTCCCAGCAACACTAGAGCTTCTGATAAGTCATCCTCATCAGACTCTTGTTGATCATCAGCTTCAGAATTCACAGTAAAAGCTACACCTTTTCCTTTCTTCTCAGGCTGTTTACAAAAGGAAGTTTCAAAATTGAGCAATGACCCAATCAGCTCCTCAAGCTTCATAGTGGTAATATCATGAGCCTCTTCAATTGCTGTCACCTTCATATCAAATCTTTTGGGCAGGGACCTGAGGATTTTTCTCACTAACTTCTCATCTGACATCTTCTCCCCAAGAGAATCAAATGAATTTGTCATATCCAGCACATTCATGTAAAAATCCTGAATGGATTCATCTTCCATCATCTTCAAGTTTTCAAATTTTGTTGTGAGCAACTGAAGTCTGGATAGTTTAACCTTAGAGGTTCCTTCATGAGTGGTTTTCAGAATTTCCCAAGCATCCTTTGCCACAGTACATTGCTTGATGAGTCTGAACATGTTTCTATCCACACCATTGAAAATAGCATTCAAAGCCTTTGAGTTTCCATGTGACAGATCATCCTCAGCTTTGGTCCATTCTTCTTCAGGCTTCAAAACCTCAGTTTTATTACCATCTTTGTCTATAACCACAGGATGATCCCAGCCTTTAATCACAGCTTTCCAAGTTCTGCTGTCAATGGATTTCAGGAATGCACACATCCTGGATTTCCAGTACTCATAATTGGTGCCATCAAGTAGGGGTGGTCTGTTGACAAAACCTCCTTCTCTCTCCATAAAGCCAGACATTATTAACTCTGGATCTCACCCAAAACACAGGCAGGGTGCCTGCTCTGATGCCAATTGAAATTCTGGCCAGGCAATGAGACAGAGTAACCAGGTTTTGAACCAACAGGTTCTGAACAATACGCAGGGCACAGTAAATTGCAAAAACAGAGCACAACAAAACACAATGCAAGTGCAGCAAAATAAAGTGCAAGAAAGTAAAAGGCACAGAGGTTTGTTAACCCAGTTCGGAGTAAACACCTCCTACTCTGGGGGATACCAATCCAGGAAGGAAATCCACTATTGGATTTAATCCTTAAGACTCAGACACTGACTCCCAGTTCTTATCCCAAGCAATTAACCTCCACCTAGTCAGACTTCTACCCAACTCTGAGTAATAGAATCCACTATCTTCCTATTCAAGCAACTGCAACCCAGCCACTTGAACAACCCTTAACAATACCCTGTTTTTGAACACAATTTCAATAACAAAACTTCATTCGTACCTAAAGGCTTAGAATGAATTACAACTCTATAAAACTCTAAACCAACTCAAACAATGAGTGGTGCACAAATAACCCTAAGGTAAAAACAAAGACTCTATTCTCTGAATAATACTCTGTATTTTCGTAAGTCTTGAATAGCAGCAAAGCTCCTCCTTTTATAATCTTCAGCAAGTCTCTTAATTATGCTCCAAATCTTCTGAATTAGATTTGTTTCTGAATTATGAGTAATCCAATAAGGAAACAAATAAACCAGAAAAATATCTTCATAAGATTATAACAAACAAATACGAGCATTCATA
Organism: Medicago ruthenica; assembly: GCA_018208015.1. Taxonomy (NCBI): domain Eukaryota; kingdom Viridiplantae; phylum Streptophyta; class Magnoliopsida; order Fabales; family Fabaceae; genus Medicago; species Medicago ruthenica. Next base: position 11,680,843 of record CM031376.1, read on the forward strand.
AATCCATGCCAAATCTTCATTAAATCTTCTCCAAATTAACCAGCATTCTAGAAGCAATATGCGTGGATAATTCCTTGTTAAATCTCGCCAAGATTCGCGCAAGAATAACTTGAAAATAACCAGCTTCTGATGAAGTCAACATAAGTCAACGCTGGCATCAGAACCTGAATTCAGCTTCTGAAGTGCTACTATGCTTCTGAAGCAACCTTCAGCTTCTGATGGTGATTTCAGCTTCTGAACAGCTTCAAATGAGAAAACTTGTAACTGAAGAATTGTTCTAATCATGGAGATGCTTCTATTCAACACATTGGTTTTGTCAAAACATGCAGCCAACACCAAAAGACTCAACATAATATGTATAGTATATGGTTATTTTGATAGCTTGGTTGCAAACTTAGTTTCAAGAACAATTTGCTACATCTAGTACCATTAAAAATGTTGACGACTTTCTTATGAAACTTATTTTGAGAGTTTTCTTATGACTCTTATGTATTTTGAGAGTGTTGAACAATGGTTGTAAACTTATTGAGAGTTTCCTTATGAATTTTATGTTTTATGGTGATGAATGTATGTGATGGGTATGAATTTTTTATTGTGTATTTATAATTTCCAACAAGTTTCATATGGTTTAATATAGTAAATGCAGTTGCCATATTAATATAATTAATGAAATCCGGCAGGAAATTGAACATTAAATCAATAATGCTCTGAATTTCCTCACTAATTAGTGAGGGAAATAAAATCATTATTAAACCATAGGTTGTAGTTTGTGAGGGAATTCAGTTTCGTCACAATTAGTGAGGAAATATACCCTCACAATTTGAAAGGGAAAACCAATGAAATATTGGTGAATAAGGAAGAAATGGTTCCTCGCGATTAGAGAGGGAACACAAATCCCTCACTAATCAGTGAGGGAATTGTCCGATTTTTAGGACATTTTTGCCTCATAGTTAGTGACGAGTTTACATTATTAGTGACGGATTTTATCCGTATCAATTAGTGACGGAATCCAAAATCCCTCACAAATATTTAGCAAGACCAAAATTCGGAACGGATTACTGGTCGTCACAAAATCCGTCACTAAATTCGTTTGTGACGGAATTTTAGTAGTTTAGTGACAGATTTATACCCTCACTAAAACTGATTTTTCTAGTAGTCTAACTAACTTTCTTAGTTACTTGCTATGCAAGCTATTACTATTATTGTTATTGTTCCCTTCTTTTTCTATGTGATGCAATATCCTCCCACAAGTTGGCGGTTGATAGATGTTGATTAACCCTGGATAGTAAGAGATTAAATGGCTGAGGCAAAAGAGGCTTTGTGAAGAAATCTGCTAACTGTTCCTTTGAAGAAACTGGAAGGAGCTTTAACACCTTAGCTTGCAATTTCTCCCTAACAATGTGACAATCTATTTCTAAGTGTTTAGTTCTCTCATGAAACACAGGATTGGCTGCTATGTGGAGTGCACTTTGATTGTCACAATAGATAACAGGCAGCTTGTCACAAGTAATCTGTAAGTCCTTCATCAAGTATAAAAGCCATTGTAATTCACATGTAGCTGCTGCAAGAGCTCTGTATTCAGCTTCTGAAGAAGACCTAGAAACAGTCAATTGCTTCTTGGTTCTCCATGATATCAAGGATTTTCCTAAAAAGAAACATTGTCCAGAAACAGATCTCCTGGAGTCTATGCATCCAGCCCAATCAGCATCAGAAAACCCTAAAATTTGAAGTTTGGAATCTCTAGGAAAGAATAGACCACGACCAGGACAACTCTTAAGGTATATAAGCACTCTGAAAGCAGCAGAATGATGAGCATTAGTAGGTTTGGTTAGAAACTGACTAAGTTGTTGAGTGATGAATGTGATATCTGGTCTGGTTGTATTCAGATATAGCAACCTTCCCACTAATCTTCTATATGATGCAATGTCCTCAAATGGTGGACTGGTATCTTGATGTAACTTGGAAGAAGGATCAGAAGGTGTAGAAGCAGGTTTGGAATCCAGTAGGCTAGAATCAATTAAGTCCAAACAGTACTTCCTTTGACAAACAGAAATACCAGAGTGTGAATGAGCTATCTCAAGTCCAAGAAAATATTTTAGCTGGCCCAAATCTTTGATCTGAAATGAATCATGAAAGATTTTCTTGATTGATTGAAATTCAGTTAAAGAACTACCAACTAAAATCACATCATCAAGATAAACCAAAAGGGCTGTGAATTCAGAAGCTGAGTGTTTAGTGAATAGAGAATGATCTGAAGAAGCCTGTGTATAACCATGGTGAAGAAGAAGGGAAGTCAGCTTTTCATACCATTGTCTGCTAGCTTGTTTAAGGTCATAAAGAGACTTAACAAGCTTGCAAACCTGATTGGGCTTATCAGAAGTGATGCCAGGAGGTAACATCATATAAACATCATCCTTCAAATCTCCATGGAGGAAAGCATTGTTTACATCCAATTAATGTAAATGCCAATGATGGATAGAAGCAAGAGCTAAGACTAATCTAACTGTTGTTAATTTTCCCGCAGGAGAATATGTGTCAAAATAATCCAGTCCCTCCACTTGATTGTATCCCTTGGCAACCAGTCTTGCTTTGAATCTTTCAATGGATCCATCAGCATGATATTTGATCTTATAAACCCACCTAGATCCAATAGGAGTGACATCTGGTGGTAGATCAACAACCTGCCAAGTTCCAGTTTTCTCAAGAGCAGTCAACTCAACCTGCATTGCTTGTTTCCAACAGTCAAATTGGCTAGCCTCAACATAAGTTTTGGGCTCAATGTGGGTGGAAAGAGACAAAGCAAAACGACAATGAGAGGGAGATAAATTTTTAAAAGACAAATAATTGGAAATAGGATATAAATTGGAAGAGGAAGACTGTAAACAATTAGTAGTGGAATCACATAGAAAATCTGTCATGTATGCAGGTGAATTTTTGGTTCTAAAAGATTTTCTAGGAAGAGGTACAGGAAGTGGTGGAACATCAGGAATAGGGTCATGAGGAAGTGGTGGAGCAAGAACAAGAGGTGATGAGGTTGAAGTAGGAGACACAGATGGTGAAGGAGTATTGATGGGACTATAGGATGGGAAATACTCCCAATCTGAAGTAATGGACATGGAAGAACTCTTATAGGGTAGAATATGTTCATGAAAAGAAACATTTCTAGAAACAAATATCTCTTTGGAGGTTAGATCAAAGAGAACATAACCTTTGACACCAGACTTGTATCCCAAGAAAAGAGACTTTCTAGCTTTGGAATCAAGCTTAGTTCTATGTGCTTGAAGAGTAGAATCATAACACAAAGACCCAAACACTTTGAAAACAGACACACCAGGGATAACATCATAAAGCAATTGATAAGGAGATTTATGTTGGCACTAGTGGAAAATATACATTTTACAACATGGTCAAAAACGTTTTCACAACAGTTGAAATAATACCTGATGTAATAGTTAACACGGTGGCATTTTCGAAATTACTCACAAAGTTTTCACATCAGTGGAGAGGAATAACTGAGGGGAAAAGTAAATGATAAAAAGTTTTCACATCAGTTGATATAATACCTGTAGGGAAAATAAAACACGGTGGCAATTTCGTTATTTTGGTGAACTATCTTTCACATCAGGTGTATAATACCTGTAGGGAAAAAGCCTTTCAATATACATTTTCCCTTTTCCCTCTTCTCTAAAAACATAAAAGCCTTTCCCCTCTTTCTCATCTGTTCCTCATTCATTCGTAAACCCTTCTCCAGACGCGACTGTTCCTCAGCATCTTCCTCAGACGCGACTGTTCACGCAAACCCTTCTCCATTCTCCATTCTCCATTCTGAAAACGCTTCCCCATTCGTAAACCCTTTTCCCTTTTCTCTCATCCATTCGTAAACCCTCTTCCTCAGACGCAACTGTTCACGCGATTGGAGTACTGTTCACATCGACAAGATCGCTTCTCTGATTCCTCAAGATGTTAAGGAGAAAGCTTTGAAGGAGAAGAAAGCTCCGGTGATTGATGTTACTCAGTTTGGGTATTTTAAGCTTTTAGGGAAAGGTGTTTTGCCGCAGAATCAGCCTTTTGTTGTGAAGACGAAGCTGATTTCGAAGATTGCGGAGAAGAAGATTAAGGAAGCTGGTGGTGCTGTTGTTCTTACTGCTTAGGTTTTTTTTTGTTTTGTTGCTTTTGAACAATTTTATGTTATTTGATTTCCTAGATTTGAACTTGAGATTATGTTGGTTTTGTTTTGGTTTGATTATGAAAAACTACATATTCCAGTGATAATGATATACTATGCTTCTGATACCTAGTTTATCAATTATGCGATGAGCGATTTAAGTGTTGGGACAATCACGTGTTTCAGGTTATGTTGATTTTGTTTTGGTTAAAATGTTGTTATATGCTTTTGTTGTCCAGTTGTTTGTTTATGATATTGATTTTGGTTACAAATTTTTTGTTATGTTATTATTTTTTATAATTTGTGCAATGTGTGTTATTATTGTTGGGAAAATATGTTTTTAGGATATGTTTGGATTGATGGTATATGGTATATGTTTTTGTTGATTCTGATTTAGTCAAATTTGAATCTAATTTTGGGAATATAGGTTTAGAATATTTTGATTTTGATTTGGGTTATTGTGAGTTTACTAAGAAGGTTTACAATATTTTGATTTTGATTTGGGTTACAGTGTTCTATTTAAAAGCAAAAATTCATTTAATGTGTTTATGCTCCCCCAATTTCAATTTTTGAATATGGTTTCAGATCTGAGTATGATACACTTGGTACTTCTATCAAAGCCGCAGTTGTTTATCTCGCTACAACATTAGTAAAGGTTGCTGCTAATTACACTTCTCTACTCTTTTTTACATCTCCAAACATAATTAACTGTCTAACTATTTTTTTATTTTTTATTTTTTTGTTTTCCTTTCTCTGCCAGCTTATTTGTCTGGCTACTTTTCTCAAGGTATCTGAGAGTGATAGCTTTGATCCATATCAGGTGTGTAATATGTATATTTCTCTAAATTGATTTCTTAATGTGTTAATTATTGATTTTTTTCGTAGTTTTTCCTAAATTATAATGCGTAGGAATAGTGAAATTGACCTCGTCGTCGTACTACTCACTCGTGCTATCTTTTGTTTATTTAGAGATATAATATAACATAATCACTCACATGTCTTCATCTAAAAGCTTAAGCTTTTGGTATATTTTGTTTATGGCATGATGTTACGACTTGTGTGACAAAGTTGTCTTGACTCTAGTGTTTGATCCTTGTTGTTCCTATTTATTATGATAAAAACTTAAATTTCAGCATAAGTAGACGGTCATGTGCATTATCAATGCATGAAGCCCAAAGGAATCTTGTGTCAGTGAGCATATTAGATATAAATTACTAATGTCGTTTCGCCTAAAAGCTTAAGGTTTACTATGTTTTATTGGGAATTAGGGAATGGTGGTGGTTGTAGGGGGGTTGGATAAACCCTAAGTTTTTAGTGTTTAGTGTGGGAGGACTAATATATGGTTGATTCAAGGTTCTGTTGTGTTTAGTGTGTGACAGAATCATATAGAGCAGCAGCGGTGTTTAGTGTTTGCTGGGATTTCTTAGGCGTCTAGTGTTGGGCACTTTATGTTTTTTTCCTTCTTTTTTCTGTTGTTGCTGGTCTTTGTGCAGCTGGTTTTCTGAAAAGGTTAGTCTTTGTGCAGCTGTTTAGTCTTTGTGCAGCTGGTCTTTATGTTCTGGTTTTTTTTGTTGGTTTGACTTAATTATTTTACTTTGATTCTGAAAAGGTTTTCTTTTTTTGTAAATAGATAAATGACAGCTGGTTTTCCTTAATTATTTCACTTTCTGAAAAGGTTGTGCAGCTGTTTAGTCTTTGTGCAGCTGGTCTTTATGTTCTGGTTTTTTACGTTGGTTTGACTTAATTATTTTACTTTGATTCTGAAAAGGTTTTCCTTTTTTGTAAATAGATAAATGGCTGATTCAACCAACATTCCTCCTTCGTCTAGTGAACTTTCAAAAAGAAATGTTAGAGGTCCCACTAAGATGAAAAAAATTACCAAAGTTCTGAAATCGGGCGTGAAAATAAAGGTCGACTTTAATCCAGAAACTGGGAGGTGTTATGGTCCAAATGCTGCAGAGTTTAAGAGTTATGCAGCATATCTTGCTCGAAGCAGGTGTAGTATTTTAATAGATGAATGGCCACAGGTAGATGAAAACACAAAAGATGCCATTTGGGTTGATCTTCAGGTATTATAGTTGTATTTTTAATTCAGCGTTTACTATTTAATTATTGTATCTATTTATATTTAGGTACTAACACCAAATATTTGATGTATATAGAAGCATTTTGTTATTCCAGAAAGTGATGATCCAAAAAATGATCCATTGAAGAAAAAATGGATGGTGTTTTTGGGGGCGCGGTGGAGAGGTTTTAAGGCACAACTCACATCGGAATATATTACATATCCGAATCCCGAACGCTGTCCTCCGTATGTTAGGTATGCTTTTATTAAAGAACATACATGGAAAAGGTTCCTTGAATCTCGAAATACCGATGCATTTAAGGTTAGTAGTTATTATAAGTGATTTTTATTTTACAAATTTTGCTATTTTATCAAATCAATTTAGTAATGATTTTGATTTATAATAGGTCATTAGTCAAAAGGGTAGGGATTGTGTGGCTAATAATATTTATAGACATACATTATCTCGTGGAGGATATGAATTGCTTGAGGACAAAATGATTAATGAAAAGAGAAAAATACTAGAAGCATCAGGAGATTATACATTAAGTGATGATCTAAATCTATCTCCTCCGCCACGTCATGAAACATGGAAGAGAGCAAGACAAAAGAAAGGGGGAGAGTATACATCAGAGGCTACAAAAGTTGTTGCTGAGAAAATTGTAAGTAAAATGTGGAAACTATATACGTATTGTCATATACACACATTGTCATAATATCAAATAATATCTAGACTGCATCCAATGTACAGGTCAAATTTTAGTTTAGTAGCAGAAACTATTTTCAATCGAATGTACAGGTCCTTTGAGTCTATTCATATGAAGTTGGTGCTAACAATTGTGATAACTCCTAAAAGGCATTCAAATGCCTTGATAGTGCTTAATTATTCCATAGCTGATTTTGTAACATTTTATCTAAGCTTGCCCCTGTTGTATAGTTTCAAAATAACTATTGATGATCTATTTTGTATGGAATGAGACTGTTTCAGAATGCCGTGCCTGGGTGTTGGTATCTTTTTCACCACTAAAATCTAAACTTCTATCGATGGAGTTTTTGTATTGGTTACTTGTAGTCATTATACAACTTCATTGGTTGTGTTCATTATACAACATTATCTATACTTTAATCTGCACACCATTTGGAGCCAGCAAAACGGAGTTTGGATGCAGTCTAGATATTATTTGATTTATACAATAGACTGGCTGTTATAATGGATATGGCTTGTTATTTATTAAACCATCAAATTTTTTTAAAAATATGTAGGATTCTCTAGTTGAAGAGACTGCCAAAGGCACGTTTGTTCCACAAGGACGTGACGATATTTTAACAAAGGCAATTGGAACATCTGAGCATGGTGGTCGTGTTCGTGGTGTTAGTCAAGGTTATACTCTGAGCAATTACTTTGGAAGGTCTTCACGCCTTACCCAAACCAAATACTTTAGCGAGCATCTCTCACAACTTCAAACAAATTTGGAAAGACAAATGAAAGAAAAATTTGATGCAGAGTTTGAACAAAAGATGGCCGTCGAACGTGAGTTGATGCACCAAACATTTATGGAGAAACTTAAGACTATGGGTTTCTCCCAAACCTTGCAAACAAATGAAGAAATTGAGAAATCTCCTGAAAAAGTTGTTAACCATGGAAGCACTAAAGGTTCTTGTACAGCTGCACAAGAAAATTACAAGGAGGACTCGACCGTCGACAATGTTCAAAAATTGTTATGCATGCTTTTGAGAAATCAAGAAGATATACACATACGATTAGAACATGAGCCGAATGTCGAAAGGTTTTGGATTCCAGCAAAGTGTATTAGAGAGTTATTGGTGGGTAATGCTTGGCTTGACCTTTCTATTCTACAACTTTGGTGCACGTAAGTACATTTTTTTTACTGTTATCAATATGGATTAGTGGTATATATATCTCATCAATTCAATATTTAAGTGTTAATTTCAAATTTATCTAGGTGTATGCATCGTCTCTGTATCGAAAGAAATAGATCAGATGTGTTTGGAATTTTGGACCCAGTTAACTTGAGTTTTAATCCAACTGATCCCAAGACTAAAAGTAAAGTTCAGAGATACATACAAACTAGGTTGCGTGATTTGAACAAAGTGTGTTACTTAGCACCATATCTATATTCGTAAGTATGCTTTTATAAATTAGTGTTTTTTCTTATTTATCTTTGATAGCTTAAACCTTAATAATTGTTATTCCACGCGTGCAGAGGACACTGGCAGTTAATTATTATTTGTTTTAAGGACAATATTTTAGTTGTCCTATGTTCATTGCACCAAGATCTTAATGAAGCAATGATTAAGATTGTTTCGAAGTAAGTGTATATTTTATGTTGCATTTGATATATTATTTCCTATGTATCATTAAAATGTATAACTTACTTTTTTTTAATTTTTTTGACTTAGAGCTTTTGAGGTTCATCAGTTAGCTCAGGGCAATAGAAAAAAGCCTCAATGGTATCGTCCTAAAGTAAGTGTGGTGTATATTCTGTCATTTTTACGTTCATCAATGAAATTTGTTGTTTTTTTTAATATCTATTCACTATATAAAAATGTCCATTCGTTTGTAGCCAAGAAAGCAACCTAATGGCAATGATTGTGGATACTATGTGATGAAGAATATGCTAGATATTATCTCTGCTAATATTACTAAGTCTTGGATGGAGGTATTTTCATTTTATGATAACTTAATGTTTAGACTATATGTATTGCCAAAAATAAACATATCCTTATTGGTATTAATTACTTATACACATTGTAGGTATTCAATGATCCAACGTCATTAACAGAGGATGATTTATACGATTTGCGAAACCAATGGGCAACTTGTTTTCTTGACTTGTTTAAAGCTTAGGATTTATATGGTATGTTTCAAAGCTCAGGATTTGATTTATATGTAGTTTGTTTATCTTCTTTTTTGTGAAAACTAGAGTACTATTTGAAAACTTTGAAACAATTCCAAAAACATTTTGAATTGTTGCTCTTTGCTTGTGGTGGTTATGTCCTTTCTTCCAATGTATGCAACTCTGGCTCCATTGCAACATCATATGCTGGCTCTTTTGTTAAATTTGTTGGGCAGTGGTTTGTTTGCCTAGCGAATCAGGGCATGTCTTTTTTGCATGTAGATGATCTCTAATGCCTTTGCCAATTTCTTTTCCAATTCTTGTTGTCATAAAATAGCAATTTTGAATTGCCTTTTTTGATAATTCAGCCACTTGTGTTTGCAATTTCATTACAGTTTCCTCTGTTTTGCTCTGAATTGTATGTAAAAGCTCTTTGTACTAACATAAAGTTGATTCCATAAACAAAAGCTTTTTTGAAATAGTTAGAAGTGTTTGAATGCTGTCCTGGGCTGTAACTACTATAAATAAAACTACTTTCATTTGATTCTGAATTTTGGCTAAATGTGTCGTCAAATTTGTGATTAGTTGCCTTAATATGCTTGTTTGCTGCACAATAACCTGTTTGGTGCTCTGATCTTCATTTTTAGCTTGAGCAGGTGTTCCTTTGTGCATTTGGTTCTGGAGATTGCTGAGATCCATTCTTTCAATTAAGAATATTGTATCTGTATTACTTCATGACATGAGTGATCTGCCATACTTTCTTCTTGACCATATGATAATTTTGGTTTTGCTTTTAGTGACTTCTTTTGTACTTTGACTGGTGTTGACTTGATTATACAAGGTTTTGTTCCTTGTGAGTTACATGCTCAAATGATAGACTTAATTGTTCTTTGTCATTTACGCTTCTTGTTGTGTTTTACTATCTTGATAAAGATGATGGCAGACTTTATCTTATTAGTGATAACATGTATTGTATATATGTTACTGTACATATTCATGATGAATTGTGTATTTTGTTGTTTTAATTTAATTCATCATATTATCAATGTAGGTTTGGCTGGGAAGAACTTTGCAGAAATTGGATGCTCTTTTATTGGATGTATGTCAGGAGTTGGAATATTGTATTGATATGTATTTTTTTTAATATATTTTGTATTGATATGTATTTTCTTTAATATATTGTATTGATATGTATTTTTTTTAATATATTTTGGAATATTGATGTGAAAAGTTGCGGATTGATTATGTAATATCAAATTAGATAATATAACTTCCTTTTTGGCATTAAAATTATCCATATTTGTTTTTATATTTTTAATATAAAAGAAAAGAGCAAGTGTTAAGCTTATTTATTAAGCAATTTAAAAAAAATATAGATTTCGCAACAGTGGATTTTAGAACTGATGTGAAAAATACATATTTTACATCAGTCCTTACCTTATACCTGATGTGAAAACCTCGTTGTCAAATTTTAAAGTGCGTCTATTACAACAGTGGAAGATAGAACTGATGTAGAAAATAAGTTTTCACAACAGTTCGTACCCGATGTGAAAAGTAGTGCACATACTACATCAAGCCACCTTACATCGGTTGGCAACTGATGTAAAAAGTCATTTTCAACTGATGTAAAAAGTCATTTCTGTAGTAGTGTGGAGTAAAGGAGTGGTGACTCTATTAACAAGGAAATCAGCATGACTAACAGCATATGACCAAAAAGTAGATCAATGGAAATTGATTAAGAAAGAAGAAGATGCAAAAGCTTGAAATTCAAGCATCAATGGCGGAAAGGTGTAACTGAATCGTAACAAACTCTCTCAAAGAGAGAGAGAGAGAGAGAGAGAGAAAAGGAAACTGATACCATATTATGAATTAAGAAAAGAATGAAGAAAAATGATTCTCATTCTTGAAGCTAGCTTGCACAACAAGTATATATACAACTAGTTATTCATATGCTAACTAACATGGACCTATATGCACAGGATTACTGCTGAGTAACTAACTTTCTTAGTTACTTGCTATGCAAGCTATTACTATTATTGTTATTGTTCCCTTCTTTGTCTATGTGATGCAATATGAACGATTTAACTATTTAAGCCTAATTTGTATGTTTGTAAGACCTATTCAACTAAAAATTATGATATTGCTAGGTTGGGCACCTTTAACAAAATTCAGACACCGGATGTTATAATTATATGTATGAATTTAAGATATTTTTTGACATTTGTATATAAAAAAGAAACTAAGAAATACTGTATTTATTTTTGGAATTTTAATAAATAATAAATATCTCAGAAATGAAAAAAAATCTGGAACCACTAAAAACAAGGAGATGTAAAATACAGCTGGCAAGGCAAGTAAGATATGTGAATGTGGTTACTTGTCGTGGTCCCTACCATACCCTTCTCTACGCTTTATGGCCACCTCAGCTTCCACTTCCTCTTAGTTTTTTTTTTGTTTATTTTATTTACCTTGAAAGCCAACCACTTAATCACTTATTGCTTCTTATCCACATTTTATCCTCTTCTTCTTTACAATATTCTTATTAGAGAACGATTAATAACTTGTCTTTTTGATACTCTCTAATACCCGCTTTTTATCGAACAAAATTCATGTGAGTTTTACCCTTATCGTGAGACTTGTTTATAAAATATGAATTAACTCATATTGATTTTATTAGATAAAAGAGTTGTGTTAAAGAGAGTGTTGAAAAAAGAGATTATTATTTGTATTGTTATATTTTATATCATAGATATACTTGTAATCTTTGAGATCCTCCGTTCCAAATATTAATATGACTTTACACTCAATTTATCAATACATACAAAAATTGTATTCTTATTCTGATAACTTTTTTAAGTGTTTTTGCAGCATCTCAATATCCGTTGAATGAAAGGAAATTGTTTCATTGACACTCCTCTACTTCATTGACACTTTAAGAGAAAAAGAAATAGAGAATGTGGCGTGAATAATATGATGTTAGTGATGTAATTGTGAGAGAGATAAAGAGAAAATATGATATTAAATGAATTATGAATATATGAAATCATAAGTGTTTAAATATCATCGTTGTTAAAAGAAAGTAGACGTTGGATACGAATATTGTACAATATGTAAAACAATTTTTTGCTTGACAAAATATGAAACTTCTACTGATATTTTTATCATCCCTATTTTCTTTGAGTATATTATTTATATGAAAAAATCACATATTAAAACTATACACTCTTATTTAAAAAAAAAAACTATATACTCTTGTCCAAGAGTCTTAAATTAACCGATAAAAATATCAAAACTATTAGATCAGACATATTGATTGAGGTACGAAATTTAACTCATCTACTCGTGTTTTATCTATATATCTATCTATTAAAAAAACTACAAACTTTTCACTTTTAACAAAAAAATAAAAAAAATTGGTCGGGAAGTCATAATTAGGAGTCCTTTGAGTTGAATTTTCTTTAGAAAAAGAAAAGGATATTTCTGAAAGAAAATAAAAAATGGACACGATATTGTACTACTATTTAATTCAGTTTTGTTTTATATGATACATACATTGGCACACATCATCAGATAGTTATTTTTGTTGTTAATATCATGACCTCAGATATTTTTTATATATATACATTTATCAACATACCATGACCTCAAATAGTTGTTGACAAACTCTTACATGCACATTTTTGTTTACAATATTATCTTTTCAGACTAATTACAACATATATATGATAAATAACATATATATGATAAATAATGATTTCTTTTGTTTTAACATATTAAATTTTAGTTTTGTCAAAAAACAAACATATTAAATTTAAGAGGGAGTTTAGAAGAGAGAATTTCATATCCTTAAAAAAAGAGAATATTGAAAAACGGTAACGACAAAATTTAGATTAACAGATATTTTTATATTAACCAATTAATTGAATTCAAATGATATTAAAAAAAAAATTCATGAAATATGAGTTAAATTTCTAGTTTATTTACTCCCAACCTAATTCTGAGTTATCAGAACTCATTTCCTTTAAGAATAGAAGGTTAGCACCATTTCTTTAATTTATATTAAATTAAGAGAAAGTTTAGAAGATAGAATAATACAAAACGACATCAACAAAGTTTATATTAAGGGATGTAAATAGGCAAGCTTGAAATAATTTTTTTCTCCCAAAAAAGAAAGGAATCTCCAAACGAAGCATCCAGCAGATGTTGTTGCTTACTAGACACATATAATAAAAAAAAAAAGGATTTGCTTTCAGATATAGTAACCACTCCTATATAAAAATCATCAAAATTTGTGAGCCACAAATTCACTAGAATTTGGGACAAGTTGTTGTTTATTATTAGTTGGGGCCATGGAATATCTTAATGGTCTATACGACACGTATCCTTGATAACACTTTCAACTCTAGCAAAGCAAGCACAATTCTAGGGCTGATTTGTCTTAAAACCCTTTCAGTCTGGCCTATGAATTGAGACTTGTCTTCCAAAACTCCAATCTTCCTTTTCCTCCCAATTTTTATTATTAATGTTAATAAGAGTCCAATTGTGATTGTTCAAAAAGAGTGTAATCGTGGAGGTTGGATCCTCTCCTCTCGTTCTTCCATCTTTTTTATTTTGTGTCTTTCTCTCTTTAAATTTTAAAGAGAAGATCAAGAGAGAGAAAAATAAAAAAAAATAAGATTAAGAGTGAGAGAATATTAAGAGAGAGAAATACACAAAATAGAGAAGGAGAGGAGAAGGAGAGAATGAGAGAAGGAGATGATCCAAGTCCGTAACTGTGATACGTGTCGCCAATGCAAAAATATCTTTATTATAGATAAATTAAATTAATCATATGTACAATTTAAAAATAATTATGATTAAAGACAAACATTTTTATAATTTGACAATTATGATTAATTTATATCATAAAAAATTGTTATATTAAAGATATTACAAAGAACTAATGATTCGTAGCGGACTGAAGACGATGATCTGAATTCATTGAATATATTAGGGGACAATGTTACCACTTCATATATGGAGTAGTGTATCTGCAAGATCCAACACTCAATATATTGGAGGAAAATGTTGCCACTTCACATAGAGTAGCATATATACAAGGACTTCAACATTCAAATTAACGACGAATTTAGGTGATCCTAAAAATTTCATCGGATTAAGAGTGTATTTTTTTTATCAAGGTTTGAGACCTTTTATAGATTTGTAAAAAAACATTTGATATTGTGACGATTATTCCGCTGCTGAGATTTCAATGTGATCCATGGATCATATCATAAGGTTGTGATTTGATTACTTGTATTGGATTTGGTCTAAAATGTCAATAAATACTATGATGTTCATTAATTAGTTGGATCATGATACTTCACAAATTGAGTCTTCGACGGTACCAAACAATTTCTATTAATACTTTTTTGACAGAATATCTATTAATATTAATAATCTACTTATTCACATTTAGAAGAAAAAAAAAAGTATTCTATTTACGTATAAAAACATATTAATTAAAATATATGGCTCTTTTTCATTTATAACATATTAGAATTTGTATTCTTTAATTTTTTTGTACTTTTAATCTCTTAATAAGTATTCTAGTTAATTCCCCTAAAAAAAGAGTATTCTAGTTAATATCCCCGAAAAAAATAATATTCTAGTTAATATAGTTATTAGTTATCTTTAAAAAGTATAAAAGGTTCATTGAACTACACATGTTATTTATAGTGGATCTCATGACCCCATGTAGGCTATAACCTTTATGGGGTTAGGATTTTGTTCTGTGCCATAAAATTTATTCTTGCAGATTCTATAAGTGAATTGAGACCTCAAGTTTTTGGATTAGAGAAACCAACATTGATGGGCAACTGAACAAACTTCACATGGATGAGTGGCTATACAGATAAAATATTCACAAAATTGGAGGGTCAAATTATGGATATTGCATAAAACATGTATATTTGAAAGGAAAAAAATGTATCTAGCTAAAAAATGAGAGTTACTTCTATGGGTTTGTGATTTTCTCCATTTTCTAAAAACAAGTAAAAATTCCATTATTATTTTTTTATAATGAAATGTCCATTACTATAATTTTAAAGTAAATAAATAATATTAATGCACACATATTTAGAATTAGAGACATTTATTAAATATTAAGCCAAAACTTTAGTAATCGAGATGTCAATTTACGCATATGTCCATTTATTTTAAGAAATTGAGAGGATCGCAAACCTACTTTTACGTCATGTTTTTTCTCTCCACAAAACCCCATTATTCTTAAAAACTACCCTAGTTTGGAAGTACATTTTTGGACGGGTAAAAACATATAGTCATTGAATTTGTCATACTGAGGAAAAAAACGTAGTGTTTTCTGAAGTGGATTTTCTACCGGTCATTCTTAAGATTTTGATCTTTATCTAATTTATTTATCTTAGTGTCACGGGTTCAATTTCTATCTAATGCGTATAGAAAAACATATATCAAAAGATGTCAACTTCTTAAACTGAACAAAATTACCTTCAAATATTAGACTATATAGTTGCAAAATACTTTAATTTATCTCGAAAAGAATAAGGAAAAAATAGCACACATGTGTGTTTGGTAAAAATAAGCGATAAGCTAGCTGATAGCTGAAAAACCAGCTTATAACTGATGACTGATAGCTGATAACTTATAGCTGAAAATATAGCTTATTAAAATTAAAGTGTTTGGTAAAATTAGCTGTTGAAATGACTGATAAATATAAAATGACATATTTGTTTATTTTTATTTCTTTATAAATCACATATATGATTTTTTTCTTAATGTATTTCTTTTTAATATTTTAAATTATTTTCATCTCCAAGATGATAAATGTATTTTATGAATTTAATTGACTTTTTTATGTAACAAATTTTTTTGTGAACTTTATTTAACTATGCTAGTTAAACGTGAAAATTTAAAAAGCTAACTTTTTTAATTCTCTTACCAACATTTCATTTTCCTACCAATTTTTATTCGTCCTCCCCTAGCAATTATAAAGAGAATTGATATTTCCACAAAAAAAAATAAAATAAAGAGAATTGATATTTCTACATTAAAATGTTATTCACATTTTGCACATAACATAATTCTGGATTTCATTTATTCGTGCATTTTTAATTCCATTCCATATTTATTGGCAGAATATGCTTTCCAAATCATTACCGGTACTTACGTGAAAAAGTTTGTATGATTTATCATCAATGGAAGTTTGTAGGAGACATGTTGGCCGTTTAAGTGGGGTTAGTGGACGGTTATTTGTTTTACAAAAAACTAAAAATAATACTAAAATTAAAACAATAAGGTTAAAAGTGGAATAAAATGTAAAAAGTTATAAGCTATAAGCTCAAAAGCTACTTGAAATAGCATCTAAAAAAAACTATAAGCTCGTGAGAAAAACTTGTTACCAAACACATCATGTTATTATCCAACAAGCTTATAAGTTAAGGGTCTTGTTAACGAGTGCCCTCGGGGCACTCTTTAAGTATTCCAAAAGAAGAAATTATTCCATAAAAAAGTCAAATATTTCAATTTTCAATGCATTAATTACATAAATTTTTAAAAATAGTTACTATTTAAAGGTCTTAAAGAGTGCCCCGGAGGCACTCGTTAACATTTTCCATAAGTTAATTCAATAAGTCATACGCTAGCTTATAGGTGTTACCAAACAGAGCCTATATTATGTGTGAGAGGGAGAGAGAGGGGGGAAGAGAGATTGTTTGGTTATACTAATGTCGACAAATTTTGTCAACGCGAAGTAGTTCATAAATTCTTCACATTTTCTTTGTGATGCTTCGTTCTTTTCCTTTATGTAAAAAAGTTTAATACCACATATTTTAAGAGCAACTTTAGTGCTATTTGTTTATTGGTTGCTTAAAATAACCGACTTTGTTTACAAATTTTTTTTGGTATGACATAGATGATTGTTATGATTCAACATTTTTATTATTATAAATCAACAACTTTTTATGTTTTTTTAGCTGAATCAAGAGCAAAGGAAGGCATCAGGAGGTAGCTTGACATCCCAATTAGGTTGACATTCCAAGACTATCCCCATCCTCTACCATCTCGCTCATGAAATTTTATTAAAAAAATAGAAAAATTGTACAAGAGGGGGACCAAACCAAAATCCTCAAAGAAAAACAAAAACAAAAAGCCAAAAATACAAAGCATGAGACCAAAGGGAAACTGTAATCTGGAAGTCTGTATCTGTCTCTATAAAAATCTTCCCTAATAAAAGTGGGGAGAACATCCCACCAAACAACATCAGCTATGCCATGACTGTGATTCACTAGCTTATCCGCGCAACAATTTTCTTCATGAAAATGATTAGGAAGCAGTTGTGCTCTATTATTCAAACAATAAGAAGTAACCTGAATAGAATTCCAATACCAGTCAGGGATACTTGAGAACGACACCATTGGTTCAACCACAAACATCAAGAATGGTTTACGATTAAAGAAAAAAAATTTAAGGGCAATGCGAGAATCAAAATTACCAATTCCTCGAATATTCCAATAAAAAATCTTCATTGAGGAGTGCTAGGAGGATCACCCTTGGACATGGTATTATAACCTGACCTGTTAAGAACCTACTTTTGTTTCTTTGTCAAATATGGGAGAAAAGGCGCATTATCATCATCAGTTTGTTGAACAAATACATGACGCACAAAATCTAAATCTTTATGGAGCACAGGACAAAATTCAATACTGTAACCCACCACAACTTGTGTTTCCGGGACAGGAGACCCATAAGAGAAGTGTGTGTTGGTAATAGACTAGTCCATCAAAGGCGTGGACTCTATTTGTTCCAAAACAGGCCGAGTTTGATCTTGCACTGAGTCAGCCATATCCATTTGTTATCGTACTATCTCGTTAGTGACATTTTGCAAGGCAACATGAAAAGAAGTAGTAGATTTTTCATGTGCCAAATACTGCTGGTTGTCATGCATATTTGTTGCATCAACATCAATAACAACCAGTGATTTTTCCAGAATCTGAACCTCATTATCGTGAACTGTGGGAGGCTGTTGTGCAGAATTAGTAACAATGTTCGGCTAGGCAGTTTGAGACTCGGTAGGGGCTGCAACTGAGGTTCCCACGTGACCCCCTTTTTCCTTCACCACCCATTGTTTCGTAACTGTTTTTTAAACTGGATACTCTTCTGTCAATGGCTTCTTTCAAAGGTCAGCCTTTTCTGTTTCCTTTGAAGGGTGAATCCATTTGCAATTGGAGAGGTTGTGTCCAATAATATGACAATGCAAACAAAATAACGACAAACGTTCATAAATTACCTCCACGTTGAAAGCATAACCGTCCCTCTCCACCAAAATTTCCTCAAAAGTACGCTTGGATAAATCCATGTCCACAAGAACCCTTGCA
This sequence comes from Medicago ruthenica, assembly GCA_018208015.1. Taxonomy (NCBI): domain Eukaryota; kingdom Viridiplantae; phylum Streptophyta; class Magnoliopsida; order Fabales; family Fabaceae; genus Medicago; species Medicago ruthenica. The sequence continues at coordinate 11,699,323 of CM031376.1, forward strand.
TAATGCCCAAAATGACGGTTTTGAGTAGTTGAATCAATAATCAACGGTGTACCAATAGCTCAGAATATCTCTCGCAATGTTTTGTCCCTCCAATATTCCCTTGGCAAATCCATTAAACATATCCAAACTTGAGTTTGAGTTTAGTGTTGCGTATAAGGATTAAAATCCTTCGTCCATTGAGAAAGACAAAGAACTCCCAGTTTCAAATTAGTAGTACCATGTGCCCATGCCATACTCATGTCTTTTAAAGAAGAAAACTAAAACCCGAAGAAGTCTCTCCCAAATGAAACCAATTTCCAATGTCCCGATAGTTTCCATAATTTAGAAAGCTTCAGGTACAACTCCTTAGCCGTGTAAGGTTTTTCCCCCTTTCTCATAACCATACAACCATGAAGAAGACGCTTGAAATCTTCGACTCCCTTCTCATATTCCTCCTGCAAAATCTTAATAATAAGGAAATCCCCTTTGGTAATCAGTGCTGAAAATTGTTCATCAATTGTAGTTACAGTGCCACACAAAGTTTTGGATTTGGATTTTCCTGTTCAGCAACACACGGCTAAGGACACACAAAAGCCATGGCCGAAGCTGCATGAGCCGTATAAATCCAAAGAAACCCAAAATTGAATCACATAACTAAAATGAAAAGGCAACCAAATTGAATCACGTATCAAATGCAACCAAATTGAAACACGAAACCCAAAAATTGGAATTGGAATGCTATGAAACAATGGGTTGAAATTCAAATCGGTGAAAGACTATGAAGTAATTAGAAAAAGCGGCTCTCATGGTAGGAGATGAACCCTAGCAGAGCATCCGAACAACTTTTTATGTTCAATATAACAAAAATAATCAAAAAAAGAAGTGCATTACAAAATAATCATAGAACAAAGACGGCCAAATAAATCACATTGAAAAAATAGACGATCAAGTTCTTCCATAAAACCACAGTCAGCCGAACAAACAACATCAACATTAGCCAAAATATCCCGCCTACATAATTGACCTTAATCAGTTAGCCTCTTCAGGAACAGACACCATATAAAGATATTGACTTTGAGCGGTACCACTTTAAGCCACAACACAAAATTATAATCAACATGAAGAGCTCCATCAACAACAATCAAGTAATTATAAGCGCTTTTAACCGTATACTGGTACCGTTGGGTAGGATGAAGCTTCCACACCCAACGGTCCGCAATCTCAACCTGCAAAACAACATGTGTTAATCGATTCACACACTCTCTCACCAACTCATACTCCCACGTAAACAACCTCCTTCACCATTTTCATGTCTCACCATTAACCCTCCACCCCAAAGAAAACATTTCAACCACAGTTGCCAATTTATTATCAACCAACTTAAAAAGCCTTCTAAAACCAACTTCTAAGTTGGATCCTTCCAACCAAGGATTCTTTGAATTTAGCTTTGATAATTCATAAAATCTCTAGAGACCGATCAATTCAACTTTATTTCTTCGGAACTTATTATTCCTGAAACATTATTTTGACATACAACCCTCTTAGGCCCCTTTCTATTACAGACAAATGACTGCTTCAATAATGCTAAAAATTTGGTATTTAGGCTCCACCATTTTCTCTCGAGCACCTCAAAATGATGTTTTTACCCTCCAACGATAGTTAAACACCGTTCACTCAATGTCAGCGACAGTGTGTTCTGGTCATATTTCAGAACAGAAACAACAACTCCCATTATACCAAAACCACCAAAATTTCAACCAAACTCTCTCCAAACTCCCACAAACCCACCTCCATCAATTTCTTTGAAGTTAGGCAACTCATCAATCTAATAACAAGTAAGTGTTAATAACCCTTTAGCATTCACATTCTTAATTATATATGTTAAGTTTTTTTTTTTTTTTAAATTGGTCTTATGTTAGTATTTAGGGTTTAGGAAGTTGATGATTTTTTTGGGAAGTTTATGATCAAATGTGTTCTGGACCGGCCAGAAGGCCAACCAGACAACGACACGTGGACCATACGTCCACCACTCCAAGGCGCGTCACCTGAAGGCGCACGCTAAACTACCGTGCACGAGGCTGCAGTGCAGCGCGTCTCTCCACATCTGGCACCATACACGTGTCCCTAATCACACGCTGCATATCCCAGAGGCGGTTATCCACGTGGAATGCCTATATAAGGGTTAGGTAGCTTCACCCTCAAGATACGATTCACTTTACACACACTTTTCACGCACTCTTTTTCAGTTCCATTACTGACTTGATCGTCGGAGTGCTAACGTGCCTGCAGACACATTTCGTTCCACTGCGCAGACGCGTCGCTACAGTACCAGAGCACATTCTGCCACCATTACCTTCACTGGTCTCTTACCGGACAAATCAAAATGCTTGCATGTTTTGACATTTATTGTATTTTAAACTAAGCTCATATACTAATGCGTATAAATCACAACCAATGTCATACATAAATCACAACCATATAAAACATTCTTAAAGTAAGAGAGCTTATAAAGTTATAACAAATAGAAATCAAAACGACTTATACATGCTGTAACAAAAACATAATTAAGTCAAAAACATTTTTCACCAAAGATTTGTACAAATGCTCTCACACCAAATATCTGCACAACTAGGTGAAAATGAATTCCTTTTAAAAAAAAGTGAAAAATGAATTAGTCCTGCATAGGGGTGGCAACTTGGTCCACCAAATCCATATTCATCCAATCCATCCACCATAAAATTCATCCACCAAACAAAATTTTTGTTAATGGATTGGTTTTGGATCCAACCATTTAGAACAATGGATGAATTTGATCCATCCACCTTATTTTAAAAGTCCATTGGATTATTTATTTTTTTAAAAAAACAAATTCATTAGATCATTTTAAATAATAAAAACAAGTTAATTTTAAAAAATAAAAATAACTTATTTACAAAAAAAATTATAAAAAAACTGAAACAATTGAAGAAAAAAAACCGGAGAACCACCGGTCAACGCCAGAGGTCCGCCGTGAACCACCACCCGCCTTCGCAATCTTTCCGGAGCTCCGGTCAACCGCCGCCGCAATTCGCCGCAGCACCACAGTGGTCAACGCCGATCAACGGGTGGTCAACGGCGGTCAACGGGTGGTCAACGGCGGTCAATAGCTGTGCACCGCCACCTATTATTATATATTTAATTTTGTTTGGGCTGAGACAAAAATCAAGTTTGAGCTTGATAATAAAATCTGTTTTGGGCATAGACATGAATAAATAGGTTGGATATTTTTACTTTTGACACCAATTAATTAACTAAATATTTATGAAATACAAATTAAATAAATAACACATTTTATTTGATGGATCGGATGGACAATCCATCCGTTAAAATCTAGTAATGGATGGATTAGATGATCAATATACTTAATGGATGGATCAGATGGTTTTTTTTTTCAACAAAAAAATTAGTAGATTGTAATGGATTAATGAATTTCTTTTGATCCATTCATTAGGAACTAAATTCATATCCATCCAATCCATCCATTTTGCCACCCCTAGTCCTGCATATGGGGTATTTTAATATGGGCTTAAAGTCATGGGTTGGACATTTGACTCACCAAACAGGCTAAAATTAATTCACTAAGCATTTAATATTCCCACGGGGATTGTTATTCACACCCTTCATTTATAAACTACACACTTCCTCTCTATTTCATTTGTCAAATTATTGCTTTTTAAAAACTTAATCTGGAAACCTAGTTAAGATATGTTTTGAATTTTTTTAACAAGGCTGTAGAATACCTGAGTGTTCATCAATTGTGAATTTGTATTTCAACTTTTTTAAAATAAAATTAAAATAGAGTTTATTACAAAAATTTTTATGGTAAGGTTGAATTTAAATTTTTTTAAAAATTAAGAAACTAATCTTTATTTTTTGTAAGGCAAAATTTAAGAAACTAATCAAACACTTAATTTGATGTTCAATCAAATTTATATTGCCCTAACGTGATCCGATCCAAATTAAGATTTTCTCGACCTCGGTCCCATGAACATAGCTTAGCTGATGATCATTCGTTTGACCTCGGTCCCATGAACATAGCTTAGCTGATGGACATCTATTTGACCTCGGTCCGATGAACTTAGCTTAACTGATGGACATTCGTTTGCATGAGTTCAGGTTCGAACTCACGACTCCCCACTAATTCACATTTAAAAAATATGATATTCTAGTCACTACACAATTCAATTAAGAGGTAGACCTCATGAACGGCTAAGAAGAAACTAACAGAGATTCATAATGACATTTATGTATAGTCTACTAATGGAAGAATTCTGAATGTGAATACAAATCGCAAAAGTAGAACATACAACTATTTATGACAAGTCAAAATGATCAAATTTAACATTTTTGATATATAAGCCCTAATTTTAAATATTCATTTTTTTTAATAAAAAAAGAAAAATAATTATATCATTTAAAAAAAATGATGTCAACATTTATCAGAGTGAGAATCTAAGTAAAAGTATTTAATCTTACTTTTATTTTTATATTTTATAATATGATGGTAACAGTAAAGTTTAACTGCAATATATCATGTAACTTATTCAAGGTACAAGACAAAATTAAAATTACAAAAAAATTAATATTCCCAGATTACACCTGGATTTGACTAAAATGACATTTTTAATGATGTAGGGCATTCTTCCTTAACATGAAGATTTGCATTAAACCTTTGTTACAAGAAATGGGAAAAAAAAGTTGTAGGATCCTAAAATGGGAACCCCCACCATTGAAGGAAATAATATAATAGAAAAAATCGCATAAATTCCCAGCTCAACCAACAAAATATTTGTCTAAGAATATTTGGTTGGTGTAGGCCACATTGACCTGTTTTGTTCCATAAGTATAAATGTCAATGTCATATCTTGATGTTTATTGTGTGAGAGTCCAAGACAAATTTTACTGATCATGGACCCAATTTGTTTTTCATCTTATCTTTTTTTTAGTTCTTTAATTTTTTATTGTTTGCTGGGCTGATTGACTAGTCTAAAACTTACTATTATTTTTCAAGTGAGAGATAGTAATTTTTTTTAAAGATTTAATAAAAATAAATTAAAATTGATTAGTTATGCATATATGTTAAAAATAAAATTTGATAGAGACAAAACTTATAATTTATCAAACCACAAATAGCAAATTGGTAGAAGTATCGAGTACGAATGAATGAAAGTAAATTGGTAGAAGAATCCACTATTAGTACCGTATTAGGATTGATGGAATTCTTATGATTTATGAAATGAAGATTATAGCATAACAAATGAATAAATATCATCCTTAAAAAAAAGAATAAATATTATGAAAGCTTTTAATTTCATTAAAAAAGTGTGAATATTTGTATAATTTTCATCGGACAAAACTTAGGTACAATTCTTTAGGTGCTTTTTGTATGGTTCTTAACTAAAAATACAATTTTTTTGGATATAACAAACTTTGAGAAAATTAAGAATTTAAGGAAATCATGGTGAATTTAGTTAAGAACCATACGAAAAGCACCTAATAAATTGTACCTAAGTTTTTTCTTTTTTTATTTCAACTCTTAACTTATATGTACATGTGTGTGAGACCCCAATATGGTCAAATTAGCTGTGAAACTGTTTCAACCTCAGTAGCATATTGACCCTCAAAGTCAAATTATTCTATTGTGTAATCTTATTTGGACTCTATTGTGAGAGACACCTTAGTATTTAAAGAAGAATACTACTCTTATCACTTCTCCAATTGCTCAAAAACATACCTAGTGGTAGTTAACTTCCGTTTGGCTTTCCAGCGTTAGTTAAATGTTGTTGGATGAGTTTGTTTAGCTTTTTCAAAAAAAGTGTTGTTGGACACTTTTTAGAGCGGTGTTCAATTACTTTTAAATCGGTTTAACCGATCTTAAACATACCCCAACGACAATTGAAAAAAGAGCAATTTGAGAAGCGAGAAGAGTAATTTTCTAAAAAGAAGGCTCATTGTGGGCTTGATTTGACTCTCCTTATGAGCTAAAATTATAATAATTGGTGTTTTCATTGAGAATCAGACTAAATCAGTGACTTTTTATAGGATGGATTATGGTTCTCCATCGAAATACTGATAGATGAATGAAAATTTCATAGACATCAAGTCTTATAAGTGACAATGTTGAGACTCACATTGAGTAGAAAAAAGCTCAATGTGGACACTTGAGCCATACAACTCTACCACAAAAAAAAAAAAAAAAAACTCAACATGGGTACTTAAGCCATAAAACCCTACCATTTAATAAACTAGTATTTTGATTTGGATTCCTCGATCCTCTCGATGGGTCAAATTATAACATGCGGTTTCCAAGTTAGTGAGGAAGATCGTAAATCAATGACTCGAAACTCCAATCTAAACTAATTAAATTGGTCCAGTTTTTTTAATGTTTATGTTCAAATCAATCAAATTCTACCTCCATTAATTCGGTGTTGGTTTCACGTCATTTAAAAACAAATAGACTAAATTACACTCATATTGGCGAGAAAATATATATGCAGTTATGATCGATAATTATTAGGTTAAGAGTATTTCACAAAAAAGTAAGCAATAGAGTAATCAAACCAACACTGCAAAACGTATAAAAGTGAAAATGCAAGGACAATGGAAAGTGGAAACTGGGAATCCTAGGCCAGAGGCTTTGAATTTTTTTCCTTTTAATTAATGTTTATTTCCCTTTCTTCCTACAAAATCATATATTGGACAAACCCAAGAGAATGTCAAAGTGTTGTGAAGGAACAGGTAACAATGTGTGTTACAAGCAAATGTGACAGGGGACATTAACATTGATTTCAAAAGTACGATTTGGTTTTGAATTTTAATGTAAAGAAATGTCAACACTATCACTGTTTTTCAATTGGTGCACTGGCACCATGAATGAGCTAGCTAGCTAGTAGTTCTGAAATGTATTATTTTCCAGCTCCCATAACCTTTGTACCATGTCTTTGGTTCCTTCTTTTTTGAGACCTGAAACTTGAATTCCTTTGGTTCTTCAAGATGCATGTGAAGTGCATTCAAGTGTTATTGGAAGGGGGTTGGCTAGTAATCCTTTTGAAAATTTAGCTTAGTCTCTTCACATAGATAATTTCTTATAAAACTATTGAAGCTTAACTGTATTCAAAAAGCTGTTATCTTATGAAGATTACACACAAACATTGTTTTTTTTTTTTTATGCAAATTTAGAAGTGTTATTGTATCGATGTGATACATTAACATCTCAACTATGTTGACACCTCAATTTACCATTAAAAACACCTCTAAAAGTATTATTTATAATAAAAAAGAAACAAGGGCGGGGGCATAAACCAAACCCACCAAAACAAAGTTAACAAAAACAGTAATTAGGCGAGCCAAATCTATCTCTAAAAAAGGCTTTTCTAAAACAATGAGGAAGGGTGTCCCATCAAACTAAGTCATCGACAAAGAAACTTGCATTAACAATTCTATCAGCACATACATTTCCTGTATATATGAAAAAATCTAAATTTAATTTTTTTAATAATATTGAGACAGTTCTTCCACTTGTTTTGCAGCTTCCAAGGAACAAGGCTAATGTTTGAAATCTTAAGTTATTTCTACATTTCCAAACAATTCATAAAATATAAGTGATGACAATTCAGATGGGATCACAAACTTGTGGGCTCCAACCTCTATCAATAATTGACACAAGATAGGTGAAGCTAGATATATCAATATGCACCCCTAACGAAGCAGACAACCAATTCCAATATCTAAGAATATATAGACATTGAAAAAAAGATGATGTGCAGTTTCATAATTGTTCCCACACAAGCTGCTACATGAAACAATAGTAAAACCTCTCTTAATCAAGTTATCATCAATGGCAAACACATTGTGCATAAGTCTCCAAATCACTAGATATTTTGCCTGTGGAATGTAAGGTTTCTAAATGATTTTTGCCCACGGTAGATCAGGATGAACTAGATTATGAGTATGGCAAAAATAAACATCTTTAAAAGTAAGAGAACCAGAATTTAAATCATGCAAAATCAAACCATCTAACGCAGGAGCACCAAGTAAAGAAGTGGTATGAATAGATGAACCAACAGTAGGATATAAATGAACAAAGTCCGCAGCCAGCGTCCATGATTGATTAGTTATCACATCAGACACCTTGCAAGTGATCAAATGGGAAATTGACGTCGGGATAGGACCAAGAACTAAGTCATTAATCTTAGTACCAATCCAATTATCATTCAAAAAGGAGACAAGATTACCAGTAGCTATCTACCAAAATGTTTGGGGATAAAGCCAAGACACATGATGTGAGTATTTGGGTCAATTACAACTTTGTTGTAACAAGTTGCAACAATGCGACTCATGTCTGGTAATGTCAACCACTTATCTTTGAATGAAATTCCACCACTATTTTGAGGAGGGTACAAAACATTCATGATATACTTAAAATGCTCCTTAGACCCAAATATTAGCAGATAATCACTATTATGATTATTCAACTCTTGAATAAGTGCTCTGCGAATTATAGGATGGCTTTCTTTCATGCATACTCATGTGTTAAGCTAAAACTCAGAATCCACACTTACCATCGCCTTTAACATCGACAATATTTCAATATATGGTCTCATGAACAAGCATATGCTTAATATGAGGTAAGTTTGGATTATGGTCCGGAGTAGGCGTTAGAACCGGAGAACGTGATGGATTATCAATACGAGCACTTTTTATTTTAGGAAATGATGGCTTCGTTTGTGACGTTTGACTATTTGATAAAGATGAGTTTTCCTATCCTCGCACACCAGTAAGTATTATGCCAGTTTTATTAAATATAAATTATCAAACCACAGAGACCGCACTCAACTCGATTTTACTCGTATTGACAAAATTTCTAAACAAAGTTTTATAAAAGCTTTCTATTGATGTGATCCAAAGTAAAATAGTCCAAGATAGAGAAAATTGTGCTGTGATTGGATTTCGATAACCATTCCTCGTATTTCTCCTCTTAATTGATTGTATGCTTTTTATGCTTCAAATATAACTCCACATATCCCTCAACATACGTCTCCATTTTTTGTTAACAAAGCGAGATCTATTGAACCAACTGACTTCTGATGCATATGTGGCAAAATAGTCGATTGTTTCAATGGCATACGCGAGGATAGTTATACATTAATATATACCTACCCAACATCTCTAATGTGATAGCACCTTACATAATTTAAACTATGTCCCTTAGATAGTGAGACCGGTTAAGGCTTGAACTAAATCAAAATATCAATTGCGGAACTTTACATCGTCGACAAAACATTAAGAACAAATTTAAAGTAAAGATTATATTGAATGTACAAATCATATATAACCAGTCAGATTAATAGTACTACACGAGAGTTTTCTAAGCCAATAAATCATAAACCATATTGAATGCGTAAATCATAAATCCTAGCTATTTACATCTAATCCTAATACAAAAGAGAGTTCAGTTATCCATGTAGAGCATAACTAACAAGCGAAGGTTGATAGATGTTGGAGAAGCATGAAAAGCTTGAATCCAAGCTTCCTAGCCCTCGTATGGTGGCTCACGCCTTCCTCTCTCTGTTCTCCCTCTATTTGTCTAATTTACAACTTATTAGGTTTTTAAGAAATGAACTACATCTCTATTTATAGAGATTTTGTAATTTTAAGTTTTCTAGACAAAGCAATAAGGCTTTCCAAGAGAATCGAGCTTTCTTACTTGGACGGAAAATCTAGTTGTCTTCATATATTTTTTGAAACCTCCTTAGTTCGCTTAGCTGACCAAATCTCACCTAGCAAACTGTGTTTGGCATTTCTCACCAGAACTCTCTGTTTTGGCTCGCCATCACTTCCCTAGGCTTGCCTAGCGAATCATGGGTTTCCCCATATGTATTTATGATGCTATGGCTTGGCTTCCTGCTCGTGTGCTTTCCTCACTTTTCTCTATATTGATTTAGTCGTGTCCAAAACCGACAAAAAAAAGTGTGGGAAACAGACGTAATAGCTTCCTGGCATAGTTTTGCGATATAAACAATATTTATCTATAATTGTGGATTTTTTGTATTAGATTACTTATAAAACAAGTCGATACGTGTTATGGCAACAAACAGTAATTTGACACTTATCACTATCTGGAAATCGGGAATCAATACGCTCCCACAAAGATGGAATTCGACTAGTCGAAGCCTCATTTGGTGTAGATCTCACTCTTTCTTTGGCGCTTTTGGTTTGTATCTTTTTTGGAGGTGGAGCCAACAATGTCATTTTTGGAAATGCTAACTAGCGCATAACCTTATTGATGGGTAGTTTCATTTTGTAAAATATTTTTTTGAGATGTTCCTGAATATCATTCCACACATCCATGAAAGAAAAACCATCTTAACCTTCTTCCTCACCCATAAGTAACCTTTGCCATTGAGCACTTTTCTCACCCAATCAAATAGACTTCCTTTTACGGATCTTCATAGTAAGAATACATGCACAAATCATCCCATACGATGTCTTGATCACACAACCACAATTTTTTCGTTTCCATGCCAGTTATCTTGGAGCGTTTTGCTTCCTAAAAAATAAAACTCAATTCAGCTCTAGAAACATTACCCTCCAACTCAGTACATAAAGTTATCTTTGTCTCTGCGTTCTAAGAAAATACAACTCCTTCTAAATGTTGCTTATATATCAGTCAAGTGCCCCTCCAACATTTTGTGTATTTGCTCCGAACATGTTGCTAAATATCCCACAATATAACTCAAATATTTATTCAACTTTCCATGAGCCCCTTCAACTCTGTTAGTGGTTCTGTTTCCAAGATGAAACATGGTTTGTCCATGCCCTCATAAATTTTTCCTTGATAGTATTCAATATGGTAGTTTCAACATATGTAAGGAACTTCAGACTTTTTTTACAAACATCTCAGAATTGCACTACGGCATCTGCGTATGATTCTTTTGAAGGAGACTCCACCATATTATTTCAAGCTCTCAGGATGTTGTTAACTATCTCACTTGTTTTCACCTACTTGGCTTCCTTATCTTTCCCATCCATTTTGACATTGTTAGGTTTAACTCAGTAGCTTGTGATGCATTTTGCTCTAACATTTTTTCAATATGAAAACGACAAAGTAATGTAGTAGTTTCAAGGAAAGCAGTGGCTACATCATTCATCAAAGCGGTATCCCTGTCAGTCACAATCACCTTAAACATGTTGATTTTTGAGTTCAAAAGGTCAATCAACATCTGTAGAAACCAAGTGGAGTTTTTCTCTTTTTCAGACGTCAAGAAAGAAAAAGCAATAAAATATGTCTTCTCGGTACAGGTGACACCATTATCTCAAACAATGTCATTTTGTAAAAGTTGGTTTTATAGGTGAAATCCATGATCAAAACAGTCAGAAAAGTGTTAAGCAAATTAATAGATTTGGGATGAGCCCAAAATATGTCATGATCAGTAGTAACCTCACAATTTATTCTGGTGAAATAAACATATTTGTGCTTCTCCAACTTTGTGACCAGATGTTGCATCTCTGTCTTGTTATCTCTTTCTGATTTTCTGAATCTATGACAAGCATTGTACACTTGCTTTATATTTGTCAAACTTTCTTGATTTTTACCCTTCAAATTCATCAAAATATGCCTAGGCTGCACCAAACTCCTTGTCGGGTCAGCAATTTTCATCTTGTTTTTCTCAATTAATCTACCCGCAAGAAGGTGATCTTTTAACCACTCCTTTCACAACGCAACAATAACATTGATTTTTTTAGATTGGGTCTATCTATAGCTATAGTAAATCTCATCTTTGTTCTTGTCGACGAACCCAATTAATCATATAATTTCAACTTTTCATCTATCTTCGGTGAAAAATAATGACGCGGTGTTTACTTCATTGTCACAAAGCTTGGAAACACCAGAAGGTTTCACATCAACGACAACTTCAATAGAAGGTTTCACATCAACAGAAACAATATTTGGTCTGGCATCAAAGGAAGCTTTAACCTTAGGAGGTTTCAACTCGAAGGAAGACTCTACATTACTTGGTTTTGACTTAACAACATCATTAACCGCATTTTCAACCATAACTATCAATAAAGAATAAAACATTGCAAAAAAATTTATTAATAATTATTTCAATGAATCAATGCAAAAAAAGGAAAAAGGGCCAAAAAAAATCAAAATTGGGCACCGACGGCAGTTAACTGTCGTTGAGACCAGACTGTCAGAAAACACAAAGATGGCAGAAAAAACAAACAATGTAAACGAGTTAAAAGATATACACAAAGATGACACAAATGACGACTGATGCTAAGTCGTCTAACAACTGGATTGACTGACAACTGAATTAGTTGACAACCTAATCATTATTGGGTAACGATTGAGCATGGCTACCAAGTCCAAATGGTATTGGATGTTGTTATTTGGTTTTATTAGGGACATGGTAATGTTTCATAAGAGTCCAAGAGGCTGTAACATAGATTTGACCAAGTCCAAGTGATAAAGGAAGTGGTTACAAATAGAGATAAATGGATAGAAGTGACTCCAAGTTAGTTTGAATGACAAAATATGGTCAAACGTCCACTCCTTCCAATATAGAAATGTGGAGAACATGGGTAGATGTCCATTGAGCATTGAGCGGTACAAATACAATTTTGCTCTCGACTCAGCCATATGAGCAAGATATCTCAGTTGACCAAGCCCAACACATGCATGCATAATTATTCCCTTAATAATAAGACATGGATATCTAATATAACTCCTCTAACAAGGCAGTTTTAGGTTTACGTGATAGTTACTTACACAAATGATGTTGATAGTCATAACTTTACATGATGTAATATCGTAGATAATGGGACAAAAGCGTGTCAAGCAGTGCTAGGGCAGACTACTTAGTTATTCTTCGTCTATAAATACTCCATTGTAAGGATTATTCAACACACAATCAAATAAATTTTTACATATATTTTTATCTCTCCTTTATCTTTGTCCTTTCTATTCATATATTTCTATGTCTTCTTAGGTAGTAGTTCATCCTTCTACACTAGACGTTTTTCGGAGTAGTCTAGGAACCCACAACTGAAAAATAGAGTGCCTTTCTCAGTGTAATTGTTTGATCTAACAAGGGTATCATTGTCTTAGTGAAAAATTAGCCTACATATCATCTTATCAGCCGAGAAATACATAAATCAATCAAACCGACATGACCTCGGATGATCACACATCCATTTGGTTGAGTACCGAATTTTTTACGATCGCAAAATCTAATCCTTTAAAAATATTACTCTTAATAGTTTTGTCGGGAATTGTCAAAAATTAAAGTGTAAAGACTAACTGTTTTAGAAATGTCATAAAATAATGTTATTAAGGGGGATGTATCAAATTGAGATTGTAAAAGACTATTTTGTCAAATAAAATCTTGAAGATTTTAAAAGACTTCGTGAGATTGAATTGATTTTGTGAGATTTTAAAAGACTTTTTCAAAAGAGTTGCTATTAATGCAGGATTTTAATGGATTTATAACATAGATTTTAATGGATTTCAAAGTACTTTATGGATTTCCAGATTCAAAATGATTCATTTGAAGCTTCAACAACATTTTGTTGAGATTGTCACCTCAGAGGGTGCAATAGTAGCATCATTAGATAAAACTTGCTAGAGTTTCATTTTGTTGAATCTTAAGGGGTACGGTTGATTTGATTTACACGTTGTATTCTCATGTGGACTCTACTGTGATGGTCTGATGGCCACTTTAACCAGATCATTTAGAGTTTGCTAATTCGAAAGGCTTCATTTACAGATTATATAATTTAAAATTCAAGTGTGATTGTTGTAAATTGTAAGGACTATTGTCCACCTCAACAATTTTCACGACACGATGAATGGTGAGTAATATATAATTCAATAGAAAAATCAATAAAAAACATCCAAACAATAAAAATCACACTTACTTATTATAAATAATAATATTAATAACAACAACACAATATATCAATAAATAATTTAATCAATGTAAGCAAATAAAATCAATGAATCCATATAACAGTAAATCAATTGTAAAACATAAGTATATAATAACAAATCAATTGTAAAAAAAAATGCATAGACTATTAGACGGTATAACACTATTAATGTTATAATTGCACATAAACAATGTCGACGTCAGGAAAGAAAATCTCAAGGTTTTGTGTGAGATTGTTGGATGAGTGTATTTAACTAAAGAATCTCACAAAATCCATTTCACAAAAGAATCCATTAAAATCTATGTATTTTTTAATACCAAGAGACATTTTATAAGTTGTGAGAAATCTCAATTGAATACAAACGGATTTCGTTGTCCTTGAATAAAAGTCTGTCTTAATTGAATACTATAAGATTTATTTAGATTTTATAAAAATCTTGATTAAATACCATAAGAATTTTTTATTATAAAAAATCTATTAAAATTCCTTGAAATCTTAATTCAATAGACCAATCAGTTTGTTTGTCCAGTCTTTGAAAAAGTTATTTTAAGATTAACTGAAATAACATGAATTAAGAATAAAATTATATTTTGTCAAAAAAAAGAATAAAATTATATAAAATCAACACTTGAATCCCTAAGAGTGTGTTTGGATGGGGGAATGTTTTGAGGTAATGTAATGTTTTGAGGGAATTCAAATACTTTGAGGTGAATTCCATTGTTTGGATAATAATATTGAGAATTTTCAAAATGATGGAAATTTATGAAGTATTTTGTTTAAGTTAAATTTAGAGAATTTCAAATGACACCTAAAAGCTAAGAATTTCAAATTTCTTCATTCTTATAATTTATCAAATTTTGCATTTTGGTCCTCAAATTTTCCAAAATTTTCAAATTGACCCCAATAAATTTACAAAAAATTACAATTTGACCCCTAATAATTTTTGGAAATTACAAATTAACCCCTCAACTTTTTCAAAATTATAAATTGACCCCTAAATTTTTTTGAAATTTACAAATTGACTCCTAATTTCAATTTTCAAATTTGGCCCAAAAAAATTAAAATTTATAAAAGTTGCCCAAAAATGACGATAATGAAATTTTTTATTACTCCATCCAAACAAGAATATTTAAAAATGAAGTCAATTTAATTGAATCATTTAAATTGTCTAGAATTCTAAATTCTTTAAAATTTCTCAATTACCTCATCCAAACACACTCTAAGTGCATTTTAACGGTTCAACCTTGATCAGTTAGAGCAGAAATACCTACGTACAAAAACAAAGAACACTGTTATTTTTCTTCTGTTCAAAGGTACTGTAGACTGGAGTACGTTTAACTAGGCGTGGAGGAAATTCTAGATATTAGGATTTTGGTTCAAATTAATGGTTTAAGTATAATTTTAATCCATGCAATTATAACGTTTTTTTTTTGGTTAAAATTGTTGCTTTTAATCTTTGATGTTATATGTGACCCAACGAAATTATTTTATAAAGTCCAATAAATTGACTTCAGAGATTAAAAACAACAAATTTTCACTTTGCAAATACTGAATCCAAACTAAAAAACTTACAAGGATATTAAAACAAGAAATATATTATAATAGTAGGAACTAAAATCATACTTACCTCCAAAGTTAATTTACGATATGAATAAAATTAAAATTGTTTTTTTGAAAAAAAAAACATTAGGGTTAGTTTGTCCCGTATAAAAGAGATAAGATATGATAAACTACCGTATCATTTCTTAATCTAATATTTGATGAGCCAACACCATGTGAGCTAAAGAAATCAAGATATAAAATAGGGTTAAATATGATTTTTATCCCTATAAAATCACGAGCTTTCAAGTTTAGTTTCTATTAATTTTAATGATGATTTTATTCCTCATAATATTAGCTTATAAGAATAGCCTTTATTTTAAAAGCTTTTTACAAAAAATATATACTTTTAGTCCTCAAAATAACCCCATTAAAATGTAAATAGAGATTAAAAGTAAATAAACTTTCTTAAGGGACTAAACTTAAAATTTTGTAATTTTGTAGGGATTAAAAACATATTTAACCCTATAAAATAACGAGTTAAATAAGTTTTTTTGTTCTTAAAAAAATATGAAATTAATTTTTTTTCGTTGGTAAAAAAAAAGTGGCATGTAATTTTGCCCATACAAAACTTGTATACATTCAGTTTTAATCCTTGTTAATTTTCGAAATTGTTTAGTTATCTTTAAATTTTTTAATAAATTTTTTCAAACATGTTTAAAGAATTATAAAAAGTTTTGTAAAAAAACATTATAAAAAGTTTCTTTGCAAAAATTTAGAATTTTTTAACATGAGATGAATTGAATAAATTCGAAAAGTTTAAGATAAAAGTAAAGAAAATCTCAATTTAAAATTCAAATTTCGAACGCCTTTTTTTTTCTTTTCGGAAGAAAGTTTTATAAGATTATAAACATGTTTGCAAAAAAAATAAAGTTTAAACAATTGAAATAAAATAAAATAAAATATAAATATGATAGAAAAATCTTTTAAAATACTTTCAAATCATAATTAGAGTTTATTGAGCTCCTCCTCTCTCTAACAAACAAATTTCGTTGCCCTTCTTCCCCAATCCCATCCCATTCAGCCTCCATGTAGTTTCGGCAGGTGGTGGGGCAACACCTCAAGGCTGCACAATCCTTAAACCCCTTTGGGGTCGTATCCCTTAGTGGCGGTCTTTAACCTACATCGCTGGCGTCATTCGGTTTTGTTTGTGTATTGGTGGTTTTGGTTGTTTTTAACAATTCATTTGGGGGTTTTGCTTGATTTGACGCGTCTTCCAAAGTGTCGTTGTTCTGGTTTTGTTAGCCTCATCTTTCTCTGGTTCACGCTGGTTTCACCTCTCTGTTGTCAGTTTTGCCGCCGGTTGTCATAATTATCTTGGTTGTGACTGGTGTTGAGCTAATATGTCTTTGGTTTCCTAATTCCATTCCAGATCTGTTGAGATTAGCAGGTTTCAAAGCTTACAAGTTTGCATATGCCACACTGGAGAATTTGAGAATGGTTTTAAATCCATCTCAATTCTTCGTGATTGAATTCAGACATATTGGCTATAAATGGCTTGATTGCTTGTTTTGATGTATCGCAAGGGGTAGTTGGTATGTGAACCTGTCTATGTTGGCGGTTGGTTAATTTCGTGAGTTTGATGGGTAGTGCATGTTGTTTGTGTGCGCGCGCACACTTTGGTTTCTTTCAAAACACTTTATTATATTTGAATCGTATGTATACCCGTTATGTTTGGGTTGATTATCTGATTTGATTAAGTTAGGTCTTTGTCCCCCTAGTACTTTGTACTTTTTTCCTTTCATTTTAATAATATATATGAGCACTTCACAATGGATTATAGCCTATTCTCTTTGACGTCATTATATTCTTAATTTACAAAAAATATAATAAGATATAAATATAAAAAAAAAGTGATATTAAATTAGAAATATATAAATATTTAAAATTAGTTTTAAAAAATGATGTATGATTTTATAATATGGGTAATTTTGTCAATTTATATAATCTAAAAATTTAAAATAAATTTATCATTAAGATTTTAAAATATGAATGTTAATTAAATTCTTTTAACAAAATAAATATAAGGCCAAATCATACTTTTAGTCTTTGTGCTTTACCACCCTCATGAAAATAGTGTTTCATTATAAATAAAAAATAAAAAATAGTATATGTTATCTAATTTCTCATTGATTACATATCAAACACATGCTTAGGATATGATAAGATTATATCATATCTCTATAATATTTTTATCAAATTCTCTTATCGCATTCCACTTTATCCTATCCTTACGATCAAATAGATTATTTGAACATTTCTACTATATAATTTCCCCTTGTATAATATTACTTGAAATAATTTGGTTCCAGCGAAGACATTTATGTTTTCCTAGAGGTTACTAGATGATTGTATGCCAACCACAAATCCTCAGAGGGATACATACATTAACATCTCCTTTGTGTGTAGCTGGTTGTAATTTTTGTGTCTATTTGTTTTTTTAGTGTCATGTTTCTGGAAAGTTATGGATGAAAGTTTTGTCTTGGTTAAGCATATAAGTAGTGTAATGATAAATAATAGTTTTTGTCATGTGGTTCAGTTCATAGGATTGGTCTCTCGTGGTAAGAAAGTTAAGGACTACTTTCATGCTGATCTGGAGTGGACCAGGTCGATGAGTAACCGGTGAAAGTGTTCGTGAGATGTTATTTTCGATGCGGTAAAAATATTTCTCTAATGCGGTGAAGGTAGTTCTCTAGTGAGGGGGAAGGAACATCTAAAACAAGTTAGCACTTTGACGCTCAAGTCATTGAGGAAAGTGAGGAAGGAAAGTGTGTGAAAAGTGTAAAAATGTGATCGTATCTTGGGTGTGTGAACGATTGTAACTAACTTTGTGAAACCCTGCGAGATATTTGGAAGGTCGTTAGAGATCGTATGGATGGTCCATATTTGACGTGGCACACTCATGTACGATGAAGAGCACGGGAAGTTGCCTTACCTACCTGGAACATAAATGATTATGTGTTATTTAGTCGTCATGTATTAGGTCAGCAATATGGGATAAGGCTTCTTCCGGAACATATTACTTCATCCAATAATTTTAAAATTAAGAGACATACACATATTATTGCAAGGTCACAAAGGTTGATCAATCTCAAATGAATGAGGTTTATGGGTGAATTTATGTATAATCTACTAATTTATGAATTTCGAATTTGAACCAAAGTCACAGTTAGAGATTAAGACCGACAAAAAGGATCAACCCCACTATGCCCCTTATATGAGCCATCAATATTAAGGAAAATTGTGATTAAATCAAAGATAAATACATCGAAAAATTAAAATTTTTCTTTCAATGTAACCTTGCAAACGACCATGAATCAGGGAACGATTATCTCTTGTAGTGCATAAACTTTGCTCGACGAGTAATAGAATGAATCATGAATGTTGCTTGATTTATAACATCTCTACGTAGTACACACGAACACACTTTGAAACGAGAGTGGATTTTGTCAACAATGTTAGATGAACGATCAAAACATTTTAGAAACACTTTCTTAATCTATGTGCGGATATAGTTTGAAATCATGTGGGACAATCACTTCAGCATAAGGATTCTATTCATAGAACCACTTATTTGCACAATAGTTTACCATGTGATGTTGAGTCAAAAGTAAGTATTTTTTATATCGTCTCCACAGAGACTAGTGTGATATTCCAAGCCTTTCAACAGCTGGTATTATTTTAAGTTAGGGGTTTATAACTTTGTTTGCTATAAACTATTGGAATGTAAAAGCGGTAATAAAGACGATAAGTAATAGGAAATAAAAGCGTTGGGATCGGAGTTCGTCAATCTAGCCTCGAATATACTCTAATGATCATGCATATGGGTTCTAGCTTTTTAGAGAAATTATCACGTATCACTCGACAACATCATTCATGTCCAAATGACGTCATGAGATCGATCGTATCGTTTAATGGACGATTTCTCAATCTATTAAACGATACAAAAGCTTTATGTTCCGACACTTTGTGTGATTATCAAAACCCAATTCCATGTCTAGAATTTCTTATTTTGATAGAAGATTATTCTAAACCTAGATTCAAAAGTATTTGTCAATAACAATTAAATCAAGCATAAGAATGAAAAACAAGAATAACTTCAATATCACATAAGTTACTAGAATCAAATATTTGCAAGATCAAAAGATTACATCTAAACTATATTGAGTACCTCCAATCCCAACAAGGGAAGGTTAGTTGGTCACTGTCATGACAACAATACGAAAGTGGAAAGAAAGATGAAGATCCAAAGCTAAGTCTTGATTTCCCAAAGAATCTTAGTTAATCCACACTCCCTTCACTCTTGCTCCACGAAGATCACCTCTTTTAATCCTACTTTCTGTCTAAAACTATATATAACCTAAAATATTACTAAACTGTAATAATACTTTTATGTCTAAACATTTAGCTTTTGAACCTATTTATAAGTGTTTTGTTATTCAGGACTTTGCTCTGCAAAGTCATACTTCGCTTTGCGAAGTCCTTTCTTCACTACTGGGTTTCTGCCACCTCAGCCTTGAACAGTTCAAACTGCCCTACTTCGCTCTGCGAAGTAATACTTTACTCTGCGAAGGTTTCTGCCACTTCAGCTTCTGAACTTTTGAGTCTGGAGCTTCAGAACCTACTTCGCTCTACGACCATACTTTGCTCTAAGAAATTGCTCAGACTCTGATCTTCAGAGTCTGATCTTTAAGTCCAAGGAAAAAGCATGTACCTACAAAAATGGTTGGGATTAGGTCTAAAAAGCATGAAATGATATTTATTCTTTATTTTGGAGCTTTTACTTAGATAACTTGCAAAACTAGTAAGAAAAGTGCCTAAAATAAATATACTTTAAAACTAGTTTCTGGCACTTATCACCATGTACAGTGTTTTCCTAATTTACGCATGTGCGTTGTAAGAGTGAATTCTTGAATCACAATGAGTCTTATTCAATTATTTATTCTCTCGTTTATCCATTCTTATGTGTGTGGCTCTACAGGTTCTTGAAACAATGACAATAATATTACATCATCTATTTAATATTATAAACAATGAACGACATGTAACAACACGTCAATGCTACTCAAGTAACGAAAATGTCATGTGGTTTGACATTATATTTATGTGATAATGATCATGTGTAAATTACTCTTTTACTTTCATAACTTTGTTGAACATAATGCATAATATATGTCACCCTTGTATAGTTCAATATTAAATTCCTTGATACCCAAGTTGACTCAGTACAAACAAATAAGTTCAATATCTCATATTTACTTATTTCAACATGGTCATGCATTTTGCATCACACTCTTAGTTGGTAAGACACTTCACTTACATTCAAAATATTGTGGGTTCGAGTCATAAGGGGGGGAGTGGAGAAGACTATTGATCACTTTAAAAATAAAACTTATTTCAACATGGTCATGTCCATCTAGGTCACCCATGTTCATCTGCATGACTCATGGACTGCCCAGGTTACTAACTTTATTGTCTTGTTGCAAATAATGTTTGATAACAATAAAACACTCAACTCGTCATGTATGGACCATAATATATAGTTTCAGGTTGAAGGGTGACATACACTACATTACTATGAAAATAACTTATTAAACTTAAATACTACTTATTCTCATGTGGATCAAGTTAGTACAAATATTACTCCAAATATTTCTACCTATGTAAAGGTTTAATATCTCATATTTATGTCCCGTAAGATGTGGTCATCAATCGACTCACATAATAGTCTCTATGCAATATTGTTGTTCCATTTTCACAGTAAAATTTGACTATGGATCATTTAAAAATATCTTTATCTTTAACGAGGTCTCGTCACACTTTGTCTCTAAGGACTTTATTACATGAGAACAAACGTAATAAAGAAATGCATCATACTCACCTAAAAAAAATCATATTAATAATAAACAACATGATACAAGTTCTAAGTTCAAATATAAAAATATTGATCTTTACGACTTACACCAACACAATCCTCATATAAAACGTGATATGGTGGGTTGAATTAAAAAAAAAGTGGATTAGGTTCCGACATTGCCATAACAAAACCTAAAAAGAAAATATAGAAAATGTGTTTATGGATTAAGTGATCCGACATGCCTAACTCATTTTACCATATCTAAATTGTTCAAGTATAAACTCCAAGTTCACACATTAAATGATCTTAACCTTCAATCGAAGATTGAACAATTCAGATTAAACAATAACAAAATTAAGGTTGGACGATTTTGATTGTTCATTGAGATCGGACAGTTTATATTAGTTGCACCAAATCCAAATCCCATTTAACCAAACCTACTAACTAAAGCTACATATGACCATATATATACATTCCTATTGGCACAGTAATAGTTTCATAACCAAACAGCAAAATGACCGGTAAAACTCAACTCAAAGGTAGAAAAATCCCTTGATGATACAACCATAATTAACTTGGGCAACCATGATGAATAGGTAGAGAAATCCCTTGAGCAACAATAATTAACTTGGACAACCATGATGAATGAGATATTGGAGTTAGTTATGCAGTATTAAAAAGGCTGCAAAAATTTATGCATTGAATGAGAAGGTGAATGGATATGTTATTTCAACTATCCTCACTGCACGTCAAGTTGTCAATCTAAATGCAGCAACATGTCATCTTTTATTCAAGTTTCCATTACTCTCTTGAAAATGCATGGAGCCCATTAATGATGTCAAGCCACAAAAAAGTACCCAAACTGTCAATATCTGCCTCCTCTACACCCTCTTTGTATAAAATCCCTGACCCACTTTGTAGAAAGGTGTAATGTAGATTAAATATCATTTGGTGTTTTAATGGAAAAAATATTTTCAATTTAATGGTATTAATTTTCTTGTTAATCAATTCAATTTAAAGTGTGGTATGCATTAAATTACTTTTTGTTTTATTCATTAATTATATTAAATATTTAATGTACTATAAAATAAATATGTAATAAATGTAATTTTTCTTATCTAAAATATCAAATATTATAATTATTAATGTAATTGACTTTTGAGTAAAAAAATATATTTGACTTTTGAGTAAAAAAAACATTGCACAGTATCACAACAAGTATTTCTAAGTATTTTCTTATTTGCTTATGCTTTAAGCTGAGATTATTTTATTGATGATATTTTGTGTATATCTTTGACATATTTTATTAATATAGAATACAATAGAAAAAATATACATATACAATAAAATGGAGTTAACATATGACAGAAAATTATAAAAATAATTTTGACTAATATGGTAAAAATAATAATTTATAACAGTATAAATTAAATAAAAAAACAATAATATTAATAATAATTTTTATATATGATTCATATGAATCCGAATAAACATCACTAAATAATACACCATTTTCAGCACTCTTTTTTGTTGGAATAAATGAATGCCACCAGATTTATATGTGCTCAATATGATTATAGTGAGCATCATTTAACAATAACAAAGAAATTCATAAGATTCGTATGAATCCTAATAAACAAGAGTGTGTGTTTTTTTTTTTTTTTTTACAAAAACAAACTTATCTCATTTCATTAATAATCACAAAGATAGTGTGTTAATAACCGGAAAAGAAAAAAAAAGGGTATTAAAAACTGAAAAAAGAAAGTGTTTTACTAGTATTGGTCTAATTATTTACATATACATGTAAATTCTAAAATGCTCCAATTCAATCCTAAACATTTTTTTGTGAGGCCAATACATTTATTTTGTATTTCTAGTTTTTTAATTAAATTTTCGAGACAGCAGTTTCTATGATCTTTAAATCCTCCCTAACATCTTATTCTTACATCATACACAAAATTTTCATTTTGTTTTCTCACAACAACAATAAATACTATCAAGAGAGAAAAATAAGATAGCAAGAGTTATTACAACCAAAATGTCATTCATGAAAGCAACAATAAATTATGAATAATAAAGTCTCTGCCACAAGAAGTCAATGCCCGAACCATACACAATTTTCATGGCTCATCTAAGATTGTAGAGTAGGAAATGACCAAGTATGGTGCGATCTTGACTCCCTCTTCTATAAAAACCAACAAAAGCTATGACTATGGTCAGGGTATCCGAGACCCAACTCGCCTAAACTTTTTCGGTCAAATCATAACAAACCAAAATAAAAAAAAAACTAAAAAAGTAAATAAAAAGGAACCTTACATTTAGTACCTTAAAAATTAAAATAGTTCTTAACCTTAAACAAAAATTAAATAAAAATAAAAATTGGTAGTTGGTGTGAAATGTAATGAAGCTTGAAGGCTGAAACAACCTTTTTTGAAACCAAAATACAGCTCTACCAGCAACAACAACAGGAGCAGCAACATAGCAGTAAATAATTTATAACGAGTCTTTGTGAATCAATGTCTTGATGAGAAAGCATTCAAGTCCCTCAACTAACTTAAAATTCAAAACACTTTACTTCTCCCTCCATATTGATTACCTCCACCAGCACAAAATAAAATCTTCAGGTTCTGAAACCCTATTTAAGAATACTAAAAAAAAAAACTTGTCCAAGTTTTTTTTTTTTTTTGCATCAAGAACTAGGGCAATTCAAAGCAGCTTTTATGTGTTGGACAGTCTCACCAATAAGTCCATTAACAGTTGCAACAGACTCCATGTTAAGTTTAGCAGATGGTAAACTACTAACCATAATTTGGAATGCAACTGTTATCAATGATCCTCCACTACCACCATTATTCCCTATGTTTGAGCTTGTTGATGCTCCATCAGCATTAACATTACCACTTCCTTGAATATTATTATTGTTATCAAGTTGGTTTCCATCAGAAGTAATTGTGAAACCTGAGGGTATTACTGGAATGTGGGAAGTATCTTCACCACTCATTGCTACATTCATAGATGTTAATTCAATTGGACAATAGACTACAATTGAACCTGATGAGTCCACACAGCTTTCTTGAAGTATCAACATGTTGTTCTGACTTGTGTTGAAAGCCTATACATTTGAAAATTCACAAAAATATATTAGAAACAATAATAAAATCCGGCGAACTAGGGTCTGTTTGTTACAACTTATTTTAAAAAAAAAAATTAAAGTTATTTTAATTATGGTAGACAAACACAATTAATTATAATTCATAAAAACTCTAAAAAATGATATATAAATGATTGAATGAATGTCAAGATAATTTTTTATAATCCGTAACAAATGGGATGAGTACATGACGCTCCCACCAGGTGGGGTATGAGGAGGGCTAGCGGAGAAATGTTTCCAGGATTTGAACTCGTGACCTCAGGGTCACAAGGTGGCAATGTTATAATCGTGCCGAGGATCATATCCTCTCACCGATTGAAAACAAAGTGGATAAAAAATAAATAAAATGGAGGAAGCATGTCTTACCCTAAGCACAGAGATGGAGTTGCCAGGGTGTGAACCATTTGCAATATGAGCAACTTCTTGGACAGCATTCCCATTAGAAAGAACATCCCACTAAACAAAAATAAAAAAACAATAATTAATAAAAAACAAACATTTCATTCTAAGGTCATAGAATCAAATATTAATTAAAGTATATGACAAACCTGTGATCTTTTCCTTTCATCTTTGAAGAAATTGAAAACAGTTTGTGGAGGGAGAGGTAGCCATATGGTAGTAGCTGCACATAGCACAACACCACTAGGCTGACCAAGCTCTGTACTCTTCCTAACAGTAACTCTGACTCCAATCTCATTCAAAGCTGAAAGTGTGGTCCATCTATGACTAGCTGATGCACTTATGCTTGCACAGAAATTAGTTACCATCCTTTGTGCTAGCTTCATCATGCTGCTCTTTCCCTCAGGTGATGGAATAGCTGAAAAATTCCGATATCAACAACTTTTAGATCACAAGCCAATAATATAAAATATGATTGAAATTCATACATTTATACATATTTACATGGCTCTAAATTATAGCTGCAGTTATGCTGCAAACCTTGCAGTAAAATGCTAACAAATTCAACAAATGCAACCGCGATTGCAGTTGCTTAGACTTCTAAAATAGTTATATTGTGGCCACAATCATGTTGCCGACGTCTCTAAAACTGTAATATTGTGGCCGCAATCGCAATTGGAGATTGCAATATTTAAAACTATACTATGTAAATATTAATTATATGTATATACCTCCTCCGAGATCACGGGTGGCTGAAACCATAGAACAAGCAAGCCTTTCACACATCCTCTGAAGTGTAGTGAGCCATCTTTCAGCTCCAAATGCTGCTCCACTATAGATAACATTTCTATAAAGCCTATGAACTGGATTTTTGTCTTCAATCTCCAAATGTTCAATCCAAGTGACCTATAAAATATACAAGAGTAACTCAATATGAATCAATGTAATGAAATCAAATTAATAAAGTATTAATTCAAAGGTTATATTACTTTGGAGTAGCCATTAGGCATGTCTTGAATGAAGCAACCAGAAGGAAGACGATGGCATCGAAATTGCGGAGCAAATTGGTTGTCATGAGGAAACTCATATGAAACATCAACAATTGCCCATAAACCTTGCTCAATTTGCGTACAGTGACGCAGGAAGTAGAATTCTCTGATAGGAACAAGTGGTGACAGCATTTGCAACTCTTCATACATCTAAAATTGTCAAAACAAACAAAAATTGCATTAAGTTAATTCAACGTTGAATAGAAATTGACATGAATATTCAAATAAAATTAACAGGACAATTTTTTTGATAGCACTAATATTCTGATGTCAAAATATCTTTAGTGTTTTTAACATACCAGTTGCAAAGAACTACTAGGACCACCCATCATTCCAGAAGAGATAACTTCAATAGTCCTTGCCATTGTCACAATAGTAGGAAATAGAGCCATCCACTGGTTCTGAAAATCAATCATGAAATTTCAGAAGTTAATTAAATTGAAGTTATGAATTCATAAACAAAAAAATAAAAATGAAAAAGAAGAAGAATAAGTACTTACTGGATCCATAAACATTTCAACCAAAGCTAAGCCATTCATGATAACAACACGAGAATCCCTCGAAGCTTCAATGCGAATATTCGGATTCTTCAACCGATTATTTGTCTTAGGGAACATCCTCTCATAGTTTTCAAGATTAAGAACATCTTTACCATCAGTGTTTGATTTCATCCAGAGAGGCTCATTAGTCTGCAAAAGCCTAATCATCTCGTCCATTGCATTTGATGCAATGTCAGACATGAGAGATTTTTCCATGTCAGAAAGACAAGCTGGTTGGTAAGGAACATTTTGCATAGTTGATGAACTTCCTGGTAGAAGATCAAGATCAAGTGAAGGTCCTCCAACCATTCCTTGTCCACCAAAATTTCCCATTGATAAGTCCAATGAAGAAATGTGAATTGGTGCAACTGGTGGAAGCTGTGAGATTGGTCTTCCAATGTATTTGGCAGCAATGCTTGATACTCTATCAAGCTACATTGTTCAAAAAATACCATTTCAATTGACCATACAAAAGTACTCACTAAATTGAAATAAAAAGTATCAAACAAGTACACATGATTTAAAATCAAACATGGTTTAAATTGCAATCCGAAATCGCAACTACATCAGCAATATAAAGGATTTTGAAGTCTTGGCAATTCGACTGCGTTGACCGCATTTGCTACGTAATTGCAGCCAAAAAATAACAGACTTTGAGGTCCATGCAATTTTGACTGAGTCAACGACATTTTGCCGCAAAAAAAAATAAGGTTTACGGCGTAACCACAATTTAATACTAGAGTTACATATATTTCTAATCCATATAAAAATCTCGATCTTTTTCAAGTTTAGTCCCTACAAATATTTTGTTCTACTTTAGTCCTTATATTACTTACATAGGGACTAAAATTGGCCAATTTTTTTTTTATAGAACTTAACTTTACAAATTGTAATTTTATAGTGATTAAAATCATATTTAATCTTTAAAACTATGCAAGTAAATGAGAATTAATAAAGAGATAAATCTTTTGCATAAATTTAATATTTGGTTAATGATTTTTTACCTCTTCTTTGAGTTGCACATTTTCAATTCTCAGCTTTTGTTCATCAAAGTAACAATCATCATTGATTGGAGGACCACCACAAGAGGGGCAGATCACATTTTTAAGGGCTTCCCTTATAGCTATATTCTCACATCTTATTTTATCATTCTCTGCCCTTAGTTGACAGTTATCAGCTCTTTCATGTTGTGCCTGTAATGTTAAACCAAACCACAAAATCATTGTAAAATAACACATAAATATTATAATCTCATTTATCTCATTTATATATAAAAACAAACAAAGCTTTGACCATGAGGAGACTCGGACCCAACTCACCTAAACTTTATAATAATAATAATAATAATTAATAAACCTTTAATAAATATAAAATACACAATTACACATTAATTAATAAACCAGAAAATATTAAAAAAAATACACAAACATTAATTAATAAACCAGAAAAAATACACAATTTGACCGTGAGGAAAATTAATTATTAAAATAATATTAATTAATGTTTCTTTATTTTATTAAAGAAAAAAATAAAAAAAAAAAGAGAGAAAAATTAATAAGACCTTCATCTGAGTCCTTCTGTTCTGAAACCAAAATTTGATCTGTCTAGGAGCCAAAGCTAATTCTCTGCTTAACTGCAACCTTTGTTTCTCATCAGGATGTGGACACTCCTTGAACATACTGAAGGAAAAAAATAAAAAATAGGTCTATTAAAAAATATAAAAAAAATGGTGCAAAAACAAAGTTTTTTTTAATGTTGACAAAGAGAGAGAGAGAGAGAGAAAATAAACACAAAAAACAAGAGAAAGAAAATGACTCTTACGCTTCAAGCCTTTGAATCTGATTAGCAGTGTGACGGTGGTAACGTTTCTTTCTCCTCTGAGAATCAGAAGAACCTTCATGGTGATGATGGTGATGATGATCACCAGGGGACCCACTTCCTCCACTATGATACTCCATTAGTCTCTTTTGATCAACTTCTGTAGCAAAAAATCTATTAAGAAAAATGGAAAAAAATAAAAAAAAAAACCAAGAGTTTTTGAAAGATGGGAATTGAAAAAGAAGAAAACTTTTTATGAGAAAATGAATGAATGTGATTTGGTTGGAATAAAAGCTTTAAGGGCTACAACTATAGCTATATGGCTATGGCTATGGCATATGGCTATGGTTTTTCATAAATACACCACACATTTAGCAGTGATATATGATGATGAATAACAAGAATTAATTAACAAAATAATTTATTGATTTACATATTTTGAAACGGATATTACTAGCGTGATTTTTGGTTTGAATGAGTAATGAAAAATCTTATAATGGAAGAATAAGATCATATATATATATATGAATGAATATGATTATGATATATGATACAATACAAAAAATAAAATAAAAAATAAATAAATAAAAACCATTAGAGAGAAAGAAAAAAAACTACTCACCACTCTCTTGCACCCTTGTGCTATGAATGATGAATGTGATACAGAAAACACTGAAGGGTATAAATTTATATATATGATGATGAGTGAGTGAGTGTGTCAAAGGGTTTTGAAAAGAAAATGTAACTGATGGAAATGAATTTAAAGCGTTTGAGAAAGAAAAGGAAGGGACTTTAAGGTGATATTTTCTCCATATTATACTTCACTATACTACAAATATTATTATTAAAAAAATACTAAAAATATTACAAAATCACCCCATTTTTTTAGGGTCTTCTCTCTCTCTCTCTCTACTAAATTTTCTCTCTCTAAAAATTATAAGTATAGAGTGGTACTGATACAGTCATCAATCAAAGGGTGTGCCCCCCTTTAACTTAAATGACATAGCCGGATTTTTGGTCTCCGGTGACACTAAACACTAACGGTTGAAATGACATAAAAAACCTTAGGTAAGCATTTTTGTTGTTGTTTACTAATTTGTTTTCTCAAAATTGTTTCTCTTTCATCATTTATGTTTGTGCCTTAATTCTCCTCTCTCTCTGTTTTAATTTTTGCATACTAAGGTCACATACACACACGTTGCAATGTGTGTTAAAAGTCAAACGTTTGTGTCCTATTGGAGGAGTTAAGGAATAGGATACACCAAAATGTGCCATTTTTTTCCTTTTGCTTCTCAATTTTAGCAATGGATGACACATATAATGCAAGGTTTTGGTAGCAATTTTTCTAGCTGTTGTCAATTGAGTTTTTGGCTTAGGGCATGTTTGATAAACTATGGAGTAAATAAATACTAGTCTCATCCTAAAAAATAAAAACTAATTTAGTCTCTCTAAATTAATTATAGGACATTAATTTAATATTATTTTAAAAGTTACGACGAAAAAAGGAATATTTTGTGGTAATAAAAGAAAAATATTTCGAAAGAAGTATAAGCGGTACTCGAACTCACATACGTAAATGAGATGACTTACATAAAAATTTAATATACTATGATAATAAGTGAACGACTTTCTTAAAAGATAAATTAATAGAATCTACGAACTATTCATAGAATAGGCATGACAAACACGTGTCGCTTTTGACTTTTTTATGAATTATTTCCATGACAAAATCTTATTTCGCGCAATAATAAACGGTCAGAATTATAATTTTTTTATATATTCGCGAACACTTTTATTTATTATTTATCTTATTTATTTAACTCAAGAAGGTATAAACTTGTGCCGCCTTCGACTTTCCTATTGATAATTTTTAGGGTTAAATAAGTAAATGGTCCCCCTAAATATACCAACATTTGATTTTAGTCCCCCTAAAATATTTCTTAGGCTTTTGGTCTCTTCAAAATTTTCCATTAATGAAATTAGTCCCTACTTTTTAGTCAACTCATGTCTAACCTTCATATTTTTTAATGAAAATTTTCATATATGGGTAGAAAATTATGACACTATTTTCCAAAAAAAAAATTAGAATTTTTTAACAAAACATGAATTTAATATGAATTTTTTAGCACCAAAAACATAAAAATTCATATTTAACTAATGTTTTGTTAAAAAATTCCAATTTTTTTGTGGAGAGATTATCATAATATTCTATCCATTTCTGGAAAACTTCATTAAAAAATATGAAGGTTAGGCATGAGTTGACCAACAAGTAGGGACTAATTTTATGGATAGAAAATTTTGGAGGGACCATTTACTTATTTAACTCTAATTTATGGGGACTAAAGAATATTTTATGGGGACTAAAATCAAATGTTGGTATATTTAGAGGGACCATTTACTTATTTAACTCTCATTTTTACGATATAACCTTAATACGCTCAATAATAAACGATAGTTGGACCTTTAATTTTAGTTATTTTAACACTTTTAATTATTATTTATCTTATTTCTTTAACTCGAGAAGAAAATCTATAGAATTCGTAAACCATTCATAAAAAAGGTATGAAATACTTGCGCTGTTTTTTACTTTCCAATAAACGATTTCCACGACACAACCTTAATACGCTAAATAATAAACGATAATTGAAAGTATAATTTTAATTCTATATTTTAACACATTCAAGTGTATTTATCTTATTTATATTTATTTATCCTATTTATTGATATTAAACTCAAGCTCCAATCAATTGTAGTTAAAAAACCATTTTAATTCTATCTTTTAAAACCTTATGACTTGTGAAGGGTTTTAAGAAGTAGTACTTCAAAATTTTCAGGAAAGTACAAATCAAAACAAGTATTATTGAGTTCTTAAATAATATAATTGAATAATTTTTATTGTATCTATATTTAATATACTATTTGAATTTGTGCTTGAGTTCATTACAATTACATTTATATGTATCTCTTGTTTATTAAGTTGTTATTTTTCAAAGATAAATACCACTTCGAATTTAAAATCGAAAGTTTTGAAATGTGAATGAGCGCAATTGCATATTTGGTCAATAAAATCACGTTGAGGATATAGATTAATTTCACTCAAAATATTATGATAATTTGTCTGATATAAAAA
Organism: Medicago ruthenica; assembly: GCA_018208015.1. Classification (NCBI taxonomy): domain Eukaryota; kingdom Viridiplantae; phylum Streptophyta; class Magnoliopsida; order Fabales; family Fabaceae; genus Medicago; species Medicago ruthenica. The sequence continues at coordinate 11,730,818 of CM031376.1, forward strand.
ATTATGATACTTTGTCTGATATAAAAAAATTTCGATTATGGTATAAAATAATATTAAAAACTTCCTTATTTTTTTTTTGACAAAAAAAACTTCCTTATTTAAAAACGTCTAAAATCTTTTCTCTTTCGCTATTATTATATAGTCAAATTCTAATATAGAAAAATATTTGTAAAGGATAATGTATTTAACCGTTTCCATCCTTGGTGAAAACAATTTACACTTTTCATATAATACTCCATATATTGTAACCAAAAAGAAAAAATAATACGCCATATAAAAAGTTACAGCTGTTTTGTGATCATGAAAAGATATAAACTATAATTAAAAAAATATATATATCATTAATTCCGGTATCAGCATTTACAGATATAATCTTAACGTATGAGATATCGTTTGAAATGTAACAGTTAGCAAATACAACATGTTCTTGGGTTTAGCCCTGTTGTTATCCAAAAAAGAAAATACTACATGTTTTTTTTTTTAAGAAAATACTTCATGTTCTATTAAGAATGTATTTCCAAATAATGAGTAAAAACATAAAACAAGAAAATTAAAAGTTTGTTAATTGATTTTTTTATTTGACATTTTTATTTGTGGCTAGCATTATTTAATTTTAAATTTTATATATAATGTTAAGATACCGGTCAAAAAAATATTGATATAAATTATAGAGAAAACACTATTTTACTATTTTCTGCTTAAAAAAACTATTTTACTATTTTCACTATTTTTGTGAAATAAAATTAAAATGTTTTTGTCTTTTCAATGACTATAAATAAAGGGTTTTTCTAACCTATGCAACATTGCATAGGATAAAACAACTAAAAATGGAAACTTTTTATTGAAAACAACAATTATTTATTAAAAAGATATATATTTAATATTAGATGCACAAGTTCCAATGCAAACTTACCTTTTTGAACTTCTTATCCTATGCAATGTTGCATAGGTTAGAAAAACCCATAAATAAAATGCTACCGTCATAACTCTTTATAAAAGTTAGCATATTACTCAAACAAAACAAACCTTTTTTTTTACTGGTCAAAGTACACAAACATTTTATTTGTTGCAGAAACTAAACAAACCTAAATTCATGAAAAAATATATTTTAACATGTGATGGAAGATGACGATATGTTTGTTTTTAATTATTCTTTTAGTGGTATTTTTTTCCCTAAAGAAGAAAATTTATATTCAAAAAGTTGGTACGCAATTAAAAGAAATGAGCATATTGGTCTCAAATATCAATAAATAAAAGAAAAGTTTCACATTTTAGATATTATGGAACAGGCAGAAAAAGGAAATCACATTTCGACCGGATTATCTGTACCGCGACAAGGTTTTGGAGTATTAATCGAGATTTTGTTTTTTAAAGAAAAATTCCATTATATGGGTGATTCAACTTTTATATTCTATATTTCTTTTAAAAAAAAATAAAGAGCGTTTAGATTATATGACATAGATCTTTTTCCGTTTAATTAAGGTATCGGGTTCGATCTCGAGCTTGAATATATAACAACTTTAAAACTTTCGACATAAAAATGGAAAATATTATAGATATATTTTCTTTCTCTTTTTAATGCTCACTAAGGGTCTGTTTGGCAAAAAATAGTGGATAGCTGATAAGCTAGCTATGATAGCTTATAGCTTATCACTGATGACTGATGACTGATAGCTGATAGCTTATAGCTGATAACTGATGACTTATGACTGATAAGCTAATTGAAATGTTTGGTAAAATTAGCGGTTCAACTAGCTGATAGATGTAAAATGACATAAAAGGACATTTTTATATCATTCAATTTTTTATGAAGACAAGAACAACATACATTAATAATAATAATAATAATAATAATAACAACAACAACAACAACAATATCATTGTCATTTAAGTACGAATTAAGATAATCTTAACTATAATTATATTAATCCAAAACAATAATAAAAATAAGTCTATCGCCTAGTATTCTATAATAAAGCAGCAATATTGTTACGAAGAAGCAGTAGAACTCATTTTTATCTCTCTTCGCAAGATCGTTGGTATTCCTTGTATTTAATACATTTATTTTTTATTTTAAATTATAATAAAACATAAGGAGTAAAACTGGTATTTAAATAAAATAGTAAGGGTAAAAGAGGAAGAAAAACACAATAAGCTATAAGCTCAAACGCTACTTGAAATAGCGTCTGAAAAATAAGCTATAAGCTCCTGAAATAAGTTATAAGCTCCTGACGAAAAGACCGTTACCAAACATTTTTTTTTGCCAGACAAGCTTATAAGCTATAAGCTATAAGACATAAGCTTGTTTTTGTGCCTTGCCAAACAGACTCTAAGCATATATATATTTGGTGAGACGGGACTCCGCAGTTTCAAATTCTCCAAGTTGGCTCGTTATTTTTTCTGGTTAAGTAGTCAAATGACCAGATATTCACTTAAGTGGAAGAATACGAGGTTTGAACTTCAACCCATGCATACTGTGATATCTCTACCAACTGAGATATGCTCACTGAAATAAATTCACTATAATAATGTCTTGATTGTGATGTCATTGTTAAAAATAAAAATAAATTAAAAATTTGAGCATACATACTAAAATCATGAATGGATAATTCTAAGTTTCAACCTTCAACATCCTAAAATAATTGTTAGGTTTGAAAAAATAACATATAACAAAATAAGTGTTGTTATTAGTTTTCAATGCAATATTTTTTTTTGAATAAGCCAAAATGAGATATATTACGAACAATGGAGTATCCTTAATAGCACAAGGTATGCCAATAAGGACCTCAAAAGTATACAAGCAATCAAGTCACAAAGAAAGCGAAAAAACAACAAATTAGCCGATGCCCACACAAACAAACGGGCTCGACCACCACATATGAAAATTTAGACAAATATTAATATTAGTAGTCTTCATCCACCAAAAGGAATATAGCTTTACTTTATCCACAAAACCCAAACGCAACAAAGCCAAACAAGCTGCAAAAAGGAACGACGAGCACACAAACCACCTGAAGAATAAGTAAACTGAATAGCATGCTCCTGGAGATGAAACGGATCGGCCGTAGAAATGCCAAACCAAGATCGTGAAAGGCCCCATAGAGAAGCGAAGCAAGGACAAGACAAAAACAGATGCTTAGCAATTTCTAACCCTCCACGCCCAGTCACACATAACTGCTTATCCTGAGAAATAATGTCGCGCGCCATCAGATTATCTTTCGACGATAACCCGTTCCGAAGGAGTCTCCAGGCCAAAATTGAAACCTTCAAGGGAACCTGTTTGTGCCAAATAAAATCTGTAATAACATTAGAGCTTGGGACCTCCTGCCTAGTGAGCATCTTGTACACGCCCCTAATCGAGTAATCGCCGCCACTGCCACTGATATGTAGAATTATACTGCAAAGAAATATCGTGAAGTAAAATCCTACACTCCCCTAACAAATCCTCCTCTCATGCCCACAACCGACGACGTCATTACCAAGCCGCACCGCCTTTCTCCCAACCTAACTCACACATTGCCGCCACCGAAATCGACTTATTCACAACTAAGTCGAAAAGGCGGCTATACCACACACACAAGAGAGAATCTCCCAACCACGGATCCGTCCAGAAGAAAGTATCCACACCATTACCAACACTTCTCACAATATTCTCCTCAAACCACCCGCCCCCATCAACATCTCAACCATCACGAATTTTCACGACCTCCCTCCACTGCGAAGAACCACTTCAGCCCCCATCCTCCAACCTCCCTACCTCCTCACCATAACGAGCCACCAGTACCTTACACCACAAACCTCCTCTATCAACTAACATCCTTCAACACCATTTTCCTAACAAAGCAATGTTAAACTCCCTCATCTGCCTAACTTCCAAACCTTCATACTCCTTATCTAAACAAACATTTTTCCAACCAATCCAAGAAATTTTCTGTAACACCCATACTAATTTTATCTAGAATATTAGCATGTGCATTAAATTGATACTGGATACATCAAAATTTGGAATAATAATAATACAACTGAATGAGTACAAATTGGCTCGTTTATACAATTATCCAAATACCATTAAAATACATGTATAAGGTTTATGATAAACTCCTGGGCTGGTACACGACGAGCAACTGCACTCCATTCAGCGTCTCCCTGATGCACTTCATCACGAACCCCGTGCTTACCTGTAAACCTGCATCAGAAGGATTGGGATGAAACATAATGTCTCAGTGAGCTCCACCCAACCTACTGTTGGCAACCTCGGGGAAACCTAGGGTCGCCATGCACTATTGTTGGCAATCTCGGGGAAACATTTGATCGCCAAGCCTTAACTTTACCCATATAGGGTTATACCTGCATGTTCCTGCTATACTGTGTAGTCATAAAACTGGACTACTTCCTGATAATTTAGTGATCGAGGGGAAACCTAGGATCACTGCCTGATAACTGATTCCTGATACCTGATAACTAATACCTGCCTGATCATAATAAAGTATTTTCCTGATATTATTATGTTAGTATGTTAGCGTGTAACAAACACTATTATCTGAGTTGGTTTTACGGAATGTCCCCGAGTGGAGTAACCCTGAAGCACATTCCCCTGATAACCGGTGAAAATTCCTATCTGAGGCTAGTCACCGGACTCCTATTGCCTGCGTGTGTGGTTATCCTCGCGGAAGATTCCTGCCCGTTCCAGCTGTATCCGGAACCCCTCTGTGGTCTCTACCTGACGAGAGCTTAGAAGACACACGATTATCTTTTAATTAAAACTTATGTGTGGTTATCTTCGCGGAAAGTTCCCCCCGTTCCAACTGTAACTGGAACCCCTTGTGCTCTCTAACTACGAGAACACAGAAGACACTAAGTTTATCCTGGTAATTAATTAAGTATTCCTGATATAATACATTATCCTGATATTTTCCTGAACTGATATACGTATTCTCAATGTCACTCTGACATGAATAACTGAGGCACGTCCTGGTATATATATATAGGTTCCCTAACGGGCTGGCATATCCAGAATAAATCTGAAGTGTACCTGTGCCACGACTTGTCAGCATATATACATACTTATAATCTGTATAATTCCTGATAACACCTGATACTATTCTTGTACCGCTACCTAAGGTACATTCTATCTTGAACTGTTACGTGTACCCTTAGTGTCACTTTGACGTGAATAGTTGAGGCACGTTCTGATGTACATATAAATGTACCTGAAACTGGGGAAAGCCTGGTACCTCTGACTACGGTACACTATAATCTGCCTGGTTAAGGGTAACCTGAAAATCTAACCCTTAATTAATCTGAAAACCTGTGGATAAATTACCCATCACTCTTGAATGATACATATGTTTATCCTAGATTAATCCTTGAAGGCTCCTGAGCATCTCTATCCCAAAGCATATCAAAGATCATTGGCATGGTACAGTTATTTGTGAATAAAAATCCATCTTGGACCACTTCGCTTTGCGACCTCCAACTTCGCTTTGCGAGCACCTGGGTAACTTCGCAGAGCGTTCAAGAACTTCGCTTTGCGAAGCTTCTGCCCAGATTCTGGGTATGAAATTCGCAGAGCAAACTCTAGGCGATGGCTAGGCGAAGTGAGTCAGTAGTGACATTCTACTACTTTGCAAGGCGAAATCCTGGTCGCTCTGCGACCGTAGCAGAACTCAGAGTTCTGAAAACGTGTTTTAACCTCAAAATCTTGGTACCCAACTGTCCAGTGATCTTTAAAACATGCCAGGGACTCAATTTAAACTATAAAACATACTGGAATCAAGAATTAAACACGAATTAGACATATGTATCAAAAAGGGGAAAAACTATCCTTTTTCCTAAAATCTTGGAAATTGAGTTGTAATCTCACACAATATAACCCAAAAGGATTAAGCTACTCTAAGGAACTCACCTGAATTCATTGCTTTGATCCTTGCCAGGCTTTATCCAAAACCCTAGCTTTGCCCCTTTTTCCTTTCCTGATCCTTGACTCTCACAATTGTATTTGCTTGCATAAGAATTGAGAGATGCAGATGAAGTTTGATGGATTGCTGGAGAGATGAGGGAGAAGGGCGTGAGTGTGGAGAGAGAGAGAGAGGGAGAGAATTGAATTCTAGTGAGAGAAGGAAATGAGAGAAATGAGGGAATTTTGGGGTTTTGCCCCTTTTATAGAAATCCTGGCGCAACAATTACCAAATTGCCCTTCCTTAAATATCTCTGATACATCGCCTCAACACTGATAAATATCTGAGTCTTAAGCGGGATATTACATTTTCCTATGTTCCTGACTCCCTCCCCAAAAAAATTTATTTAAAAGAGATTCAATAAAAGAGATTATACCTAACGGAGCTTTGAAGAAGGAGAGAGCATAGACAGGTAATGAAGTCAGGACATACTTAAGGAGAATCAAACGACCACCAAAAGATAGAAAACGGCTCTTCCAGCCAGAGAGTCTAGATTTAATGCGATTTAGAACCGGCTCCCAAAACTTCAAACGACGCGGCTCACCATCAATAGGAATACCCAAATACAAAAAAAGGCACCTTGTCCACCTTACACCCCATAACCGCGGCAGCCTCCCCCGACCAAGAATCGGCAATGTTTACCTCAACCAGCATGATCTTATTAAAATTTACCTTCAAACCCGATATCACCTCAAAAAGAACAAGAACATCCCGCAAAGCTTGAACATTCGCCCATCTTTTGACCCCTAACAGTAACATGTCATCAACAAACTGAAGATGGGAAATGGCAGTTGAATTGAGAGATCCAATTGAGTACCTGTAAAAATATTGGACTCCACCATAGCTTGCATCATTACATTCAAACCCTCAGCTGCCAGCAAAAAAAAAAAGGAGAAAGGGGGTCTCCTTATCTTAATCCCCCATCCAAAGGGAATTCTTCTGTAGGGCTACCATTAACTAACACAGAAGTTGTAGCTGTAGACACACACTCTGATCCATTTCTGCCATAAGGTTGGGAAAGACATTCTATCTATGACCGCGTCTAAATACCCCTAGTCCACAATATCATATGCTTTTTCAAAATTCACTTTAAACAATAACAATTCCTTCTTAGAATTACGAGTTTCATCCACTACCTCATTCGCAATTAGAATCCCATCAAGAATTTGTCTATCTTTAACAAACGTTGTTTGAGACTCTGAAATAACAGTACCTATAACCAACTGCAACCTGTTTGCCAACACATTTTCCAGGATTTTATAGAGACTCCCCACCAAAGATATCGGCTGAAAATCATTTAATTTTTGCGGGTTATCAATTTTGGGAATAAGGGCTATGAAAGTAGCATTAATACCTTTCGTCATTGTCGTTCCGATGAAACTATGAAATAAACCTCAAAACATCATTCTTCATATCCTGCCAAAACTCCTTGATAGAACCAAAATTGATACAGTCTAGACATGTGCTCTTATAACTATCACAATCCCACACAACTGCTTTATCTCTTCCTCTGTAATCGACTTAATCAAACCACTACTCTCAGCAATTGGCAAAGTCCGAAACTGAAGATTATCAACACCTGGCCTAACCACATCCTGCGCCTAAAAATGAGTAGCAAAATGTGAAACTACGGCGTCACGGATCTGCTGCACGCCCTCCACCCAAGCACCATCCACCAAAATCGAACTAAGAGCATTACCCCTTCGACGGCGGGACAAAACCGAATGAAAATATTTTGAATTTGTGTCACCTTCTTTGAGCCAAAGCATCATGGATTACTGCAAACAAATACTAGTATTAATGTCGGACAAAGAGTGGATGTCTGAAGTAATACCATGCATTTCATCTACTTCATCAACTGTCAACACCTCGTCTTCCCATTTACACTCTAAAACAGACAAATGGGATTTAAGAGAGTCAATCTTCCCAGGTAATTTTGCAAATAAGACACATGTCACTCCTTCAAAGCTAATTTAATTAATTTCAATTTTTCTTTCATCACATAGCCTCCCCAACCATCGACCTGCAAAGACTTTCATTTGTTGCTAACAAACTGCTTGTACCCAGGAATATCGTGCCAGCATTTCAACATCCGGGAGGGCTTAGGACCCCAATTCTCCTCATCAACAGACAACATCAGAGGACAATGATCAGACAAACCCCTCAAGTGAGCAACCTGTAAACAGTTAAGCCATTCCAAACACCACTCCTCTGAGAGCAAAAACCTGTCCAGCCGACTCATAGTGATACCATCCCCCTTAAACCAAGTATATTTACGGCCATATAACGGTAAATCGACCAAGACATTATTATCAATAAATTGATTAAAAGGGATGTAATCTTGTGACACATAACCATCCCTACTAGAACGCCTTTCCCCCACACACCTAACTGCATTAAAACCCCACAAACACATACCTTCTTCCCACCTAACCCAAGTAACTGGGCCGAAAGAGAGTCCTACAACACTTGCTTCGCCAGAGGATCATAAGGCGCATAAACATTAAACAAGAAAATCTCCTCATTTGATTTAATAAACCTGCCATGAATCATCAAGTAATGCTCATAATTAATAGCCGCCCACATCTCAACCTCTGAACAGTCCCATAATGTCAACAAACCCCCCGATGCCCCGACTGAAGGGCGAAAGGAGAAAGCATGAGCGTAATTACCCCACATCGACACACATAAAAAATCATTATACACTGCCATCTTAGTTTTCTGAATACACAAAATAAACAGGTTCTTTTCCTTTACCAACTAACATACCTCATTTCTCTTTTCAGCCCCACCCAACCCCCTGACATTCCAAGATAAGAGCTTCATCGATCACCCTCTCCCCCCCCCCAACACACCACCGTCACAACCCATAAACCCTTCACACCCGACCCTCCTTCCCTCCCCTTCACCAAATTTTTTGACTCCCTCTTACCTTTCCCTGCTCTAGACATCACACTGAACATATTCTGAGTATCTCTATTAAGCTTAACACTGATTGCTTTCCCTATACCCCATACATCCTCCACCGCCACCCTCTCATTCTCATGCATAACTACCCAGTGTTGCCAATCATTATTAACTGAAGTTGAGGAGGAAACCCCATCTGTCGAACCTGAATTCACAACTTCCACCGCCCGTTTAATTCTATTTTTACCTTAACTCTTACAAACTTTCTTCTTCAAAACCTGAAGAACCACCGTGTGATCTTTACTGGGTTACCTCGCCACCTTCTTAAGACTATGAACCGAATGCCGAAGCATCCCTCCTGCCTTCTTACGCTTAGAAGCAAGACCAACATCCTGACCGCTACCATCCCTTGCCCTCACAACTTTCTTTAATTTCTTCTTTGTAGAAAAAATAACCCCCGCGTCGCCGTGATTATGATTAGATAACCACTTCATACTCCATGGCCCAGACATAACAAAGCGAACAACACCTGGTGGACAAGAAGTTGTCCGATTTCTACGAGGTGAAGTAGCTTCAAAATTAATTGTATCCTTAGAAGCAGTTATCTGAGCAACACCATCAATGAGCTGCACTCCCTCAACAGTTACCGTTGTCGCATTAATCAATCTTTGAGTTATAATTTCATCACTTTAAGCAACACACTCAGCTGACTGAGCCGCACATGGTAAGGAAGAATTCACATGCGACTCAGTCGTTGAACAATCCGGACTCCCTGGTCGAGTGATGCCATTAACGTGACCTTCAATGGGTGCAGTGCTATCTGAATCAACCTGCACGTAATGATTAACATTGGTCGTATGCATGTCATCCCAGTTATCTTCTGCCATCTCATTCACAATCTTTTCAACCAACGTGTCAACATTATTACAAACATCAGGATCCCCATGTATATCATCATGGTCGGCCGCAGATGAATACCCATCAACATTTTCAAACAAACAAGCGTCATCCCCCAAGTTAAAACCCCATTCCTCAATAATATTCATCTCCACAAGCACGCCGTCTATCAGTAACTTATCCACGACGTTTAACACCTCCAACGATGTTGTCGAGGCCAACACCCGAGCATACTCAAACCTTTCTTTATCCAAAGAACAACTATACATACGCAAATAACGACCACAATCAAGAATATTGAGATTAAAAAAAATTCATTCCAAGCATGCAGAGGTATACCATACAGTCTCAGCCATGCACCCCTCTAAAAAGGCACACCCTTCTTATCCCATCTCACAATGGTAGAGAAAAAATGATCAAAAAACTCTTTGGCATCACCAACCATTTTCATAACATCCACCTCTGACAAGCTCTAAAGAAAAACTTTGTCCGTCCCCAAAGGTATAATATCAAGATCTTTGAAACCTGCATCTGCAATTCTACTTTGGACCGATGGAATAGCCTCCCCACCAATCACCGTTGCCACCAAAACATTGCGTTCCCAATTCAAATCATCAACCTGGGACCTATACATTCTCACCAAACTCTTAGTGGTAGGTTGTTGCAAGTTGTGACCCAGCAACGTCGAATCTCCCGTCACCATTACATCAGCCTTCACCCAACCGCCCTTACTCACTGCCTTCTGAACCACCGTTCCTTTCTCTTGCCCTAACCGAACCACAACCTCGCCTACTCTCACCTCCGCCGCATCAGCCACTCCCCCTTTCCAAACACTTTCTTCAATCCCCCAGTCACCCCACCATGTAAACCCAAGCTCACACTTTTTCTCCCTCACCGTCATTCACCTTCCCACCCTGAACTTTCTTACTAACTTCCTTCTTCTCCACTTCGCCCCTTCTCTGTCCCTCCTCATCTCCTGCACTTCCAACCGATCAAACCTTGCTATCTTTGCCCGTATACGGAAATGTCCAAAACAAACATCATTCAACGCTCTCAACAGTTTATCCACATCCCAAACTTTGGAAAAACACACAAAACCATAAACCTCCCCGTAAATATTTCTCTTACGGGGTACTACCACATCCTCGAGCATTCCACAAACTTAAAATCCTTTCCTCAGATAAATATTCGATAATTGTACTGGAAAGTTTGTGTAACATCCCGCCTAAGACTCGAATATTTATTATATTGAGACGATGTATCAGCAATGTTCTAAGCAAAAGGGCAATTTGGTAAATTGTCAGTTAATGGGTTTATCTATATGACAAGTGTAATATCCCGCTTGTAAGCATCGATTATTAGTATTGGAACCTGATGAAACAAGCGTGGCAAGTTAGTAATTAAGAGGAATGGCAATCTTGTAAATATTTTGAAAAGGAAAGATTATTAGAATGGGAGCAAGATATTTATCTTGCTATTTCCCCCATTCTTTCTACTCTCCCAATCAGTTCTCTTTCTCTCCTTTTTCCCTCAACCACACGCCTCACCCCTCATTCCTTCACTCATCAAGATTTCATTTCAATTCATGTGAGAAAGAGCATGCTAGCAAGCTTGTGTAGAAAGCTAGTACAAGAGAAAGATAAGGAGAAGAGGTGGACTCAAGCTTGGGTTTGGTGATTAGAGACATGGCAAGGAGCAAAGCAAGCAATCAAGGTGAGCTCCTAGGGGTTTTAGAACCCCCTTTGTGAGTTTTGATGAGTTTTATGTCTTATGAGCAAAGTTGGTAATTTTGTACCCTAATCCCTTTTGCTTGCTAAATCCCTGTTCAATCTTATTTTAATCATTCAATTCATAGTTGTAAATCATTCCTTATGATGTTATGGTGCTTGGGTATGCTTAAATACGTCAAAAATGGTGGAAAAATCATGTTTTGAACTAGTATTGAACTGTCAATTTCGCTCGGCGATCGCGGGGCGAGAATACAGCGATTTTCACCAAATTTTCCCTGCCTCAAATCGCCCAGCGAAATGGGACTTCGCCCAGCGAAAATGGGCAGCATTTTCATGACTTTTCTGCTTCGTTCTGTGACCTGTGCACGCGTCAGGCGAGGCTTTTGGTAACCATTTTCAAAGAAAACCTTATTTTATAAGAAAAACACCATTGTGACATATCCGAAGGCACATAACATATATGGAATGAATGAACTAGGGTTTAGTGACGCAATAGGAGTATAAGGGTTAAGTGAATAGACAATCCTAAGATGGCAAAGCATTAGAGATGCAAGAATAGAAGTTATTTAAGCTATGGAACATTTCCAACAATTAAGTGATGGCTTATGACAACGATAAGCCTATGATCATAGATTCATACGATATAGATTGAGAGATTAGTTTCCTTAAGAAATGCATTAAGTATGCATAAGCTCATAGTAAATTGTTAGACGTACTTTCAAGTACGTAAGTTAAGAATTATGAGAATGAGAATGTGATAAGTGGCAAAATATGAATAAATCCATGTCTTTTATAATGCCTTTTAATTACTTGTTGTGCAAGTTATCTTAGGAAAAGCATGGAATTTATGAATAAATGCCAATTATTCTTAGTATATCTCATTCTTCCCCATTTGTGTAGGAAAAAGCAAGCCAGGACCTGAACATCAAAAGAATTATTGAAGAGAAGCATGAAGACAATCGCCTAGCGATCCTAGGGCGATTGCTGAGCGAAGTGATGAAAAGATATTTCGCCTAGCGATCTGAAAGCGAAAGGTTGGCGAAGGTAGGCAGAGAGTTCAGCTGGAACAGTAACTGCCAGATTCGCTAAGCGACAGAGAGGCGAAAGGTTGGCGAAGGTAGGCAGAGAGTTCAGCTGGAACAGTAACTGCCACATTCGCCTAGCGATCCTAAAGCGAAAGCTTGGCGATTCAAGACAGAGATTTTCTGGAACAGGGGAAGCTGTTTTCGCCCAGCGATATTTGGATCGCTCAGCGACATCATCAAGGCGGTCTAACTGTAGAAGATGACGTGGCAAATCTCTATTGGCTGTTTTGAATTGTTCGCTAAGCGACGATACGTATCGCTGAGCGAAATTGTATTTATCAGTTTAGTATTTAAGCTTTTTACAGCTTTTAGGTTAAAGAGTTACTATTGTATTGCTTACAATTTTACACGAAATTTAAGAGCTTATTCCTAAGAAAGAGAGATTAGGCATAGAAGGAGGAAAACTTCAAAATAGCAAGTAACTTTGGATTGAAGAAGACATTTTAGAAGCTTTGAGACATCAAGCTCTACTAAATCTTCATCTTCCTTTCTTATTTTGCAACAGTTGTCATGACAATGATCAACTAATCTCCTTGTTGGGATTAATAGGTAATCAATCATTACATGTTGTAAACTTTTGATTATTCAATATATGATTCTAGCAATTTTTATATACCATTGAATTTCTTCTTGCTTTTCAATCTTATGTTTGATTTAAATGTTGTTGAAAAAGACTTTTGAATCTAGGTTTAGAATGATTTTCTATCAAGATAAGAAATTCTAGAAATGGGATTTGGTTTTGATAATTACATTATAGTATTGGATCGTAAAGCTTTTGAATCGTTTAATAGATAGAGAAATCATCGATTAAACGATACAATCGATCTCACGACGTCATTTGGGAAATCAATGATGTTGTTGAGCAATACGTAATAATGTCATATATAAGAAAACGCTAGAATTCGTATTTGTAATCAATCGGATATAAACGATGTTTGATTGATGAAAGTTAATCCTAACACCTTCTATGTCCTATGACTCTACTATTTACTTATTATGTTTTTAAAATTATGAGTAGTGTAGTACAAAAACAAGTAAACCCTAACTTAAGACGATAATCGAAGTTGAACGGAATATGATATCACATTAATCCATGTGGAACGATATAAAAACTAATACTTACTTTTGTTCATTCAACAAAATGGCGCCGTTGCCGGGGATTAAAGTTTATGATGTTATAATCATTGCAACTTTAATTATGGTTTTAAGCAATTTTGCACAAAATTCTTTTATGTATATAACTAATACTTCTTATCCATCTTGTTTGCTAATTCTTTGTGGTCAGATTATTGAAATCGTTTATGCGAGGTCAAGTTTCCGAGGACCAACTTCTTTTTGATTCCGAGATTGAAAGAACAGCTCGTAGAGCCAATAGCAAGAATCGGAGAAAGAAGCAACAAGCTAAGAGGAGGCAACAAGAGGAGAGTTCTGTTTCTAGTCAATCATCTAGTCCTAATCCAAGCCAAGAGTTACAAATGGCTGCAGCAGGAGATGGTTCAGGAGGTTCTGGGATTCCATGTACTAACAGTCCACGTCGTTTTGCTCAATTGGGGAAGACACCGCGGACTGCCAAGCAAACGGAAATGAAGACGGGGATATTACAAATCTTGTATGCTAATCCATTCTCAGGATTAGATCATGAAGACCCGTTCCAACATCTCACTAAATTCTATGAGATTGCGGGAACCCTTGGTGAGACGGAAAGTAATGAGGAGGCAATGTGGATGAGAATGTTTCCACATTCATTGATAGGCAAAGCTAAGGAGTGGTACTTGGACCAACCTCCGACGGTGATGACGAACTGGAATACACTTGAGGAGAAATTCCTTGAGAGGTTCTTCCCTCAGAATCGGTTTATGGAGGCGAAGACAACCATTGCGGTGTTTTCACAAGGTACAAGTGAAACACTATGTGAAGCCTGGGAGCGTTTCAAGTCAATGCTCAGACGATGTCCGAACCATGGATTTGATGAGTTAACACAAATTCATCTCTTCCGGAACGGAATGCAACAACAATCCAAGCTTTTGCTTGACGCTGCAGCTGGTGGTTCTTTAATGGCCAAGAGCGCGGAGGATGCTGTTGCTATTATAGAAAGAATGGCATTGAACGATCACCAAGCTCATCACAACCAGAGCCAAAGCCAAAGGAAGACGGGAATCTTAGAGTTGGGAACTAATGATGCGATCCTTGCACAAAACAAGTTGCTCACGCAACAAGTGGAAGAGTTGACAAAGAAAATGGCCAACCTTCCCCAACAAATGAAGGACATCCAGAACGAGCAAAGAAGACAACACCAAGTCGCATCTTGCGAGCTTTGTTCGGGAGACCACCCAACCGGATTCTGTCCGCCCCCCACAGAAGAGGTAAGCTATGTTGGTAATCAACCAAGGCCTCAACAGTTTCAAAACCAATTCCAAAGCCATCCAAACAACGTCCCAAGAGGGAATAATCCTAATTATGGCCAAGGTTGGAGAGGAGAAGCTGGGCAGTACAACCGACAACCTTACCAGAACTATAACCAATATCAACCTCCACAACAAAACCGCAACCAAACCACCGATGAAACCCTCAATCTATTCATGCAGCAATCAATGGCCAACCAGAAAAACACTGATGCGTCCATCAAAAATCTGGAGACGCAAGTGGGTCAATTGGCACAACAACTTTCTCAAGCTACTCAACAAGGCGGAACCTTTACCGCCAACACACAAACCAACCCTAAGGATCATGCATCATCATCGAAATGACAATTAAGTCATTTTGATGAGGAAGTCCTTGCAACAAGAGACAACGAAAATTGCAAGGCAATTGCTACAAGGAGCGGGAAGGTAATTGGCCAAGGTATAGGGGATAATCTTGAAGTAGAGAGAAGGGTGGTTGAGAATGAGGTGAAGGAGAAGGATGAGGATGAAGGACGTGAGGAAGAAATAGAGGATGTACATATAGAGGATGTAGAAGTAGAAAAAAATAATAAGGATGTAGTTGAAAATGAGAACATTGTATGGAAGAAGGATGTGGTGAAGGAGAAAGGCAAGAAGCAAGAAATAGTGAAGAATGCACCAACACCGCACCTACCTTACCCAACTACACCAGCCAAAAAAGAGAAGGAGAGGCAGTTTGCTAGGTTCCTTGAAGTATTCAAGAGGTTACAAATCAACATACCATTCTCGGAAGCCCTAGAGCAAATGCCTACCTATGCCAAGTTCATGAAGGAAATCCTTTCCAAGAAGAGGAGGTTTAATGAAGAAGAAACAATTTTGCTAGACGCAAATTGTAGTGAGATCATCCAGAACACATTGTCAAGAAAGAAGAGAGATCCGGGCAAAGTTACATTGCTCGTGTCCATTGGCAATGTTGATGTCGGCAAGGCACTCATTGATTTGGGTTCAAGCATCAACCTAATTCCACTATCCGAAGTTGTAGTATAGTGGTAAGTATTCCCGTCTGTCACTATCCGTTGTCAACCTAATTCCACTATCCGTTGTCAAAAGGATAGGTGATATAGTTGTGAAGAGAACCAACTTAACCTTGCAATTGGCTGACAAATCCTACACTCGTCCATTGGGAATTGCTGAAGACGTGTTGGTGAAAGTCGACAAGTTCTTGTTCCCCGTCGACTTTGTAGTGATGGATATTCCGGAGGATGATGATGTGCCACTACTTCTTGGGAGAACTTTCATGCAAACGGCACGGATGATGATTGATCTTGACGGAGGCTTAATGAAAGTCCGTGTGGACGATGAAGAAGTCAATTTCAACATCCATGAAGCCATGAGGTTCCCTAGTGATAAAGCTGCGTGCTTCAAGATGGATGCAACGGAAGAATTGATAGTTGATACGAGAAACCAGTTGCATGGCTTGACACATCTTGAGAGAGTTTTGACAAACGCACTAAGTATCCTAGGAGAAGAAGATGAGCTAGAGCTTGAAGAGTGTTTGAAGGAGCTCGATTCGTTGAAGGAAATTCCTCCTCACAAAGCCAAAATCGAGGAATTGACGAATGAAGCTATAGTAGAAGAAGTGAAACCGGAGATGAAGATATTGCCCTCACATTTGAAGTATGTGTTTCTTGATCAAGAGGGTACCAAACCGGTGATCATTAGTAGCTCCTTATCAAACCAAGAAGAAACAAGATTGGTCGAATTTTTGAAGTCCAACAAGGAAGCAATAGGTTGGACACTATCCGACTTAAAAGGGATAAGTCCTTCCTATTGTATGCACAAGATCATGATGGAAGAGGATTATAAACCGGTAGCACAACCTCAAAGACGGCTAAACCCAAACATGAAAGAAGTAGTCCGGAAAGAAGTAGTGAAGCTACTTGAAGCCGGCATGATATATCCGATCTCGGATAGCACTTGGGTTAGTCCGGTTCAAGTTGTCCCTAAGAAGGGAGGTATGACGGTTATCACGAACGAGAAGAATGAGCTCATACCGACAAGAACCGTGACCGGTTGGAGGATGTGTATTGACTACCGGAGGTTGAACAAAGCAACTAGAAAGGATCATTTTCCTCTACCATTTATGGATCAAATGCTAGAGAGGCTGTCAGGACAAGCTTTTTACTGTTTCCTTGATGGGTATTCGGGCTACAATCAGATATCGGTGAATCCAGACGATCACGAGAAGACTGCTTTCACATGTCCTTTTGGGGTATTCGCATATCGACGCATGCCGTTCGGTTTATGTAACGCTCCAGCAACATTTCAAAGATGCATGCAAGCTATATTTGCCGACTTGATAGAGAAAAGCATTGAAGTGTTCATGGACGACTTCTCAGTTTTCGGGTCATCATTTGATTTATGCTTGGAGAATCTGGACACGGTACTGAAACGGTGCAAGGAAACCAACTTGGTGCTCAATTGGGAGAAGTGTCACTTCATGGTAACCGAGGGTATTGTCCTTGGTCACAAGATCTCCTCCAAGGGTATCGAAGTTGATAAAGCTAAGGTCGACGTGATAGGAAAACTTCCACCACCAGTCAATGTCAAGGGAATCCGAAGCTTCCTAGGCCATGCCGGGTTCTATCGGAGATTCATCAAAGACTTCTCAAAAATCGCAAAGCCATTGAGCAACTTGCTCAACAAAGATAAGTCTTTTGATTTTGATATTGACTGTTTAAATGCATTTAATAGTTTAAAGGATAGCTTAACATCCGCACCCATAATCACCGCACCAAACTGGATTTACGATTTTGAACTTATGTGCGATGCTAGTGATTATGCGGTAGGCGCGGTGTTAGGTCAACGCAAAAACAAAATTTTTCATGCTATACACTACGCAAGTAAAGTTTTAAATGACGCACAAGTCAATTATGCTACCACCGAAAAAGAATTACTTGCCATAGTGTTCGCATTAGAAAAATTTCGTTCATATCTCATTGGTTCAAAAATTGTTATCTGGACTGACCATGCAGCTATCAAGTACTTGATTACCAAACCCGACTCAAAGCCGAGACTCATCCGTTGGATGTTGTTACTCCAAGAGTTTGATTTGGAGATTAAGGACAAGAAGGGGACTGAGAACCTAGTAGCTGATCATCTGTCCAGATTGGTGAACAAAGAGATAACGAAGAATGAAAGGGACATCCTTGAAGAGTTCCCGGATAAGCAGTTGCTTATGGTGCAAGAAAGACCATGGTTCGCGGACATGGCCAACTACAAAGCAACGGGTTTCATTCCGGAGGATTACACTTGGCAAATGAAGAAAAGGTTGTTGAGAGACGCCACTCAATTCATTTGGGATGACCCATACTTATTCAAGATTGGAGTAGACCACTTAATAAGAAGATGTGTTGCTAGAGAAGAAGCCAAAGACATCATGTGGCACTGTCACAACTCGCCATATGGTGGTCACTACAGTGGAGAAAGAACTGGAGCTAAAGTTCTTCAAGCTGGCTTTTATTGGCCCTCGTTGTTCAAAGATTGTTATGAACATGTGAAAGAATGCGAGAGTTGCCAGAAGACTGGAGGGATTTCAAAGAGGAATGAAATGCCTCTACAAAGTATCCTTGAAGTCGAAGTCTTCGACTGTTGGGGTATTGACTTTGTAGGGCCATTTCCATCTTCTTTGAACAACGAGTATATTCTGGTGGCTGTCGACTATGTGTCAAAGTGGGTTGAAGCAATAGCATCTCAGAAAGCCGACAGCAAAACGGTGGTCAAGTTTCTGAAAAGAAACATCTTTTCCCGATTTGGAACTCCAAGAGTGCTAATAAGTGATGGAGGTTCACACTTCTGCAATCAACAGTTAGCAAAAGCACTTGAGCACTATGGAGTAAAGCACAAGGTAGCTTCACCATACCATCCACAGACGAACGGTCAAGCCGAGGTATCCAACCGTGAAATCAAGCGGATACTTGAGAAGACCGTGTCATCTTCAAGAAAGGATTGGGCGATGAAACTGGACGAAGCGTTGTGGGCCTATAGGACCGCATACAAAGCTCCTACGGGTTTCACACCATTCCAGTTGGTGTATGGGAAAGCATGCCACTTGCCGGTCGAGTTGGAGCACAAAGCGTTTTGGGCGCTCAAGTTTTTGAACTTTGATCAAGAGCAAGCTGGGGAGAAGAGGAAACTTCAAATGCATGAGTTAGAGGAAATGCGTGACCAAGCCTATCAGTCAAGCAAGCTCTATAAGGAAAAGGTTAAACGGTATCATGACAAGAAGATCATGAAGAGGGAATTCAGACCTGGTCAAATGGTCCTGTTGTTCAATGCAAGGCTACGACTATTTCCGGGTAAATTGAAGTCCAAGTGGTCCGGTCCGTTCATGATAAAGGAAGTAAAGCCTTATGGAGCTGTGGAACTAGAGGATCCTATCACCAAGTCGACATGGACAGTGAATGGACAAAGGCTGAAGCCATACTTTGGAGGTGAAGTTGTTCGGCACACGACAACAATTTCTCTCATTGATTCTTACGCTTAAGCGAATCAGGCGTCGATCTAATGACGTTAAACAAGAGCTTGTTGGGAGGCACCCCAATTTTGTAAGTATTTTACTGCTTTGCATTTTAGTTTAGGTCATTTTTCATTCAAAATCAGAAACCAGTCCAAATTCAGAACCTGAAAAATTTTACCTGTCATGGATCGCCGAGCGAAAAACACGTTCGCTTAGCGACATTTATAGGTCAGTTTGACCAGTTTGACCAAAGTAATTTCGCTTAGCGATAGAACTATCGCTCAGCGAAAATGCGAAGGCAGACAGTTCCTGTTTCCAATGACAGACAACCCTCTCTCCACCATTAATGATTTCCAACCGTTCCCAACCACCCCATTACACCAAAACCGGTTTTAACTTATTCTTTCTTCATTTCTCACAAAACCAAAACATAACCTTTCAAATTCCTCAAAAAAAAATCAACCCAAAGCCTAGCAAAGCCAGATTTCTGCACCTGCATATTTTTCTTTCATTTCTGTGTGCATTTAATCCAGGTTAGCTTGCTATTTTCGTTTAATTTTAAATTTTCGAATTATGGGTTATCTTTTTGAATTTGATAGTTAGGTTTCTTATGCTGTTTTAGAATGGTTAGAATGCTGGTTAGGTTTGAAATTAGTTTAGATTAGATATGAACTAGAATAACAACACGATTGCCTTGCAAAAATCAGATTTTTGAATCACTTTTTGAAAAACCCATTTTGTGTAAATCCGAAATAAACTTGGGTTTATGATGTTTGTATGCCATAGTTGTTATTAAAATTCATTTCTGAGATCAATGGGTGTGTTGTTTAGTGATTAGAGGTAGTTCAGACAGATTTTCAGAAATTTTTTTCATTTTCTGCGTATTTTCGCTAGGCGAAAGTATGATCGCCTAGGCGAAAGTTCATCTGGAAAACCCAGAAATGATGAACATTTTTCGCCTAGCGATTGTCTGGGTCGCTAAGCGATTTTACCCAGAATTTTTTAAAATTTTCTAATTTTTGATCTGAGTTTTTCAAATTGATTTATTACTAACCTCTATCAATATATGTGTTCTGTGTGTTTTTCCTGTTTATTTTGCAGCATGGCACCTAAATCCAAATCAACCGGAAGCAAAAGGAAAGCGGGAGAAGGATCTTCTCGAGCATCCGCTCCATTTGATGCAAGTCGCTTCCGGAGCGCACACCACGCAGCAAGGTACCAGGAGCTGCTTAAGAGGAAGTTTCTGCATGAAAAAGAATTCATCATCAATCCTCAAGGGAAATACACAGGCATTTTGGGAATTTTTGAGAGTCGCAAGTGGGAGACATTGATTAGTCCTCCGACAAACATCAACGCCGATATTGTGAGGGAGTTCTATGCGAACGCAATACCGGATGATCCTGAGGACCCCTTTGAGTTCCAGACTTTTGTCAGAGGCCATGTCGTGAAGTTTCACCGCCCAGCCATCAATGCTTACTTGGGAAACCCCTTGACTCCTGCTGAATCGGAATACTTGTGTGAGTACCACACTCAGCAAGCTCGTGGCAACTGGGACCACGAAGAGATTAAGAAGGCCATTTTCAAGGAGGGCAAAGATTATGATCTGAATGCATCTGGGAGGCCTTTTAGGGCATTGAAGCAGGACATGACAATGCCAGCTCAGGTGATCCTCAACCTTATCTTACACAACATCCGCCCCAAAAGCCATATGTCCTCAACTACTTTGGATGTCACCCCCCTCATTTACTGTATCTTAGCTGGGAAGAAAGTGGACGTTGCCAGGATCATTGCAAAGGAACTTAAGACAGTTGCAATGAGTGGCATTACAACTGCTAAGTGTCCACTTGCCTTCCCCGGACTGATTATGGGCCTGTGCCAGACAGCACGCATCGTCCTCCCACCACAAATCCATGAGCAGATAGTAAACCCGGTGGATGATGCTTATATTGCCCGACACAATGAGGGGAGGCAAGTCAGAAGAACCCATCACCAAACCCAAGATCAGCCTGAACAATCACAAGCACAGGAGCAGCCACCTACACAGCCACAGCAGCCTCAGATTCACCAGTGGGATCCTAGGTATCAGAGTTTCACTTGGGATGCTATGGAGGCACATTACAGAGGTCAGCTGGGTATCCAGGAGTCGCTCTACCGTATGCAGCAACATTGGGGTGCTCCAGCAGACTCTGCTCAGCAGGTGATGACCCCGGATCAGTATCGCTCCTATGTGAATTACCCTGGGGACAGGCCATTCTATTATGGAGGGGGCAGTGGAGCTGCAGTTGCTGATGATGATGATGCAGTTGCTGGTGCTGATGATGATGTTGTAGCAGCTGAGGGTTCAGATGAGGAGACTGCGAGTGATGAGGAGATGGAGGATTGAGCTGGAAGCAAGACAAGGACTTGAAAGCACGCGCATACAGTGAAAAATTTCATTTAAAGCTTTCAGTCATTTATTTTTTTTTTGGATTGTCAGAACAATATCATGGCTTGTATAACTGAATTTCCGTACTTTGTTTCTGTATTTTGTTTTGTACTTTGCTTCCGTACTTTTAATTCCGTATTTCAATTCTGTATTTTGAATATTATGTACTTTTGGTACAAGTTGTTTAAGTTTTTGTTTTATGTTAATTTTGTGTGTTATGGTTATTTATTTTAGTATCATGTTTTAGTTAGTATAGTTAATTTTCAATTGTGTGAACCCTGTTCAAATACTCAATGCTAAATGCTTGAACTAAGCCAAAGCTATGAGCAAAAGATCAGGTGAGTGATAATGATAAAAAGTTAGTGATAAAGCGCGCAGCTAAGGTACTCGTTTCTTGTTTTTCTAGGTATATACTTGATTGTGAAATGAGTCCTTTGCACACAATTTTTATGTTACTCAGTTTTAAGTAAGCACATATTTACGTTTGAACCAATATAGAACTAGCCAAAAATGTGAGGAATCCTCAACCAATGTATATATATGCAGGAGACCAATATCATGTTTTAACTCAGTTATTTTATGTTAAATCTGTTGTTGTTTTAAATTGTGTAAAAGCATTGAAATGATCAAGGCAATTTTTTGAAATTGAGAGAAATACTTGACCAAATGAACCTACCCTGTGAGATGTGTGAGTATCTGTTAACCCATCTGAGCCTAATGGAATCAGAATTGTTAACTGTGGACTGTCAATTTAATAAGCTCATCTGCTTATTTAAATTGCCGGAGTTTGTAAAAAAAAATTCAGTTTACAGTTAACTCTTTATTAAATTCTGATAGTTGTTTTCTTTTGAACCCTTATCCATCGTTTTTATTGACCTTTGCCATAATAACAAAGGAACATTCGATTAGGGTATCATTGAAATAAGTTGGGGAGAAAGGAAGGTTTTATTTAAGTCAATGTATGGGTGAATGTAATATTTGATCTTGACAATCAAGAAAAGAAAAGAAAAAAGAAAGAAAAGCAAACCAAGAAAAAGAAAAGAGAAAAATGAAAAGGTTTGCAAGAAAAAAAGAAAAGTTGTCAAGAATGAATCAAGAATAGAAAAGAAAGAAATTCACCAAGTGTTGTATTGGAGAAAGAAGGAAGTTGTAATTAGATCGAATGTTTCCTTTTGCTTGGCCATTTGAATTCAAATATCCCACATATGATAATTCTTTTGTAACCTAAGCCCAATTACAACCCTTAAAGACCTTTTGATCAATGCCTTTTATGCTTTTAGAAATGATAATTAGATGGACACATAATTTGATTGTATGTTATCGTGTTTATTGGATGAGTGTTCATAACCCTTACAAATGTTCAACATGTTTATCTACTTTTATATAGAAGTGTGTTAGGTTGGTTCAAATTTAAATATTTTGTTTGCCAAGAATTGTGAGATATAAACTTTGTGCTTAGGACTGTGTCACAATCATGGTATATATTTAGGGGAATGAGAAACTTTACTATTACTCGCGCTATCATAGTTGAATCATTCACCTGAAAAATCTTTTCTTCCATTTTTTGGAAATTTTTGCCTCATGCTTAACTTTGTCCAAAGCCTTGTTTTTCCAATTATTTTGAATCTTTTGTTTGAGGACAAACAAAGAACTAAGTTGGGGAGTATTTGATAAGTGGCAAAATATGAATAAATCCATGTCTTTTATAATGCCTTTTAATTACTTGTTGTGCAAGTTATCTTAGGAAAAGCATGGAATTTATGAATAAATGCCAATTATTCTTAGTATATCTCATTCTTCCCCATTTGTGTAGGAAAAAGCAAGCCAGGACCTGAACATCAAAAGAATTATTGAAGAGAAGCATGAAGACAATCGCCTAGCGATCCTAGGGCGATTGCTGAGCGAAGTGATGAAAAGATATTTCGCCTAGCGATCTGAAAGCGAAAGGTTGGCGAAGGTAGGCAGAGAGTTCAGCTGGAACAGTAACTGCCAGATTCGCTAAGCGACGGAGAGGCGAAAGGTTGGCGAAGGTAGGCAGAGAGTTCAGCTGGAACAGTAACTGCCACATTCGCCTAGCGATCCTAAAGCGAAAGCTTGGCGATTCAAGACAGAGATTTTCTGGAACAGGGGAAGCTGTTTTCGCCCAGCGATATTTGGATCGCTCAGCGACATCATCAAGGCGGTCTAACTGTAGAAGATGACGTGGCAAATCTCTATTGGCTGTTTTGAATTGTTCGCTAAGCGATGATACGTATCGCTGAGCGAAATTGTATTTATCAGTTTAGTATTTAAGCTTTTTACAGCTTTTAGGTTAAAGAGTTACTATTGTATTGCTTACAATTTTACACGAAATTTAAGAGCTTATTCCTAAGAAAGAGAGATTAGGCATAGAAGGAGGAAAACTTCAAAATAGCAAGTAACTTTGGATTGAAGAAGACATTTTAGAAGCTTTGAGACATCAAGCTCTACTAAATCTTCATCTTCCTTTCTTATTTTGCAACAGTTGTCATGACAATGATCAACTAATCTCCTTGTTGGGATTAATAGGTAATCAATCATTACATGTTGTAAACTTTTGATTATTCAATATATGATTCTAGCAATTTTTATATACCATTGAATTTCTTCTTGCTTTTCAATCTTATGTTTGATTTAAATGTTGTTGAAAAAGACTTTTGAATCTAGGTTTAGAATGATTTTCTATCAAGATAAGAAATTCTAGAAATGGGATTTGGTTTTGATAATTACATTATAGTATTGGATCGTAAAGCTTTTGAATCGTTTAATAGATAGAGAAATCATCGATTAAACGATACAATCGATCTCACGACGTCATTTGGGAAATCAATGATGTTGTTGAGCAATACGTAATAATGTCATATATAAGAAAACGCTAGAATTCGTATTTGTAATCAATCGGATATAAACGATGTTTGATTGATGAAAGTTAATCCTAACACCTTCTATGTCCTATGACTCTACTATTTACTTATTATGTTTTTAAAATTATGAGTAGTGTAGTACAAAAACAAGTAAACCCTAACTTAAGACGATAATCGAAGTTGAACGGAATATGATATCACATTAATCCCTGTGGAACGATATAAAAACTAATACTTACTTTTGTTCATTCAACAGAATGCACCTATGATACCATGTTTAAAGTTAAGAACCTCTAGTAGGTTAAGTTTTATAGAATGCATTAGATATGCACAAGAAATATGAAACGTAATAGATATGCTTATGAACAAAAGTTAAGAATTTAATGTTAAAGACTATACGTGTTCATCAGACTCCGGATTATGCCGGATGGGATTTCTCCGAAAGGGCTATCCACACGTGATTTATAAGACGATGTTAAACGTGTTCATCAGACTCCGGGTTTCGCCGGATGGGACTCTTCCGAGAGGATTGTCCACACGTGTTGGGTTTTTGTAGATTGGCTACATTTTGCAAAAACATCTACTAGCCAGATGCTGGGACAGATGTGGTAGCCGATGGAACAGCATTTCGTGAGTTGTGATTTTCGCGCCAGCTAGCGCTTTATATTTATGTACGCAATCTTCCAAAGATTTGCCTGAAGATTTATTTTCCTCTAGCTTGCTGATCAAGGCGTGTGTATCTGATTGAAGATTTGATTGAAGTTTTATTTGCCTTGCTATTTGCTCCACAAGATATTGTTCTATATTTGGAAGCTTTTTATTATTTCTAGAAGATTGTTTCAGCTGGACCGGTCAATGTCCATGCTCTATTTTGAAGCCCAGACCCGTGGTATCTCAGTGCTATATATTCATGAAGGCAAACCCTAGTTGGGTAACTAAAAACCGTGTGTGTTATCAAAGCGTGTGTTTTAAGGTTTTTAGGGTTTTGTTTGTTAATTGTGAGCCTTGCTTGTATCACCCTGATTCAAGCTAAGGACTGAGTTTGTTTTGAGTTGTAATTTGTAAGCTACTCCTAAGCTTTTAAGTACGGAGTGAGTATGTGTTATTAGCGTGTGTTTCTCTTGGTTGTGTTTTATGTTTTGTGTGTTTTGATAACAATACTGTGTGTGTTGTTCGTAGGAATTGAGACGGGGTCTCATATCTAGGAGTTCCTAGATAGAGTTGCCACTGGTAGGGTCTAGGTGCAAAGTCAAGTAGTGGGTCTGCGTTGGTCTTTTCACTAGAACTATAATAGTGGAATCATTCCTGGATTGGTATCCCCCAGAGTAGGAGAGTTGCTCCGAACTGGGTTAACAAACTCACTGTGTACTTTATTTTTCCGCTGTGTTCCTTTTAATTTGTGCTTTGTTACGTTGTGCTATTTTAATTATTGTTCTGAGTAGACACGCGCTCGGACAGTTGTGTCATCATTGTGCACAGCATATTTCAGTCAGGTTGCCAGGAATTTCAATTGGCATCAGAGCAGGCACCCTGTTCTGTGTGGGTGAGCTCCAGGGAAAGAAGTTTCTGGCTCAATGGATAAAGAAGGAGGACTGGTGAACAGACCACCCTTGTTGGATGGGTCAAACTATGACATTTGGAAATCACGCATGACAGCTTTCTTGAAATCTCTAGACAGCAGAGCTTGGAAGGCTGTGATCAAGGCATGGGTCCCTCCTAAAATAAAAGATGCGAATAATGTTGATACTGATGAGTTAAAACCAGAAGAGGAGTGGTCTACAGAAGAAGACACTGCAGCTATTGGAAACTCTAAAGCCCTGAATGCTTTGTTTAATGGTGTTGACAAGAACATGTTCAGGTTGATTAAACAATGTACTATTGCCAAGGAAGCTTGGGATATCCTAAGAACAGCTCATGAAGGTACTCAAAAGGTCAAGAAGTCAAGGCTACAACTGCTAACAACACAGTTTGAGAATTTGAGAATGAAAGAAGGAGAGAGTGTTCATGACTTTCACATGAATGTGCTAGAATATGCTAACACTTTTGAATCCTTGGGGGAAAAGATATCCGATGAAAAACTGGTTAGCAAAATTCTCAGGTCCCTGCCTAAGAAATTCGATATGAAAGTATGTGCTATCGAGGAGGCCCAAGATATTGGAAATATGAAAGTTGATGAGTTGATTGGATCTCTTCAAACTTTTGAATTAAAGGTTAATGAAAGATCTGAAAAGAAAGACAAGAACATTGCTTTCATCTCCAACACTGATGAAGATGATGTGGAGAGTAATTTAGACACTGATGAGAGCATCTCTGAAGATATTGTGATGTTGGGCAAACAATTTAATAAAGTTGTGAAGAGGATGGACAGACGCCCTAGGACAAATGCTCCGGACAACAGTCGCAGCATCTTTAAAAATGTCAACAATCAGAGGAAACCTAGAACTGATGACAAAATTAATCAAAGCAAAGGGGTGCAATGCCATGAATGCGAAGGTTTTGGTCACATCAGAACTGAGTGTGCAACGTATCTGAAGAAACAAAAGAAGGTGATGAATGTGTCTTGGACGGATGAGGATGAATCAGAAGAAGAATCTGAAACTGCAAAACATGTGAATGCCTTGACTGGAGTGTGCACATCTGACCATGAATCTAGTGATGAAGAGGTAACGTATGATGAATTGGCTGATTCTTATAAGGAGCTATATCTTAAAAGTGAGGAAGTTTGTAGAACTCTAGAAAAACAAAAGAGGACCATTACTCTCTTGCAAGCTGAGAAAGACAAACTTCTGAAAATAAACTCAGACCTCAATGATGAGGTTATCTTACTTACTTCCAAGATTGGCAATATGAACAAGCAACTGCGGATGATGAACAAAGGTACTGATGCTTTAGACGAAATTTTGGAAATAGGACAGAAACCTGGAGATTCTAAAGGTATTGGGTTTGACTACAGTTCCATGCCTCAGCAGAAACAATTACCAGCAAGACAATTTGTGCCACCTGTTAATACTCCTGATCATACTATGTCAAGACAGATGCCCCAGCATCAGGTGAGACAACAGGCATCAGGATATAGGCCCAGATCAAAAGGAAGGAATTATAGTTGGGTATGTCACTACTGTGGAAGAAAAGGACATATTAGACCTTTCTGTTTCAAATTACATGGTTACCCAGACATGACCCATTCACCAAGACCTGATCCCATAGTAAAGATCACCAAGAAGCAGTGGAAGCAGAAAAATGATAATTTCACAAGCAACACTATGAATCCTAGAAAAATAGAACCAGAAGCTGATGAGATTGCTCAAATTGCTCATACTTCTCTGAGAGTGTCATCCAGAAATGATTGGTACTTTGACAGTGGATGTTCCAGGCATATGACTGGTGATAAAAATTACTTGACTGATGTTAAGCCCTATGCTACAAGCTTTGTGACTTTTGGGGATGGAGCCAAAGGAGAAATAAAGGGTGTAGGAAATCTTGTGGAAGAGGGTTTACCCAAACTTGATAAGGTGCTTCTTGTGAAAGGATTAACTGCAAACTTAATTAGTATTAGTCAACTATGTGATCAAGGAATGAAGGTCAACTTTACTAAGAGTGAATGCTTAGTGGCTAATAGTGAAGGGAACATTCTGATGAAAGGTGTTAGATCAAAGGACAATTGCTACTTGTGGGTCTCTCAAGATAAAGCAAAGTTATCTAATTGTCTAATAACCAAAGAAGATGAAGTTAAGCTATGGCACCAAAAGCTTGGACATCTGAACCTCAGGAGCATGAAGAAAGCTATTGCTGAAGGAGCCATCAGAGGTTTACCAAAACTCCAAATTCAGGAAGGAAGTATATGTGGAGAATGCCAGATAGGAAAACAGACCAAGATGCCTCACCAGAAACTGCAACATCTGTCCACATCCAGAGTTCTTGAGCTATTGCACATGGACTTAATGGGACCCATGCAAGTCGAAAGCTTAGGTGGTAAGAAGTATGCTTTTGTTGTTGTTGATGATTTTTCTAGATATACTTGGATAAATTTCATTAAGGAGAAATCAGACACTTTTGAAAAATTCAAGGATCTTTGCTTACAACTTCAGAGAGAAAAGGACTGTGGAATTGTTAGAATCAGAAGTGATCATGGGAAGGAGTTTGAGAATGGTAAGTTCTCTGATTTCTGTATTTCTGAAGGAATATTTCATGAGTTCTCTGCACCCATTACTCCTCAACAAAATGGGATAGTTGAATGAAAGAACAAGACTTTGCAAGAATCTGCTAGGGTTATGCTACATGCAAAGAAGCTGCCATTTTTCTTTTGGGCTGAAGCCATGAACACAGCCTGCTATATTCATAATAGAGTGACTTTGAGAAAAGGTACATCTACAACTTTGTACGAGCTATGGAAGGACAGGAAGCCAACAGTGAAGCATTTTCATGTGTTTGGTAGTAAGTGTTATATTCTAGCTGACAGGGAATCAAGAAGAAAGATGGATGCTAAAAGTGAAGAGGGAATCTTTCTAGGCTATTCAACAAACAGCAGAGCCTATAGAGTATACAACTCCAGAACCAAGACAGTGATGGAATCTATAAATGTGGTTGTAGATGATGAAGGTAATAATGTTGTGACAGATGATGCGACATTTGACGCAGCTACTGACCTACAGGAAGCAAAGAAAGCAGATGAAGCAAGTGATAAGCAAGATTCTGAAGTAACTGGTCCAGAGAAGACTGCTCCCAACAAAGGACCATCTATCAGAGTTCAGAAAAATCATCCCATAGATCAAGTCATTGGCGATCCTAACCAAGGGATCACAACTAGAAGGAACTATGATGAGGTATCTAATTCTTGCTTTATATCTAAACTTGAACCAAAGAATGTTAAGGAAGCTCTAACTGATGAGTTCTGGATAAATGCTATGCAAGAAGAATTAACTCAGTTCAAGAGAAGCAATGTGTGGGACCTAGTTCCTAGACCAGATAATGTGAATGTTATAGGTACCAAGTGGGTTTATAAAAACAAGTCTGATGAAAATGGTACTATCACTAGAAACAAAGCCAGACTGGTTGCACAAGGATATTCTCAAATTGAAGGTGTAGACTTTGATGAGACTTTTGCTCCTGTAGCTAGGTTGGAATCAATTAGACTGTTACTTGGAATTGCATGCATACTAAAATTCAAGTTGTATCAGATGGATGTCAAGAGTGCCTTTCTGAATGGGTACTTAAATGAAGAGGTCTATGTGGAACAGCCTAAAGGTTTCATTGATCCAAGTTTTCCAAACCATGTTTACAAATTGAAGAAAGCTTTATATGGCCTGAAGCAAGCTCCTAGAGCTTGGTATGAGAGACTTGCTGAGTTTCTAATCAACCATGGCTATAGGAAAGGAGGAAATGACAAGACCCTGTTTGTGAAAGATGAAAATGGACAGCTGATGATTGCTCAAATATATGTTGATGACATAGTCTTTGGAGGAATGTCTGACCAGATGATAGAGCATTTTGTTCAGCAAATGCAATCTGAATTTGAGATGAGTCTTGTAGGTGAGCTAAAGTTCTTTCTTGGTCTTCAAGTGAAACAAATGGAAGATACTATATTTATCTCTCAAAGTAAGTATGCTAAAAATATAGTCAAGAAATTTGGGATGGAAAATGCTGCTCATAAAAGAACTCCTGCTCCCACACATGTAAAATTATCAAAGGATGAGAAAGGTGTGGATGTTGACCAAAGCATGTATAGGAGTATGATAGGAAGTCTTCTATATCTCACAGCAAGTAGGCCAGATATTACTTTTGCAGTTGGAGTGTGTGCCAGGTACCAAGCTGAACCAAAAATAAGTCACCTAACTCAGGTTAAGAGAATTCTGAAGTATGTGAATGGTACTAGTGATTATGGTATGTTGTACTCTCATGGGGAAAGCACTGTGTTGTTTGGATATTGTGATGCTGACTGGGCTGGAAGTGCAGATGATAGAAAGAGTACCTCTGGTGGATGTCTCTTCCTAGGCAACAACCTTATATCCTGGTTCAGTAAGAAGCAAAATTGCATTTCTTTGTCTACAGCTGAAGCTGAGTACATAGCAGCTGGTAGTAGTTGTTCTCAATTGTTGTGGATGAGACAGATGCTGAGTGAATACAATGTCAAGACAGATGCTATGACATTATATTGTGACAATCTGAGTGCAATTAATATCTCCAAAAATCCTATTCAACATAGCAGGACCAAACACATTGACATTAGACATCATTTTATAAGGGATCTTGTTGAAGACAAAATTGTTACTCTTGAACATGTTCCAACTGAAGAGCAATTAGCAGATATTTTTACCAAAGCCCTTGATGCTAATCAATTTGAAAAATTAAGACGGAAGTTGGGGATATGCTTAGTTGAAGAATTGTAGCAATTAATGTGCAAGGGGCGTGCAGCTATTATCTTTTCCCTTGTCAACCGCTTATTGCACGTCACTCAAGGAGGTTATTGCACACTTGCCTTTTTCAAAACTCTTGCACGTTATCATCATTATCTTTGTCTTAACTTCTCTCAACCTCTCATTGCCTCTCTTACCGCGCACATCTTCATTCAAAAATCGTCCACCTCTCATACCTTCACATTCAAAATCATCGCCATGGCTGATTCATCTTCTCATCAAACTACACATGATCAAGCTGCTGAAGCCGTCATCACTGATGCGCAACCCCTCACCACTATCCCTAGCGCCCCTACAAAGAAACGTCGAACTAGGGCATCTGCACCACGAAGGAAGACACCTGCCAAATCTAGCAAAGCTGCCTCCTCCACCGCTGTGAGCACAAGATCAAAATCAAAAGGTAAATCTTCTACCACTCCTGCTGCTCCAAGAGTAGGTCTTAGTATGGATGATCTGTACCTTAAGGACAACCCTTTTGTATCGACTGTTGTT
Organism: Medicago ruthenica; assembly: GCA_018208015.1. Lineage (NCBI taxonomy): Eukaryota > Viridiplantae > Streptophyta > Magnoliopsida > Fabales > Fabaceae > Medicago > Medicago ruthenica. The sequence goes on from CM031376.1 coordinate 11,762,506, forward strand.
GAACCACATGCTGAACCTTCTGTCACTGAATCTGAAAATGTCGCTGTTGCGAGTACTGTAGCCATGACCGAAACCCTAGGTTCTGATAATCCTAAGGTAGATGAAAAATTAGTTGGTGAATCTTCGAATTCTCCTATCGAGAAAGATGTTACTGCTGGTTCTGGTGAAAAGAATGATGTTGATACGGCCGTGTCTGAGACACCTGCTGATTCCCCTGCCACAACAAAGAATGCTGTGACAGATGCTCCCGCATCTTTGTCACAAGCTCTAGAGGAGCCTGATGTGGTGGTTCCTAATATTTCTGGTTCTGTGAGTGTACCTGAGAGTGAGTCCTCAGAGTCTGAAGATGAAGGGACTGAGACTCAAGATGTTATAGGTGATACTGAGACTGCTATTTTAGACTGTGCTGACACTATTGTTGTTGAGGAAGCTGTGCCTGAAGAAAGACCTCAGGCAGAAACTGGTGCTACTGGTGTTGCTCGCAGGACAAGGAGCAAATCTGACAAGACTGTTGCAGTGGTCAGTGAAGGAGAAAAGGATAGGAAGAAGAAAACTGTAAAGGCTGGGAAGAGACCTGTGTATGGTCCCCCCAAAGCTGGAAGCAAGAAGGTGGCTCAAAGTGGTCACAAGAAGAAGAGCTTAAAAAGAAAAGACCCTCCCTCCAGTGACTCTGAGTTTGAGGTTGCTGAGCATGAAGCTGCTACATCTGGTGGGGCTTCCAGAAAAACAATGAAGGGTATGAAGATACCTCTGACTATTCCTCCTGCCCCTCTTGATAATGTTTCCTTTCATTTGGAAAATGGTTCCTCTAGGTGGAAGTTCATATACCACAGAAGACTGGGTCTTGAAAGAAATCTTAAAGAAGATGTGTTCAAGTGTCAAAAGCTGGTTGATTTGTTGGAGTTTGCTGGTCTGATGAAGACTGTGAGGAATCTGGGTCCATGCTATGATAAGCTGGTCAGGGAGTTTTTTGGTGAATGTTTCTGATGAGTGTGATGACACAAGAAACCCTGAGTATAGGAAGGTTTTTGTTCGTGGTAAGTGTGTGAATTTTTCTCCTATGGTGATCAATGCATACCTTGAGAGGTCTACTGAGGAGACCCCTGAGCTTGAGGTCACTGAGGACACTATCTGCAAGACAATCACTGATAACAAGCTTAGACATTGGCCAAAGCATTTGTCTTCTGCTCAACTGTCTCCTTTGTATGCTGCTTTGAATAGGATCTGTGCTCAAAATTGGACTCCAACCACTCACTCAAATTCTGTTGCATCTGGGTTGGCCAAGTTCATTTATGCTGTGGGAACCAAGTCTTCTTTTGATTATGGAGCCTACATCTATTATCAAGTTTTGGAGCATGCTAAATCTTTTGCTATTAAGTTTCCAATTGCTTTTCCTACCCTCCTGTGTGGAATTATTCTTCAGCAGCACCCTGATATTTTGATCAATAGTGATGAGCCCTGCAAGAGGCCTGGTCCTATGGCTTTGGATTGCAGTCTGCTGTCTGAGACACATGATGCTGATGTAGCTGGTACTTCTGTCCGGACATCTGGTGTGCTCTCCAGAAAACAGATGATTGCTGATCTTACTGAGACAAGTGTGGCCCTTGGAGCTAGAAAGGTGAAGATTGACAAGATAATTGCAGCTTTGAAGGCTGAAGCTGATGATGAGGGTGAGCAGGATGAGGAAGAAGGAGGAAATGTGCCTGTTGCTTCTGTTGATGACTCTGAAGATGCCTCTGATGATTCTGAGGATTTCTGATTTTCTTGTTTTTTGTTCTGAATCCTTTTTGATGTACTCTTTTTGATTTTGCTGGTGACTGGGCTATGCCCTGAATTCTTATGCACCTTGTGTGCTTATGGTCTGTAATATGCACTCTCTGTGGTTCCTATGCACTCTTTATGCTTCTATGCACTGTCTATGAATATGCCCTATCTGTTGGTTGTCAGAATTTTTGGCTAAAAAGGGGGAGTAGAATAGAATTGATGTATGTGGATTTATGTCAGGATTTATGTCATGTATGGTTACATGTGTTGAGGGGGAGTGTAGTATTTGAGGGGGAGTACTGGTACATGTTTGTTTTGAGGGGGAGCTATCTTGAGTTTTTATTCTTGGTGTGAGGAAATTTATTTTTTCCCTTATCTATGTGATTCCACTATTTGAGAGTTTATTTCTCTCTAGTTGTTCCTGTGAGGCTAGTTGTTTGTGTTATCTGGTGCATGCCTCTGATTCTACTTGCAAGCCATCTTTGTCTATTTCTCGCGTGGAAGTAATCTTATTATATGCTATGATATTTTCTTTCCTTGTTGTGTGCTTATGTGGACGTGAAGGAATCTTATCTGTGTATTTCCCAAAGAACTGGCTCTAGAGTGTTTTAGCCAAAATTTGCCAAAGGGGGAGATTGTTGGGTTTTTGTAGATTGGCTACATTTTGCAAAAACATCTACTAGCCAGATGCTGGGACAGATGTGGTAGCCGATGGAACAGCATTTCGTGAGTTGTGATTTTCGCGCCAGCTAGCGCTTTATATTTATGTACGCAATCTTCCAAAGATTTGCCTGAAGATTTATTTTCCTCTAGCTTGCTGATCAAGGCGTGTGTATCTGATTGAAGATTTGATTGAAGTTTTATTTGCCTTGCTATTTGCTCCACAAGATATTGTTCTATATTTGGAAGCTTTTTATTATTTCTAGAAGATTGTTTCAGCTGGACCGGTCAATGTCCATGCTCTATTTTGAAGCCCAGACCCGTGGTATCTCAGTGCTATATATTCATGAAGGCAAACCCTAGTTGGGTAACTAAAAACCGTGTGTGTTATCAAAGCGTGTGTTTTAAGGTTTTTAGGGTTTTGTTTGTTAATTGTGAGCCTTGCTTGTATCACCCTGATTCAAGCTAAGGACTGAGTTTGTTTTGAGTTGTAATTTGTAAGCTACTCCTAAGCTTTTAAGTACGGAGTGAGTATGTGTTATTAGCGTGTGTTTCTCTTGGTTGTGTTTTATGTTTTGTGTGTTTTGATAACAATACTGTGTGTGTTGTTCGTAGGAATTGAGACGGGGTCTCATATCTAGGAGTTCCTAGATAGAGTTGCCACTGGTAGGGTCTAGGTGCAAAGTCAAGTAGTGGGTCTGCGTTGGTCTTTTCACTAGAACTATAATAGTGGAATCATTCCTGGATTGGTATCCCCCAGAGTAGGAGAGTTGCTCCGAACTGGGTTAACAAACTCAGTGTGTACTTTATTTTTCCGCTGTGTTCCTTTTAATTTGTGCTTTGTTACGTTGTGCTATTTTAATTATTGTTCTGAGTAGACACGCGCTCGGACAGTTGTGTCATCATTGTGCACAGCATATTTCAGTCAGGTTGCCAGGAATTTCAACACGTATGTTATAAGACTTAAGCATGTCCAGCAGGCTCCGGGATTCGCCAGATGGGACTTCTCCGAGAGGGTTGTCTACATGCAAGATGTGTCCAGCAGGCTCCGGATTATGCCGGATGGGGCTTCACCGAGAGGGTTGCCTACACAAAGATAAGAGGAGTCCGGTGTTAGCCTGATATGATAGGAATTTCACCGGTATGATGGGAGATGTACTTCGGGGTTACTCCACCCGGATGCACTCCGTAAAATGAACCAAGATAATGATTGTTTGTTCAACGCTAACTTCTAACTTAATGACATGAAAAGATGATACGAATATGAAATGAATGCGTATATTTTATATGTAATACGAGACATGATGATTAGTTCCTAGTGAACGCGATGTGATCATAGGATGTCCCCAAGATCACTATGTATAAGACTGAGATAAGAATAGAGTATGAAAAGTACAAGAAAGATAGAGACATGAAGCGATCCTAGGTTTCCCCTTGATCGCGATAGATGTTAAAGAATGACAGCGATCGTAGGTATCCCCAAGATCGCTAAGAGTAGGCACGGCGACCCTAGGTTTTCCCCGTGGTTGCCAACAGTAGGTTGGGTTGGAGCTCACTGAGACATTATGTCTCACCCCAATCCTTCTGGTGCAGGTTCTACAGGTTAGCAAGAGGTACATGGAACTGTTCTACACGGAGACGCTGGATGGAGTGCAGTTGCTCGCCTTGGACAAGCTCAGAAGTTTATCTGTATATGTTAAGTATTTGTATATGATGTTTGGATAAATGTATAATCGAGCAAACTCGTACTCATTCAGTTTTATTGTTTGTAATATTATTATTGAAAATTTTAAATGTATCCAGTATCAGTTTAATGCACATGCTAATATACTAGTTAAAGTTAGTATGGGTGTTACAGTTTGTGAAATAGAAAGTAACGAACAATGTAAGAGTTGAGTCTTTCAAAACTTCATGTCTGGCCTTTGAAACCACACGCAATCGCTGTGGTGGTGATACAACAACAATCGCGTGAGCTTCCTCCTCTCTTCTGCGTGATCGTGGCACCCTAAACCGCTGTTGATTGCGCTCCCATGAATGCGGAGCCGCTGACGAAGAATTCCTGCGAAGCCTCCCATGTCGCGAACCAAACCTAGATTGCCGAATCCTTGAGTCGTCCCTTTCTCCATACCGCAAGTTCCCTCGCTGTTTGTCCTGACCTTGATCAATCTGTCACAACGCTCTCCCACGTCGCAGTCTCACATCAAGCCAATCTCCCTCATATCCCCCTCCCCCCCAATTTCTAGCACTGGATCCCTTCTCCCCCGTGTGTATCTCTCTGCCGACGAAAAAGATGACCGGCACGGTGAGCGGGAGTAAACTCGCCGTCCAACGCCTCGCTCACGCTCTCTACCTCTCATTCTCTCAATCTATAAGTTACTCTTTTTCAATGCAATATTAAAAAAATTATTTCAAATGTAGCATATAATAAACAATATGTTCATTACTTGCATTTTATTACTCTTCAGGTCGTCTCAATCAATATTGAGGCCTAAAGAAAACTTTAATAATGGAGCCTTTTTAAAATTTATATTTAAAAAAAATAGGTTATGTAATTTTCATGTTTCATGTTTTTTGAGATGCAAAATCATTTATTAAATTATCATAATGGATTTCATTTAAAATTTCATATTCAATAGATAATGAAGTGTTAGAACATTGGTGTGAAGTTGGAAGGAAATTGAAAGATTAAACACCAAGTAATAAGACTTTGAGCTAGTGTGATGTGAATTGAAAAAATAGAGAGTGGGGGTCCCACATAAAATAGAACACACACATTAGTAGTGTTTAAATTGTGGTATTTAATTTTAAATACTTGATAATGATAAAAATAATAGTAATTATTATTTTTATTCATAGATATCACTTCCCACAATTTTAGTTTATGTTGGTTGTGATAAGGTTTGAGAATTCAACTGAACTTCCTATTTTTCCTTCATTCATATCCAATGAGTTTGTTTCCTCCACCTTTGTGGATTTGTTTCTTTTTGATCTTATCCACAAGCATTGTTGAACTGATTAGTGGTTAAGTTTCTGAAATTCCTGGCAGGTAACTGGTTCTGAACTAAAAACAGAGTATGAAAAAAATAAAGTTCAGAAGCAGAAAAATAAGGTGCAGAAAGTAAAGGACGCAATGAGTTTGTTAACCCAGTTCGGTGCAAACTTCACCTACTCTGGGGGATACCAATCCAGGAAGGAAATCTACTAAAGGAATCAACCCAAATACTCAGACACAGACCCCCTGTTCCCAGCCTTAGCAATCAATCTCCACTTAGTCTAGACTTCTACTCAGGAACCCACCTAAGTATTAGAAAACTACTAACTTCCTAATTACTCAATCACAACCCAGTGATCAGTAACACTGAAACAAACAACTCAAAACAATGAAGACATTCTTCAAAACAAAAACTTCATTCGTGCTTAAAAGCTTTGAATGAATTACAACTCAAACAAACTAAACCAACTCAAAACATATGAGTGGTGTACAAAACAAAGCCTAAGCTTACACAGACAAAAACTCTAAACTCTGAATTCTGGTTTTTGACTCATGAAATTTCCAATAGCAAAGCCCTCTTTAAATAGTCTTCAGCAACAACATAATTCTGAACACAATCTTCAAAGATATACTCCCAGAATTATTTTAGAAGCAAATAGAAGCTCACATAAAATTCACAAATATATTTTCCAAAGATTTCCTTGAAAATATATTCACAAATAATTGAATCAAATCTTCTTCAATTGATATGATTCTGAAATATGCAAAGGCTCAAAAAGGAAACATATATTTTTGAATTATATTTTGCAAAGATACTTTGAAAATATATTCATCAATAAACACGAAGCCAATCTTCAATAGATCTTCACATAAAATTATCATACTTCTGGAAACTTCAGCTTTAATAAAACCTCAACAAATCTTCAAAGATATGATCTTAGAATTCTTTTAGAAGAAAATAGAAGCTCTCATATTATCCAGAAATATATTTTCCAAAAGATTACTTTGAAAATATATTTACGAATAACTGAAACAAATCTTCAGAACAAATCTTGCGCAAAGAATACTTCCTTCTAGAAATGAAGCTTTGGATAAATCTTCAATTAAATCTTCAAAAGATATTGTGAGAATTAACAAAATGAGATTTTTATCTTCTGAAGACACAATGCTTGTATATTTGATTTTTGCAAAACATGTAGCCAACACTCAAATATCCAACAATCTCCCCCTTTGGCAAATTTTTGGCTAAAATCAAATTGAGCACAACAACAAGCAAATTCTTCAAACATCAAGGTACGCAACCATGAAGAACAAAACACAAATGTAGCAATAGAGTCAGCAGCGGATGAAATGCTATGTTAACACATAAAAACTCCCCCTGCAACATACAACAGCAGTTTCTGAGGTACAACTTCTCCCGCTGAAACACACATTCAGGAACTCCCCCTGAAACACAACACTCAGGAACTCCCCCTGAACAGCTCAGCTCCTGACAGATCAGCACACACACTCTCCCCCTGAGGCAAACAGATCAGACCACACATATTTCTCCCCCTTTTTAGCCAAACAAGTTTGACAAAACACCAGCAAACACCAGGAGCAAGAAACACAACACAGACCAACACAAAACTAACAGCTCACAACTCAGCACAACACCAGCAAGGATCAGAACCACTCAAAGTCCATACACAAAAGAACAACCACAACTGTAGAGAACAGCACAAATGCATACCAGAAACACAAACAGAAAATCCTGGACTTCATTCACAAACCTGACAATCTTCAGACTCAGCATCAGAACTTGCTTAGTCTTCATTAGACACAATCACCAGATGCTGCTCAATTGATGTGTGCCTCAGGCACATTCAGAACCTTCTTCCCAGCAATCTTCTTTCCAAGTTCAGCAATTCTCTTCTGAACACAAGATACACCATCTTCAGACTTACTAGAAACTAGTGCTTTCTGAACAGGAACAGGAACTTTGCTCCAGACTTTGGATGGTCCAGCACCAGAATTCTTCTGTGCTATATGAATTGGCTTTCTGTCATCAGCAACAGCCTTTCCTTTTCCTTTGTTCAGACTCTGAGCAACACCTTCACACTTTGGTCTCCAAACCTTCTTAATTTTGCTTGTATTCACAGCTGGTTATTTTTCTGGATTGAAAATGCTTGGCATAACCATGCAACTTGTAACAAAAAGGTTTAATGTGACCCTTTTTACCACAATGATGACAAACCCAAGGTTGAGTAGCCTTCTTATCTTTGGATTCCTGAGGTTTGTTCTTAGGTTTCCTCATCAGTGGAACATGAGCAGCAACAGGAGTGAACCTCTTGGCAGGTTTTTGTTGTTTGATATTCAGATTCTGATTATTAAACCCAATTCCATTTGGTTTGCCCTGATTCTGATTCTCCAAAATTTCTTCCAGCACATCAGTAGTAGAATTCATCATTCTGACTTGCTTCTTCATCTGATCAAGTTGAGAATTCAATTGAATTACCTCATTACTGAGAACAGAAATCTTCTCTAAGTGTTCATCCCTCTCAATCTGAAGTTGAGTGTAACACCCATACTAACTTTAACTAGTATATTAGCATGTGCGTTAAACTGATACTGGTTACATTTAAAAATTTCAATAATAATAATAGTACATCACAATTGAATGAATACAAGTTTACTCGTCTGTACAAATATTCAATACTATTACAATACTCATACTATATCCATCAAGCTCCTGAGCTGGTACACAACGAGCAACTGTACTCCATCCAGTACCTCTGTGAAGATCTTCATCACGAACCTCTGACTTACCTGTAAACCTGCACCAGAAGGAATGGGATGAGACATAATGTCTCAGTGAGCTCCAGCCCAACCAACTGTTGGCAACCACGGGGAACCTAGGGTCGCCATGCCTACCTTGGCAATCTCGGGGATTTCCTAGGATCGCCAAGTCTTTATCTTCCTATGACTTTAAGTCTTCTCATATCTTTAAACTGCCTATGACTATACTATGAACTGGCTTTAACTATAACTGTAACTTTCTATGACTATAACTTAGTGGTCGAGGGGAAACCTAGGACCACATTCTGTTAACTGTCTATAACTCTAACTGTGAGTTTCTGTGACTATAACTGTAACTATGACTGTATAACATAAAGCAATTAAAGTGTTTTATGTTAGCTGTTAGCGTTGAACAAACAATTATTCTGAGTTCATTTTACGGAGGGCATCCGGGTGGAGTAACCCCGAAGTACGTCTCCCTATGACCCGATGAAACTCCTGACAATCAGGCTAGCACCGGACTCCCTATGAAATTGCATGTGGATAACCCTCTCGGAGAAATCCCATCCGGCGTATCCCGGAGTCTGCTGAACATGCCTATGACTTTGAGTTATTATTATTCTTTGACTTTGATAAATGAGTGTATAAATACATATACATGTCTATTACTTTGATCATATAAACATTTCCTGTAATTCTTAACCTATGACATATAACCTATGATTCTTGACTCATCGTTCTCATGAGTCACCTATGATTGTTGGTGAACCAACACTATAATACACATCTTTAACTATGATTGATCCTTGATCCTTATGAGGTTAAACCTCAATGCTATGAAAAGTTTCTAACCCCACTCTCATGCTAATACAAGGTATACTATGATCCATTCTCCCATTATTCAAAGCATAAAGGCATACTGGCGCTGTGCGGATGGTTTCTGGCCTTAAATCAAGTTTTCAAAAATGGGGTAGCATACTGCTCCCATCGTGGCACGACATGCTTCCATCGTGGCACGATGGCGTGCTGATCCTTATGATCATGGCACGATGGGTGCCATCGTGGCACGATGAATCCAGGGGTGCCAGGCCCTGTAGCTGTTCCAGAAAGTTCAAAAACGTGTTTTCCATTCCATCACAGTTCAGCAAGCATTTATACATCAAAATCCAAGGTTTTTAACATATATGATCATAGCATATCAAGTATTAACAATAGGGAAACTATCTATCACAAATCTAGACAAAATCATCATGTTATTCCTTTCCTCATAAACCTCAAAAATAACTACCCAAAGGGGTGTAAATCTATGAGAGCTCACCTCAAATTCGTGCTTGATCCATGCTTGCTAAGCTTTCATTCCAAAAACTTGGCTAGATTGCTTCTCCTTTGCTAATTTCTTCACCAAAACCCTAGTCTCCAATCCTTTTATCCTTTCATGTTCCTTGACTCCCAATGGCTCAAGAGTTCCCAAAATTGGTGCATGCTCATGGATTTAACCATATAGGAGGATGATTAATTGAAGATTGAAGTGAGAAAGAGAGGAGGATGGCGTGAAAGAGTAGAGAGAAGGGAGAGAATTGTGATTAGAGAGAGAAAGAAGAATGTAGAATGAAGAAGTAAATGACTTTTGTCATATAAATAAAACCCAAGAGTGGTAATTACTAAAATGCCATTCCTCTCGTTAATTCCTATAATACTGTTAAATGTCTCGCTTAAGCGGGATATTACACTCTACCCCCCTTAAAAGAAATTTCGTCCTTGAAATTTAGATAATCCTTATGAGATCCTGAAAAGATAAATCCTTTCTACCTCTTTCTCTACTATGAAAATCTCCGATTCCTTTTACTTATTGGGATTCCATGGCAACTCTAATGTCTGACATGTAGATTAATTACGCACCTTGATTAAACCATACTGGTTAAAACTTATTCTTTAGCCATGATTTCCATTTCTACAAACCAACACATATGACAATCTCTTTCCTGCCGAAAGATCTGCTGCATATTACATAACTATCACCTGTTAGAACGTATGGTTATCGAAACCAACATATCCGTATTAACCTGAAGTCGTCGAGTCATTCTGTTTTGCCTCAATTATTCCAACTTTCCGAGGGATCTATTACATTACTTTTAGTTTAAAGAACTTTTGTCTTTAACTTTCGTCTCGCAAGACGACCTATTACTGTTACATTCGTATCATTCTTCATATAGACTAGTCTTGCAGTGAAAAACATCTGATATTAAGTATTCTCAAACGGAAGTAAAATCCATTGCAAGTACTTTCACGATTCAATTACAAGGAGGTGGCCGTACCTTTGGTACAAATTCCTTTCTATCTGACATCCTGATGTAACTATTATCACAACCAGGACCATTGTTCACATTCCCACTGTAGTAATCCTTAAAGCTCGAGAAATCTTATGAGCCACTCCTGCTCCAATTTAATTAATCAACGATAACACGTAGCTAAAGGTCTTAGGGCTTCCTTCTTTCTATGATTCTGACAATCTTACTTCAATTAAGATATTCCTTACTCATGGGAATTAATACTTGCTTTACCAATAATTTCAACTTATGAAAGTTTAGTACAAGTGACATGTAGCATAAGCCGTCTCACATACCATCATATAATATTATCCATAGCACATCGCTTCTATACATGATCGAGTACGTGTACACTCCTATCGGGTACACAGTACGCCGCCTCGTCATTGTCCAACTAATGGGACACCATACTTAATCAACTTATACTTGAGACAAAACCACGTCAACCAAGGTCACTCTCTTAACTTTTGATTCATACTTGTATTCTTTGAACATACACAATCCCATAACATAAATTATGGTTATATTCCGTTGTCGTTATAACTTATTTTTGTCCAAGGACATTCTCCGTTTTCGAAAAGAAAACTCTATTCTGTTCGCTATCAAAATAGCACTCTTAAACTCTGAATCCTTTAATTCATAACCTCAATTAACGTAGCCTTTTATTATAAACTATGAGTACTCTTCTGATATGTGTAAAACATTTCCTTTCTTTAACTGTTAACATTAAGTTCAAGAATTTCTGAACTCCTCTACCGAAATTTGTTCAATAACAACAAACCTGTTCTGCTTAAGACTCTCCTGTTAAAACATTACCGACTACGTACCACGGTTACCGATACATGTCACACGACTATAAAATATGTTACACTACTATCTAAGTAGCATAAACTCTGCCTGATCAGTATACATAATACTAATCATAACCTGTTACATGCCTGTTACATGCGACATGCTAGCATAACGCGGATACGATGCGGAATAACTGTATGCCACGACATAATTCCTCTTTGGTTAAACTTACTATTCAAGTTAACTTTAAGTTACTGAGCTGAAACAGCTAGATTACCGTATGAAATGTGGCCTCATTCGCGTGCTATAATTACATCCTTTAAAGTCATCAACCTGCTTCGATTCTCTTATCTCATGAGTTTCGGGTCTGATACATTCCTCGACTTATCTATTAAAATTCCCTGTTAGAACTGATGATAAGTTCAAGTCATCATTACTTACACATATTCTGTAACTTGAGATTTAATCTCTGAATACCTTTCCTGTAGTTCCTCTGACAAGGACTTCACAAACATCCTTTTCTCTAAACTTCAGCTTTGATTTGTCTATTAACTCATAATTGGATTACTTCTCCGCTGCGCAACTCTGATTTAAACAATTAACCTTGGGATGGAAGTAACACACCACTATTACCATTCTAAAATCTCTTTGGCCAATCTTTTAACTTTATAACTTTGTAGTTACCACCCATGACCATCTTATCTTATAATTTCTCTTGTGGTTTAATCCACCTGTTCAACTTACTGATTGCTCGACGCTTGACTTTGCGTTTCCTTTCAAACATAAACAAAATTCTTACTTCCACGAAATACACCGAACCCTGTAGACAATCTTTAACAATGAATTCGAGCCCAATGATGCTCCTATTAAAACAGCTTAAGTTCATACATCATTTACTTGTGGTAACTTCTAAAAACATTCTATGACTTCCGGAAATTCTCGTCTTTCATATACTTAATCAATTAATGAATCGAGTCTCATCCTGTAATTATCCGTAGAGATTTCACATCCACAACCTTTTTCCAAGACACTTAGGTCCACATAACTCTAACATAACTCTTGGTTACTTCTCGGATTGCTCCGGGAATAATCCGTCTGGATAGAACTCAACTTTTACCAGCTCTCCTGTAAATTCAAACATATGATACACCTCTTCGAATACCCGATTAATAAATCTGTAAGCTTCAATACTTAACATCTTCCATTGGGTCCTTCCTATAACTTATTACTGTATTCACAATTCCATTCTAATCCTGTTATCTGAATAATAGTCCATCTGACTTCTCGACCGTTGCCCTCTTCATGGTTTCGAACAATCCAAAGTATGTATTTTCTACCATCTTAACACATACCAACATAGTGTGATCTTTGTCGGCTTACCCGAATACGTATGCAAGGAGCCCATCGAAAGAGAATATAGAACTCCTTAACTTCAACCATACTTTAACTGTAACTTATATATAAGTGACGTTCTTCCTGTTGCCAGAGCCTCAAAATAGTTCTTAGCTAATTCCTGGTTAATCCTCGAAAGCGGTATGCTATAATCCGACAACATAAAATTCAACCTTTACTTCATACCCTTACCGGGGTTTCCTTCACTGGTTGCTAAACTCGCGTTCCTCATACCAAGTATCTTGATGACCCACAATAAAGGAAGGTAACCTGTTCCATCTGTTCATTAATTCGCTTAATCCATAAATGAGTCTCTTACCTATCAGATATTTAAATCTCGTCCGTTTTAAGTGTGCAAGTCCTTCCACCTTACACACTATATCCTCACTGGAAGCCCAGAGTTTTCAATAAATAACTGTCCATTCCTTATTCCAAGTCGCTGGGTTTGGTAACACAATCCATTGCATCTGCAGCCGGAATTAAAACTCTAATCAACCCTTAACTTTAACTTTCCAAATTACGGTTCCCGTTAGAATTCCAAATCATTCTTCGGAGTATTCTATAATCCTTTACTCTACACATCTCCTCGGAGAAGGCATCGCTCAAGGATGCGTCCAACTAGTTAAGGTACCTGACCTTACTCTTTAATACCTCTTATATTCCTGAAACTTTGCCATTAACTGGCTCAGTTACTTCACTGTTAGTGAACCATCCTTTGACAATAAACACTTGGCCAATTTCGTCTTAGAATCTGGCGTCTTAACCTTTACCCTTCGTACACTTCTTTCCTCCTTGGTCACATTCAGCTCTCGGATATTTATCCTAACTGTCATATACTAGACTGAGTTGATCAGGCTCAACTAGATGTGACATTTAGAACAACATCCGGAACCCAATGATTCCACTACTTTTATTGAATCTTAAATGACCCATGGCACGGTCTGAATCGACCTGCTCTGATACCAATTGTAACACCCATACTAACTTTAACTAGTATATTAGCATGTGCGTTAAACTGATACTGGTTACATTTAAAAATTTCAATAATAATAATAGTACATCACAATTGAATGAATACAAGTTTACTCGTCTGTACAAATATTCAATACTATTACAATACTCATTCTATATCCATCAAGCTCCTGAGCTGGTACACAACGAGCAACTGTACTCCATCCAGTACCTCTGTGAAGATCTTCATCACGAACCTCTGACTTACCTGTAAACCTGCACCAGAAGGAATGGGATGAGACATAATGTCTCAGTGAGCTCCAGCCCAACCAACTGTTGGCAACCACGGGGAACCTAGGGTCGCCATGCCTACCTTGGCAATCTCGGGGATTTCCTAGGATCGCCAAGTCTTTATCTTCCTATGACTTTAAGTCTTCTCATATCTTTAAACTGCCTATGACTATACTATGAACTGGCTTTAACTATAACTGTAACTTTCTATGACTATAACTTAGTGGTCGAGGGGAAACCTAGGACCACATTCTGTTAACTGTCTATAACTCTAACTGTGAGTTTCTGTGACTATAACTGTAACTATGACTGTATAACATAAAGCAATTAAAGTGTTTTATGTTAGCTGTTAGCGTTGAACAAACAATTATTCTGAGTTCATTTTACGGAGGGCATCCGGGTGGAGTAACCCCGAAGTACGTCTCCCTATGACCCGATGAAACTCCTGACAATCAGGCTAGCACCGGACTCCCTATGAAATTGCATGTGGATAACCCTCTCGGAGAAATCCCATCCGGCGTATCCCGGAGTCTGCTGAACATGCCTATGACTTTGAGTTATTATTATTCTTTGACTTTGATAAATGAGTGTATAAATACATATACATGTCTATTACTTTGATCATATAAACATTTCCTGTAATTCTTAACCTATGACATATAACCTATGATTCTTGACTCATCGTTCTCATGAGTCACCTATGATTGTTGGTGAACCAACACTATAATACACATCTTTAACTATGATTGATCCTTGATCCTTATGAGGTTAAACCTCAATGCTATGAAAAGTTTCTAACCCCACTCTCATGCTAATACAAGGTATACTATGATCCATTCTCCCATTATTCAAAGCATAAAGGCATACTGGCGCTGTGCGGATGGTTTCTGGCCTTAAATCAAGTTTTCAAAAATGGGGTAGCATACTGCTCCCATCGTGGCACGACATGCTTCCATCGTGGCACGATGGCGTGCTGATCCTTATGATCATGGCACGATGGGTGCCATCGTGGCACGATGAATCCAGGGGTGCCAGGCCCTGTAGCTGTTCCAGAAAGTTCAAAAACGTGTTTTCCATTCCATCACAGTTCAGCAAGCATTTATACATCAAAATCCAAGGTTTTTAACATAAATGATCATAGCATATCAAGTATTAACAATAGGGAAACTATCTATCACAAATCTAGACAAAATCATCATGTTATTCCTTTCCTCATAAACCTCAAAAATAACTACCCAAAGGGGTGTAAATCTATGAGAGCTCACCTCAAATTCGTGCTTGATCCATGCTTGCTAAGCTTTCATTCCAAAAACTTGGCTAGATTGCTTCTCCTTTGCTAATTTCTTCACCAAAACCCTAGTCTCCAATCCTTTTATCCTTTCATGTTCCTTGACTCCCAATGGCTCAAGAGTTCCCAAAATTGGTGCATGCTCATGGATTTAACCATATAGGAGGATGATTAATTGAAGATTGAAGTGAGAAAGAGAGGAGGATGGCGTGAAAGAGTAGAGAGAAGGGAGAGAATTGTGATTAGAGAGAGAAAGAAGAATGTAGAATGAAGAAGTAAATGACTTTTGTCATATAAATAAAACCCAAGAGTGGTAATTACTAAAATGCCATTCCTCTCGTTAATTCCTATAATACTGTTAAATGTCTCGCTTAAGCGGGATATTACATTGAGTATTAGTTTTCTTCTGCTCTTCCATCTGCTTGCACACTTCAACAAATTGACATTGTAACTTCCTGCAAAACTCAGCTGGATTTTTGTGACAGGCAGCCAGAACTTCAGAGGATGATTCTTCATCACTTGTTTCAGATTCTGACCAAGTTTCTGAACCCATAACTTGATCATCAGCCCAGAATTTACCAGTTAAAGCATTGACAGGTTTATTCTCTTCACCTTCTGAGTCATCATCAGACCAGGAAGCAGTCAGACTCTTCTTCTGCTTCTTGAGAAAATTAGGACATTCTGACTTGACATGCCCATAGCCTTCACATTCAAAACATTGAACTTTCTTTGACTGATTGCTTTTGTCATCAGTTCTTGTCTTCTGCTTCAGGAACTTCTTGAATTGTTTACTCAGCAGCACAAGAGCTTCTGATGAGCTATCATCATCCACACATTCAGAATCAGCAACAAATGCAACACCTTTACCCTTCTGATCAGCTCTGCTTAATTCAAAGTTCTGAAGAGAACCTATCAGTTCCTCAACCTTCATGCTGGATATATCATGTGCTTCTTCAATGGCAGTTACTTTCATATCAAACCTCTTGGGTAAAGATCTGAGGATTTTTCTAACAAGTTTCTCATCTGTAACTTTTTCTCCAAGGGATTCAAAGGAATTAGCCATGTCCAGAATGTTCATGTAAAAGCTTTGAATATTCTCATCCTCCAGCATTCTGAGATTTTCAAACTTTGTTGTCAGAAGCTGAAGTCTGGACTGCTTTACCTTTGAGGGGCCTTCATGAGCAATCCTGAGAATTTCCCAGGCATCCTTAGCAATTGTGCACTGCTTGATCATCCTGAAAACATTCTTATCCACTCCATTGAAAATAGCATTCAGGGCTTTGGAATTTGCATGTGACAAGGCATCTTCATCATTAGTCCAGTCTTCTTCTGGTTTTAAAACTGATGTCTTCTTACCATCTTTATCAGTCACAACTGGGTGTTCCCAACCCTTCAGAACAGCCTTCCAGGTCTTGCTTTCCATAGATTTCAGGAATGCACACATCCTGGACTTCCAGTACTCATAATTTGTGCCATCTAGTAGGGGTGGTCTGTTGACATAGCCTCCTTCTCTATCCATAATTGCCAGAAATAAATACCTCTGGATCTCACCCAAAATACAGGCAGGGTGCCTGCTCTGATGCCAATTGAAATTCCTGGCAGTTAACTGGTTCTGAACTAAAAACAGAGTATGAAAAAAATAAAGTTCAGAAGCAGAAAAATAAGGTGCAGAAAGTAAAGGACGCAATGAGTTTGTTAACCCAGTTCGGTGCAAACTTCACCTACTCTGGGGGATACCAATCCAGGAAGGAAATCTACTAAAGGAATCAACCCAAATACTCAGACACAGACCCCCTGTTCCCAGCCTTAGCAATCAATCTCCACTTAGTCTAGACTTCTACTCAGGAACCCACCTAAGTATTAGAAAACTACTAACTTCCTAAATCACAACCCAGTGATCAGTAACACTGAAACAAACAACTCAAAACAATGAAGACATTTTTCAAAACAAAAACTTCATTCGTGCTTAAAAGCTTTAAATGAATTACAACTCAAACAAACTAAACCAACTCAAAACATATGAGTGGTGTACAAAACAAAGCCTAAGCTTACACAGACAAAAACTCTAAACTCTGAATTCTGGTTTTTGACTCATGAAATTTCCAATAGCAAAGCCCTCTTTAAATAGTCTTCAGCAACAACATAATTCTGAACACAATCTTCAAAGATATACTCCCAGAATTATTTTAGAAGCAAATAGAAGCTCACATAAAATTCACAAATATATTTTCCAAAGATTTCCTTGAAAATATATTCACAAATAATTGAATCAAATCTTCTTCAATTGATATGATTCTGAAATATGCAAAGGCTCAAAAAGGAAACATATATTTTTGAATTATATTTTGCAAAGATACTTTGAAAATATATTCATCAATAAACACGAAGCCAATCTTCAATAGATCTTCACATAAAATTATCATACTTCTGGAAACTTCAGCTTTAATAAAACCTCAACAAATCTTCAAAGATATGATCTTAGAATTCTTTTAGAAGAAAATAGAAGCTCTCATATTATCCAGAAATATATTTTCCAAAAGATTACTTTGAAAATATATTTACGAATAACTGAAACAAATCTTCAGAACAAATCTTGCGCAAAGAATACTTCCTTCTAGAAATGAAGCTTTGGATAAATCTTCAATTAAATCTTCAAAAGATATTGTGAGAATTAACAAAATAAGATTTTTATCTTCTGAAGACACAATGCTTGTATATTTGATTTTTGCAAAACATGTAGCCAACACTCAAATATCCAACAGTTTCTTTTTGATCTTATCCATTAGAGTGACTGCTGCCGCAATTTTAGCTAAAACAGTTACAAAATCTCTATATAAATAGAGGATTTCACTCAGTTCAAAAATCACACCAAAGAGTTCTATTGAGTTGTCGAGAACTCTTTCTCTCTTCTCCCTCCAGCTTGTGTTAACGAGCTATTCTTCTCCTTATCTCCTTTTTTTGTCTCTTCGGATATAAGAGTGTTCTTAAGACCTTAGTCCCTATTCGGTATAATGTCCCTTCGTTAAGAAAGGTCTTGAGAACATAGTCCGTTCGATAATATATGTCCCTTCGGAATAAAGAGTACTTTTAAGATCATAGTCCCTTTTGAAATAATAATGTCCCATCGGAATTAAGAATGATCTTAACGGTATATATAAATATTCTTTCTATATTTTTCTATTTTTGGAGAAGTTAAAAAGTTAGAACGGTGGTATCACCGTATTTGAGTGGTCTTAGTACCATATTGATATTTTGGAGAGCTCAAAGGTTAGAATGGTGATAACACTATATTTGAGTGGTCTTAGCACCATAATAGAGTGGTCACAGTACCATATTAGAAAGTGGTTTCAGTATTAAAGAGTGGTCTTAGTACCATATTGGAGGTGTAAATCTCGAACGGTTTTCTACAGTGCAGTAGTTAACCGCGCAGTTGTAGTTGGGCTTGTTTTATCCTGGAGGCGGCGTGGTTGATAGTCTGCCTTGCACAATTTTGGGCAGTGCCGCGAAACGTCTTAAAGAGAGCGACCTGGTCGTGACTCAACCTAGTAACAACTTCGGTAGATAGTCCCTTTCAAAATAGAATTTGGAAATCGAAATACAACAACTTGGAAATCCAAAAACAACAATTTTAAGACGATTCGATCTGCCATGTCTACCGAAGAAATTACTAACTCGAGTTTTATTGTCCATAAATACAAGAAGGATAAAAAGGCTATAGAAATGCATCTATATACTGAACACAATGAAGTGTTTGTTGTTATAACAACAACACTCATAAATTCACATATGCGATTTTGAATTTTTTGTATAAAAACTATTTTCAAAAATCAGAACCGCACTGTGAATAAGTAACTCTAACTGCCAACAGAATAGGAACCCCAAAATGGTCCTAAACGAAAATCAGCGGCCACCATCAAGAAATGACACTGGTTCACAATTTATTTTTAATACAATTGTGAGAAACCAGGTCATATGTCCCGCAAGTATATTAACAAGTAAATTGTTGCTCCGCTGCCTAACCTAACTAAAAAAAGGGAAATTCACTGATATGACTAGTTAAATCAATCTAGTTGGTGAATTAAGTGAATGGTGGATAAACATTAGTGTCTCGCGCCATGTTTGCTATGGTTATGCTATGTTCAAAAACATATGCTACTGCTGTAAATAACAAAGTGTTGTTAGGATATTATAACAACATTAAATTCGTTGGCATTGGAGATGTGAAGTTGCAAATCACTTCCGAAAAGAAAATTATTCTCTAGGACGTGACGCATGCTCCAAAATAAGAAAGAATCTGAATTTCAGATTTCTACTGAATAAGACTGAGTTGACTCGGACTTAAAAAGAGACTTGTGCATCATGCATTCTTGTTGGGGAAAGACTGCACCTTTGATGATATGCTCAAAATTTAATTTTCCCTCTATTTTATAAGTTGTGTGATTTTAATATTTGACATGTTAAAATTTATCATATGAACAAGCGTTTAATTTTAAACTTGAGTAACTTGGACTTAATTCCAAAGTTATATGACTAGAAAATCTTATTTTTTGCAGTCAAGATGAATGAACCAAAAGTTCATATAAATAAGTGTTTAGAGAATTTGAACCTCTAAACTTAATAAATTATGATATGTGCGAACTTGATGACACTAAAACTAAAAATGATAAAAAATATATTTTATCATATGACTGTAAATTTTGAAAAATAAAATTGATACGCTTGATACGTTCAATTTTTATAACAAAAATTGAAATTTATGTTGAATAGAGTACCCAAGTCTAAGAACAAAATTTCTAATTAATAAGTTTTGAAGAAAAGACAACCCAACTTGTCTTATTTTTTGAACTTGAGATTGTCTGGATTTTATTTGGATTCTGGACCCCAAGAAAGTTGAACTCACTAGTAGAGCCTATGAATGTGTATTCATTAGGTATGCTATAAATAACGAAGCATGTAAGTTTTAAAACCTAAATGCTAAAGTGAGCATAGAATTAAACGATACTGATTTCTATGTAAATAAATACCCCTTTAAATAAAGAATAGTGGGGGCGCTAATGGAAGCACGCCATTAGTGGGGGCAAAGTAATTTCCCCTTTTAAATTGAGAGCTAGTGGGGGCACTCCATCTGATCACATTCCAGTGATCAGAAACAGTTATGAAAACATCGTATGAGATATTATAGAACCTCGAAGAGGTAAGAAAGCTATAATTGCTAAAGAGTATAAACATAATTATATGGTTTATATATTTGAAGAGGATCCATCTGGCCTTCAAGAAGCTTTGTCTTCATTGGATGCTAACTTTTGAAAAGAAAAAAAACAGTAAACGATGAAATGGATTTTCTAGAGTCTAACGAAACACGACTCTTAGTTGACTTGCCTCCTAATTGCAAACCAGTTGGTTGTATTTGAATTTTGGAAATGGAAAACTAAAACCTGATGGTTCGGTTGCTAAATACAAGGCTCACCTTGTAGAAAAAGGTTTTAGGCAAAGAAAAAAATATAGATTTCTTCGACACTCATTCACCAGTCACTTGAATCATATTCATGAGAGATACTAGTCCCTATAGCCGATGTACATAACTCATAGTACTCCAAATGAATGTGAAAGTTGCCTGTTTAAATGGTGAATTAGAAGAAGAAATTTATATAGAACAACCCGAAGGTTTTTGTGATTCATGGACAAGAAAACAAGGTCAGTAAGTTAGAAAAATCTTTGCATGGTCTAAAATTAAACTCCTAAGAAATGGCATGAAAAATTTGACAACCAAAAGATATCGAATGAGTATGAAGTGAATGAAAGTGACAAATGTATTCACTACAAATATGTAAATTACATTTGCACGATCATATGTCTCTATGTAGACGACTTGCTCATATTTGGTTCAAAGATTCATGCTATAAATTATGAGAAATCATTGTTTATCAACAACATTGATAAGAAAGACCTAGGCGAAGTTGAAGTAATTCTTGGTTTCAAGATTACTGTATCAAAAAAAAAAGAAATTTTTTGATCAATCTCACAAGATCTTAAGAAATTTAATTATTTGACTATAAACTTGCAAGCACACCTTATGATCCAAGTGTAAAACTCTTCAAGAACACTTGAGGTGGTGTTAGACAAATAGAATATGCGAGCATCATTGGCAGTCCTTAGATATGTCACTGAATGTATTAGACCTGACATTGCCTATGTCGTGAAACTCTTGTGCAAGTTTACTAGTAGACCAAGTGAGAAACATTAACATGCTATTGAAAGAGTCATAAGGTGCCTTAAGAAGACTATGACTCTAGGATTACATTATGAGGAGTATCCTGTTGTACTTGAATGGTACAAGATACAAAATAGAACATCCTTCAGATGAGTCTTAAGCGACCAGTGGCTGCACATTGAGCATCACTGGAGGATTTGTTTGTTGAAACATATGATATTGACTCAATCCACACTGGAATGATCTGAGATGAGAACACTAGAGAAAACTAGTGAAGAAGCAAGTTGAGAAAATGCTTGCTAGTTGAGATCCCCTAGTGGGTAAAACCGTTGCCAGGAGTGTTAATTCATTGTGATAGTACTGCAGCTATTACAAAATTGAGAATCGTTACTACAATAGTAAGAGACGATAATTAAGGCACGAACACATAACAAATTAGAGAGCTAGCTACTCTCAAAAGAAACGGTTAAAGTAGATCATGTACGTACTGATAAAGAATTAGTCAATCCTTTGACGAAAGGAATTACTAGAAAGAAAGTCATAAACACATCCAATAAGATGAGACTAATGCCTAAAGATAACAAGTGATGGTAACCCGACCTAAATGACTGGAGATCCCAAGAAATAGGTTCAATGGGTAATAACAAGTCATGAGTGAAAGAACATGCTATGAGAAAATTAAGAAAGCATGAATCCTGCAGCGACAGAAGGATGAGATAATAGTAACTCTTAATGAGATCTATACTCTATGTTGAGTGGAGTACATAGCTACAGGAGTACTCTTGATAGACTCACCTATACGAATGTGGAACTGAGGCCGGTTCCTATGGGATTTTGAGGCAGAATACCTAGAGCGTTCGTTAAAACTGGGATAAACGTGCAGGGCCATAAATGCACGGGCTTTTAGAATACACCTTAGGAAAAGGTTTGTGTGCAGACTCTATGTCTGAGATAGAGTTCAATGCTGTAAGCAACTCTTGTTGAATCAGAATAGTATTCGCTATGCAAAGGTTCAAGTTGTAGGCGACATCTTTGTTTATTAGCACCTTATAGAAACGTTTTGACGTTATTATTGAAACCATTTTTTAAATTCAAGTGGGGGATTGTTGGAACATTGGTGTGAAGTTGGAAGGAAATTGAAAGATTAAACACCAAGTAATAAGACTTTGAGCTAGTGTGATGTGAATTGAAAAAATAGAGAGTGGGGGTCCCACATAAAATAGAACAGACACATTAGTAGTGTTTAAATTGTGGTATTTAATTTTAAATACTTGATAATGATAAAAATAATAGTAATTATTATTTTTATTCATAGATATCACTTCCCACAATTTTAGTTTATGTTGGTTGTGATAAGGTTTGAGAATTCAACTGAACTTCCTATTTTTCCTTCATTCATATCCAATGAGTTTGTTTCCTCCACCTTTGTGGATTTGTTTCTTTTTGATCTTATCCACAAGCATTGTTGAACTGATTAGTGGTTAAGTTTCTTTTTGATCTTATCCATTAGAGTGACTGCTGCCGCAATTTTAGCTAAAATAGTTACAAAATCTCTATATAAATAGAGGACTTCACTCAGTTCAAAAATCACACCAAAGAGTTCTATTGAGTTGTCGAGAACTCTTTCTCTCTTCTCCCTCCAGCTTGTGTTAACGAGCTATTCTTCTCCTTATCTCCTTTTTTTGTCCCTTCGGATATAAGAGTGTTCTTAAGACCTTAGTCCCTATTCGGTATAATGTCCCTTCGGAATTAAGAAAGGTCTTAAGAACATAGTCCCTTCGATAATATATGTCCCTTCGGAATAAAGAGTACTTTTAAGATCATAGTCCCTTTTGAAATAATATGTCCCATCGGAATTAAGAATGATCTTAACGGTATATATAAATATTCTTTCTATATTTTTCTATTTTTGGAGAAGTTAAAAAGTTAGAACGGTGGTGTCACCGTATTTGAGTGATCTTAGTACCATATTGATATTTTGGAGAGCTCAAAGGTTAGAATGGTGATAACACTATATTTGAGTGGTCTTAGCACCATAATAGAGTGGTCACAGTACCATATTAGAAAGTGGTTTCAGTATTAAAGAGTGGTCTTAGTACCATATTGGAGGTGTAAATCTCGAACGGTTTTCTACAGTGCAGTAGTTAACCGCACAGTTGTAGTTGGGCTTGTTTTATCCTGGAGGCGGCGTGGTTGATAGTCTGCCTTGCACAATTTTGGGCAGTGCCACGAAACGTCTTAAAGAGAGCGACCTGGTCGTGACTCAACCTAGTAACAACTTCGGTAGATATTCCCTTTCAAAATAGAATTTGGAAATCGAAATACAACAACTTGGAAATCCAAAAACAACATGAAGCTAAACCAAGAAATAATTGTGAGACTGAGAGTAAGACATGAAGATAAATACAATGCCCAAACTTTAAAAAATGAGTGTGAATCACAATGTTAATGAAGAATACTACGGTATGTAATCTTAGAAACTCGTAATGTATCGCAATGGACACATACATACTAATGCAATATTAACCGCAATCAAGGAATGTGAATCACAAAATATATACAAATTAAAAAAGTAAAAAGAATTGAGGCCTAAAGCAAAGGCTTTAGTGGTTAAATTGCTCAAACGGCCTTGACTACTCTCTCATTTCACATTTATGATAATTAGCATTAGCATACAACAATAGCACTTGACAAAAATAATAATATACCAATAGTTAATATGATAAAATTATTATTCTTTTTTATTTAATATATCATTTTTATTAGTTTGTGTGAAATAATCAACTGCATCATTTTGGGACTGGATATGCAAAAATCGGAAAACACCAATTTTTGTGAATTGCAAAATATGATATATTAAATCCTTTTTATTTTTATATTTGCAAAATATTAGCATTCTAAATCCACGACACACCTATGCATGATAGGTCCGCAAGTGCACGGAAATATCGGTTTTAGTATAAAAGATGTCGAATCCCACAGAGACCAACGTCAAGTACCGTTATCTATTGTCACGTTGTTTATCTCAGACGATGCTAATTAGTTTGGTTGCAAAATTGGGAAAATAACTTGTTTTTAATTACTTTTAATGATGAGAGACCGGAATATAATTCGCGTCGACCGTGAATACTTGTTAAGTTGTATTTCATTATTGTAACCGGAAAATATTATCGCACGTAAAAAGGATTAAATTAAAGGGGTCGCCAGCTTTCGCGTGCACGACACCGAGTTTTGACTTTGTAATTTATTCGACCGCTTTCGCGCGTACGCCTTACAACTTCAAAAACTCTGTTTGAAAAATAGTTAGTTTTTGCTTGAAAAATTATTTTTAGTAGAAAGCAAATTTAAAGGTACCGCCAGCTTTCGCGCGCCCGTTACCAGATTTTTAAGCTTATAACTGCCAACTTTCGCATGCACAGTTACAATTTTAAAATCTCTTTTTGGAAATTTTTAATTTCTAAATTAATTATAAAAACGTTGTCGCTGAATTTTAAAATCAATTCCTGACTATTCTACGGTCAGATACGGGTTTCACTCTTTCGATATGAAACCGGTATCGCAATATTCCAGTTTTCACTGTAAATATTTATCTTTAAAAATCAGAATTTTCAGACTTAAAAATAATTCCTATTACAATTTCTAATCATACAACTTAACAGAGTACTATTGGTACGACATTCATCACATTTCGGACTCTATAAAAATCTACTCAGACATAATTAAATTATGCATAAAACTTATAATTGGTGGACTCGTATTGAAAAGCAATTAAAAAGAATGAAACCTGCAATTTTTGGAATAGGAATGGAAAGGAACCGCAGCTACAATTGCCTCTTAATACACAAATAGTAGCCGAACAAGGAATAGGAATGGAAAGGAACACGCAGGAACCAGCAAAATTGAATTGAAAGGAGTAACAACAAGAGGCACATCACAATGATGAATTCTTATCAATGGGAATTAAACTAAATGGCCAAGCAGCAACAGTATGCACTCACGGTTTGGAATTGCAGCACAAGGAGGATTGGAAATTAAATAGATATGTAGAAGCCAATTGAATTGATATGAAACAATATTACGGTAATTAATATAAAATAGTAGCAATAATACTAATCGAAATCAGCAACATAAGTATGAAAGCTGAGAATTGAAATTACAAGATAAGCACTTAAAAGTAAAAAATAAGCTGTTTCTAAATCAATGAATTTCTCTAAAAAGCTTCCTCCTGAAAACTGATTCTTGAAGGTCTATTTATAGGCAAAAATTTATCAAGTAGTGTTTCTGATAGTGTCCCAAGAGGTGGAGAACATGGAGGAAGTGGAAGTAACTGCTTCTGAAAGTGAAGAAGAATTCTTCATCCTGATTAAATGTGTTGACTTCTCATTTGGCTTGTTGACTTTTTGAGCCTTTTTTCCTTTTTCACCGTTTTTCTTTATTTTTGCTTTCTACACCCTAGGTTCCTGAAACACATCAAAATACCAGCAGATATCATGCAAAATACGACAAATGACCCTAAAACAAATAAAAAATTAAGTTACTTAGACAGTGTATTTTGCGTGTTATCAATGCATAAAAAAAATACAGAAATTTTGGGCTAGGCCAAAACCAAGAAAACATAAATTTCAAACCAATAACTATATCAACGTCAAATATTTTTCGTGATGATAAATTAAATCTCAAAAAGAAAAAAAAACTCAAATATTTCAATAGAGGTGCATTTTAGTCTTTTCCCTTTTTGGCTTTGTACCTTTTTGTTTTCCTTTGACTATTTTTTATTTAACAGATAATATTCATTTTATCAGCTTTATCTTTTTGTAAATTTGATTTTTGTTACAAAATATTTGTAAAATTGGGATGTACTTTTTCTACTTGAATAAAGTATAAACGAAAAGTCAAATGTATTTGATCCAAAATTTAAACTAAATACATTTGACCTTTTAAATCATTTTTGCTCTCGTGTACTATTATAGAGAAAGTGCTTCACAAGAGTTAGTAATAATATTTTGTCAAAAAAATAAAGAGTTAGTAATACAATAGTAATATTGTTAATTTTATTTTCTACCACCTTTGCTTCTATTTATAAGAACAAATAAAAAAGTAAAATCTAAGATCAAAGTACATCTAGATAATTTTGAAAAGGATTAAACTTACATACAACGTTGTAAGTATTGGTACATTTATAGTGAAGAAAAAGATAAATAGGACAAAAGGAATATGTCATAAAAATTTTCCTTTGAAAACTGGGAGAGGCAATCAACATAGAAGTATTGGCTCGGATATTATCCAAACGGAGCTATGGGGTATGGATTGAAACTTGCTTTATCGATTCAATTTTGCAGCATTAAGGATGTTTGTTGGATCCATATTTTCCATGAGGCTAATGATAAGTCCGATTTGCAATATCAAAGTATTAACTTCATCGATCTGCAGAGAGGGACTCGTGCGATATTAGTTTCAATAATTATAGTTTTAATTTTAAAGAGTTTATTTTACAAGAATTGATCTAAAGCATTTATAAAGGAAAACAAGAACACATAGATAATGTTGTTACAATTAAGTTTCGTTAATTAATCATCGAATGTCCTTCTTTGATTGATTATATACTCCTCTTATTTCAATTATACCTTCACATATCTCTCTCTGCACATCTTGATGCATCGCAAGTAGCGGGAGATCTATTCTATTCTCTAACTTTCAATGTGTCACTCAGTTAGCCCACATAATAGCATTGCATTCAAATAGTGTGTGTGATTGTAAACCTAACTTGATGTCTCACAACTAGAATCTACAAATATTTCTACTCCATGCACGTTAAATAAGAAGTCTATGTCTTAAATAATGTTGTTATTGATGTCATGAATAATGTTGTTGCTACTGATGATGATATTGATAAAATTGTTGCTAGTACTAGTGATAATGTTAATAAAAATTGTTGCTACTATTCATGTCGCTCAAGAGGTTGCTCACATTGAAAAGGAAATTATCTCAGATACCTCGGTGAGTGGTGATAATGTTGTTATTACTGGTGTTGCACCTTGCAGAAAGTAACATATGAGATTGTTAGACCGACTTTTGTTGAACAAATTTCAATTTTTGAATTGGTACCAAAAAAAATACAATTATATCACCAACATGTACGATTACCAATGCAGAGGCAAGCCTTCTTGATCACTTATCTCATGAGGTTGATGCTCCCATTGTGCACAAAGCTCTTAAATCCCCAACTCTTCAGAAGGAGGTCGACGTGGTTCAACATTTGTTGATTGTAGGTAATGATTCATATGTACCTTTTACACCTTACCTAACAAAGAGTCAGAGGAAAAAAATCACAAGGCAACATATCAAACTCGGTCTATGGAGGACCCATTTTTCTTAGGCAGGGGATGGCTTTGTAAATTAACGTGATCATAGTAGAAGCTTTTATGCCTTATCTGACGAAGACGCAGAATAAACAACTCGATACTTTTAATTCCTACAACATTTGATCCAATGGTGAATCCAAGGATGGTTGAGCAACACTTTTTCTCTTAGGACCATTTTTCTTCATTGCTTTTTCTTGATTTTTAGGGTTCTCGTTTGTACATATATTTTTCCTTTTTTTTAATAATATATTATGAGTAGGCGACATAGGATGGGGGTATCTGAGAGGCGCCAACTTAGTTGAGATATTTCAGACTCACCTATCTCTGGCTTATTAAAAAAAATAGGAATAGTTAATAATTGACTATGTATGATGTTATTGGAATAGGAAAGCTAGGTAATCAATTACAATATGATTGGTTGAAAATAAAACAGTTAAGGATTAATTGACTATAAATGTATATTAGTCTAATAAGAAGTTAATCAAATAGGAAGATGAATTAATTGAGTAGTTGGATATTAGTAGCTTAATAACACTTAGTTCTTATTAGAATATGATCAATAATTAGGTGTAACTAGTAAAGGATATACTAATAACTGATGAGCATATAATTATTAAGATGTTTATTATTATGATTTTTTTGACTAATTGTTTATTATAATGATGTTGATGATAAGATAAATCTATTATAATATATTTAGTCGCATATATGGGCTGACTAATGT
Source organism: Medicago ruthenica (assembly GCA_018208015.1). NCBI lineage: Eukaryota > Viridiplantae > Streptophyta > Magnoliopsida > Fabales > Fabaceae > Medicago > Medicago ruthenica. The sequence goes on from CM031376.1 coordinate 11,791,038, forward strand.
TTAATAGTGATGTTGAAGATGATGATTTTATATTACATGTATATCTTTTTTTAAGTAAAAGTTAGAGTACAAAGACATCACATGATATACATGACATCTCAGCTATGTTGATACCCCAAATACACTTATACACCACATACCATTTGCATAACCCTAATCAATAATATTAAAATAAAAGAGCATGATAAATAAAGATTAGGGGGACTAGACCTAAACCAAAGGTAGTAGATAGGAACAACTATAGAAACTGCATCATTAAAATCCTTACCAGAAAAATCCAAAGGGATAAAACTATAGTGAAGGGAAAAAAGAGTGTAATGCAAGGAACAATTAACAATATCTAAAGAAAAAAGCTCATTCATGTTACAAAAAATTCAAACAAATAAAATCATTACATTGAAACACATATTGACAAAAATATCAACACAATTTTTTCCCACTCTAAAAATGTGAGAAACTCTGAAACGAAAAAACTTTTGATGAGGTTCAAACAGTTTGACCACATGTTTTGAAGTTGCCAAGAAACCAACGTAAAATTATCAAAAGCCTTAAAATTGATCGTGGAATCACATCCCAATTATAAATTAAAGCAATCTCTATCATAAACAAATCTCGACATAAACGATAGATGAAGTAAGTTCAACATGAAGAGCAATTGAAGTTCCCAAAGGAAGAGATCGAGGTTGAAGATACAAAGAAATTGCATGATGCAATCACATTAGATGGTTTTTATTTTTCGATAAAGACATGATGTTGGTCATTAGGATTATTACTATGATGCTTCTTAGACATTATATTAGTTTAACTTGTTTAGTTAATTCTTTTTTATCTTTGACTTTTATCATGTATGAATTCTTGAATAATTAATTTTAGTTATGTTTTTATTACTGCATGTAATATTTAATATGTGCAGAATTGATTATTAATATTATTACTACTATAATTAATTGAAAATATATTTATAATTAATTTACTTAAAGTAAAAATTTTACATGAAAATATGTCTCACAATACTTGACCTATTTACATAATCCCAAAATAATTAACACTTTCAATTTTTAAGGTGATATTAATTTTACTTTTTTAATTATTACAATCTAATTAATAATACATGCACCACTCTCAATTCAATACATTGAACTTTATATTTATGATAATAATAAATACACTGATACTTGATAAGGGTAATATAGGAAAATATTATTTCTCTATTTCATTTATGCAATTTTTTCTTAATCTTTGAAATGTTCAAAATAGTAGATTAAGTATTCTGGAACATAAAAAGTAAATTTTATTATTTAAAACTATTTTTTGTAATTAAAATATAATGGGTATGATATAATCTAATATTAGTAATTAGATATTACTCCCTCCGTTTCAAAATACATGTCCATTTTAGAGAAATTGCAGTAACCAAGGACAAGCTAGTTTGACACAAAAGTTCCTATTATACCCTTGTCTTTGATTTTCTCCATTTTACATTTATTTATCCCATCTCATAATTACTCCCAATACCAATACCAAAATTAATTAAACAAGTTCTTGGGAGAGTGCATGAGTAAATCCACTTAAAATTGGGTCAACAGTTATTAGTAGAAAATAATTATTGTGGAGAAAATCTAGAATCCAATTAATTGGTAGGCAAGGGTAAAATAGACAAAATGTATCATTAAACTATCAAATGGACATGTATTTTGAAACAAAAAATTTCTCCAAAATGGACATGTATTTTGAATCGGAGGGAGTATTAGTTATTTATTGAAAAATTCATATTAATTAATATTTTATTTGAGGAACACACTATCAAAAAATATTTATAAATTTCAAATTTCTATATATAAGAAAAGGTAATTTTTACGAGCATTGTCTAGTGGAGTGCTTCTTGACTACAGTTGTGATCAGAATGTGTTTCATACCGTAAGAATCCGTCTCGTTTGAACATCGTCAAAAAAGAATGATTTTCTTGTAGACTAAGTTTTTTTTTTCAATAGTCGGGGATTGAACCTATAACTACCATTTGATGAAGGGAGCTCAAGTTTTTTACCACTTAAACAATTCATTATTTGCGTAGAGTAAGTTATTTTAGCAAAATATAATTACGTTAGTTTTACAACAATACCAATAAAAAGTGATTTGTATTTTTCCTATCATACTCCTATCTATTTTTACAATTATTTTTAATAATTTAATCTCACTTTCTCATATTATGAATGAAGTTGGAGAAGGATAATTTTAAAAAGCCCGTCATAATAGTGTGCAATTTACTAAAATAACTTACTACACGTCAGTATTATAAATAAAAATTAACATTTTAGATTCATTCATTAAATAATGTATGTGATCTATAATAAAGATCATATACATCATTAATTGAATGAATAAAAAATATAGATTTTTGTTTATAATAGTAACCAAATGATGTATCTTATATAAATCAAATATTAGACTCTGTACTCTCAAAAATTTGTAAAATACTATATTCTAAAAAATTCATCATTCATGTCCAAGTCTAGTTGTTGCTGCATATAGAAAAAAAGGTTAACGGTTAGGTTGCCCAAATATTATAAGCCCAATTAATCAATTCATTAATTTGTACTCTTAAAATACCACTCATTAGCATTTAATTAAGTATTTAAGTATAATAGTAGAGGCATAAAGCGAGTTAAATACAGTAGATATATTCATCAATACGATATTAAGTTTTTTTTTTTTTTTTTTATCATGAAGTGAAGGGGCTAAGCCCAATCAATACGATAGTAATGATATCATCTCCAAGTGAAGTTTGAATAAATATTCAAATCCTTGATCTACTTTATCATTTCATTTATATTCCATTACCCTCCTTATTGATTGCAGACGCATTTATTTTTTCTCTTTGCACTTCGTATTTTTGCATTTGGGTGGGGTGGGCTAATGAGCATAGACTTTGTGCTCGAGAAAAGGTATATCATCCTATGATATTTCTTCCGTCTCTAAATAATAGTCGTTTGAGGTTTGTGCAGATTATTAACAAAATGATTAATTATGTCGATTTCAATGATAAAATTAATATAATTTACTAAAATACCCTTATCAATTGTAGTTAGTGGAGTAATTAAGTTGGAAGAAAATTCAATAAATAAGGGTATAATAATGGAAAAAAAATGTTGTATTAGTATTCTAAAGTGACAATTATTTTGAGAAAATAAAAAAATGGAAAGAGACAATTATTTTGAGACGGAGAGAGTACTTTTTTAACTTCCTCCGTTTTTAAAATGAAAGTCACTTTCAGTTTCTACTGCAATATTAATTGTTTCTTTCCAATTATACCATCCAATTTATATAAAGTACACTATTATCAAAGAATTACTTTTTACTTTATGAAAAACAAACCAATAGTTAATAAGGGCAATTTTGCAAAAAAAAAAAACAATTATTTTTCTTCTAATCATTGTATTTTTTAACGTGTGTAAAAACTTTAAACGACATTCATTTTGAAACAGAGGGAGTATGATTTTATCGCCCCTAAAAAAACTATGGTTTTAACAATAACACATTTACTATTTATTTATACAGAGTTAAAAATGTTAAATGAAATATTAAATAGTTTAGAGTGAAATAAAAACAAAATAATTTTTTTTACCATAAAATAATAATTTCATCTTTTTTAAAGAAAAAAAGTAACAAAATTTATTAGTTTTCTTTTGGTATTTTTCTAATGGGTCATAGAGCACATGTTAAGGATTGCACAAATAGTAAATATTTTTTGAGAATTTTTTTTCTTCTTCAAAATTTTAAGAAATAAATTGACACAATTTCCAATACATAATTTGTTTATTTTGTATACTAACATATCTTTGGTATACAATTGTTCCTTTTTAAGTTATTTTTTATTTTACTATTGGCTTAGTGGTCAATAGATACGGGAAGAAGAGTATGGTGACATAAATCAAACTCAAAGTTTCGCATAAAATATTCTCACAACCAAATCAAACGGAGTAATTTGAACAAGTAATAAAGTGTAAACTTTATGGTTTTTTAATTTTCTATACAAATATTTATTAGTTTTCGAAAACAATCAATTTTATTAGAATAACCGAAAATTTTATTAGTCTATTGGTCCTTTCGAGAGATATTAGAAGAGAAGGATTAAACATCCAACACACATGTAGTTCTTTTTCTTCATTTACTTTTTTAACAAGCCAAAATAAAATAAATCAAACACATAAAAAAATGCACAAAAAGAACTAAGAGAGTAAAATATTAATTACAAGACAATAATGAACGAAAAATGAAAACCGAAAATAACAAAGCTACGGGGGTTAACTTAAATACAACATAGGATTAACCTACTAAAGATTAAGATAAAAAACTAAGCTTTGTTGTTTCGCTTTCAACCATCAAAAGGATATCAATTTAACTTTATCAATCAAATGCTTAATCGACTCCACTTTTTGTTGAAAACAATGATTATATCTTTCCTTCCCGATGACCCAAACACATACAAGCCATATAATATGAAAATAATAACTTTTTTTTTTGGAGAACCCCTAGTGCGTCAAAATACAACATGTAACCCAAACACAAGCAAGCCAAATGTTCCCGAAGATGTTGCATCAAAAAAATAAATGATCGGTGCTTTCCTCAATACCACAACCACTAGCACTAACATTCAAGTTTTGTTGAATAATTCCTCGCCTTACCTAATTATCTTTTATAGGTAACATATTCCGTAACAAACACCAAGCAAAAATATAAACTTTTAACAATACTGATTTGTTTGAAATAATATTATGAAATTCATTTTGATGGATCAATTCATCCTCGGTCAATAGGTGATAAACATTGATGACGGTGTATCATTTGTCAGACGTGAATCGCGATTTCTACCTATCGTCCACCTGAACTTGTAAAAAAATGTTAGATAAAATCTCACTCCACTCTTCCAACATATCCTTCAAAGCAAATAATTGACGCTGCCATTTCCAAGCATCTCCCTCAATCCGTCAATCTAAAGCATACACCTTCGCTATTGTTACCAACTGGTTCTCATCTAACTTATAAAGACATTGAAACCTATCCTAAAACCTCCCCCTCCCCCCCCTCCTCTTCAAATTCCTATCATCTATCTCTACCACATTGATCCTGACCGCCCTACTTCCTTGAGACAATCTCCCCCAGCCCCATACCTTTCCACCAACACCTTATACCACAAAGTATCCTTGATCCACATAAAACCTTCAACACCATTTACCTAACAACTCCAAATTCAATTCTTGAATCCCAAGCACCCCTAGTCCTCCATTCTCCTTCTCTAAGCAAACTGTATCACATTTAATCCAATATATTTTGGTATTTTCCTCAACACCCCCCCCCCCCCCCCAAAGAAAGATTTAAAAATAGATTCAAGAGAAGAAAATAGATTAGTAGAGACGACATGACATATTTCAAGAGCATTAAATCGCCCCCCATTGATAAATAACGACCTTTCCACCCTGAAAGCCGCTTTTTAATGCAATCAATCAAAGGGTACAAAATTTCTAACCGACGAGAATCTCCCCCCATAGGTAGGCTTAAATACATAAAAGGCATGTTACTAGTTTTGTATTTTAACACCAAAGCCAAATCATTTAACCATCAATCTGAGACATTCACCGCCACCAACACGCTCTTATGGAAGTTTACTTCAAGCCCCAATATTGTTTCAAACAGAATAAGAACTACTTTTAGAGCTCTAACATTAGCTGAACTCTTTTCATCCAACAACAACATATTATCTGTAAATTGAAAATGAGAAATATTCATTCCCTTGGTGTTACCTAACATGTAGCTAGAATATATTCCCTCCTCCACAGTAGCATTCATCATCATATTCAAACTTTTTGCCTCTAATAAAAAGAGAAATTGAGATAGCGGATCCCCTTGCCTATCCAAAGGAAACTCATATGGCGGTCTGCCATCGACAATCACTGACACTGTTGCAGTAGTAATACATTCCATAATACATTTCTACTACAAAACTAGGAAATTCATTTTAATCATTACTGTCTCAAAGTACTTCCAATCATCAGAGTCATAAGCTTTTTCAAAATAAACCTTAAATAATAGTAACTCTTTATTATTTTTGCACGCTTCATCAACCACCTCATTTGCAATTAGAATAATCTCCCTATCTTTAATGAAAGCTGACTGAGACTCAACTATACCACTTTAAATAACCATCCGAAGACGATTAGCCAACATTTTTGCTAAAATCCTATACAAGCACCCAACCAGAGAAATCGGTCGAAAACCATTCAGCCTCTGCAGACTCTCCACCTTTAGAATTAAGACTATGAAAGTTCAATTCAAACTTCTTGCAGGTTTACCATTTCTATGAAATTTCGTTAAAAACCACATCACATCACCTTTGAGCTCCACCTAGAAATCCTTAATAAAACCAAGATTAATGTCATTCGGTCCCGAACTTTCAAAGCTGTCAGAATCCCTCAAAGCTCTAGAAATCCTTAATAAAACCAAGATTAATGTCATTCGGTCTTGGACTTTCAAAGCTGTCAGAATCCCACAAAGCTTGTCTACTCCTCTTCACCAAACAATTTAATCAACTTTCCCCTTTCAACGACACTTAGCGTCTTGAATTTAAAATCATCCAACCCGGGCCCAGCTACATTACCATCTTTAAAGTGATTGGCAAAGTGATCATACAACACTACACAAACATTTCCACACCATCGACCTGCTCCTTGTTCACATATAGAGAAATAATCGAATTTATCCTCCTTTTGGTTGATATATCCCATGATTTTTTTAGATCGCATCATCTTCCTTAAGCCAATTGAGACGAGACTTTTGCTAGTGTACACTTGTTTGAATTTTAGCCTAAGAAATTAAATTAGCTGAAAGAGTGTGTAACTCCTCCAACTGGGCATCCACTAAGTCGCCCTCCTTCCCTTGAGACTCAAGATAATAGATATAATTTTTCATAACTTTAACTTACTGGCCTTCCAGATTTTGAGAATGGTTCTGATGCTAAATCTTGAAACTTTCTTTAATTAGCTTAAGATTTTGTTTAAGAAATGCAAAGTGGAGGGTTGAGTATTTTTGGTATTGGAAAAATGGAGAATTTGGATGGTTGTGAGGTGGATAGTGATGGGTGGTACGATTTTAAGATAGTGAAGGACAGAGAAATGATGTGGGTGATGGGTAAATGTCATAGTTTTTAGTGATGAGAGAAAGGGATGGTGGGTTAGTGGAATGTTGGGTGTGTGGGGAGGTAGTGAGTGGGAGAAAATATGCAAAAAAGGACAACAACGTGTGTCACACGTTGTATTAGGTGAGATAATTTGTACCTTATGCTCGGAACTTGTCCCCACTCAAATTTTCTCTTTGGGATTTTAATTTTAAAATCTAAGGTCACTTGCTTCTTTTCTTCAACATTTATCACCTCACCCGAACTTGCTGTTTGAAGCTGCAGCTTCCAAACAGGAGCTGCATCTGTTTGTATCTTTAATCTTGTAATTGAAAAGTACACAAAAACAAATACAAACATTAAAATTTAAAAGTGGGAGTGTGAACACTCCTTTGAGGGTTGTCTCCCTTAAGAACTTCTTTATTGTCATTAGCTGGACAAATCAACATCCAAGTTAGGGTGGATAATAAGACAAGAAGAATATATCTTTCTTCCAATTTCTTTAGGTAGAAATTTTATGTACTTGATATATGGCAGCAAGTGTTCCCATGCCCCCATAATTGTACATTTGGAACAAGATTTCTCCCACTCTCGAAATTTAAACAGTTCAGGTCGAGGAAGATATTTTATTGAAACACCAAGGGTTTAGTCTTAACATTCATGAATTATTTTATCCTTCTCCTTTGGAGTTTCTTCCACGTGACTCTTTTTGTATTTTTCTTTTTATTCTACTTTAATTTTACTCCTACTTCTACTTCAACAACTACATCTAAGACTACACTATTTTTTTCTTTTTCTTCCACCCTTTCATTAAGACATTGTTAATAATCTAACTCTACATTTTCAACAACTTCCACTACAACATTTTGACTCTAGGACAACGCCTAAATTTTGGAAGGTAAAAAAACCGTTCTGGTAGAGTCACATAGGCAACGCTTATCTGATTTTGTAGTGGTAGGCTTCGAGAACCGTTCTTAAAAGAAATCTAATACTACAGATTTCTTAACCCTGTTCCTGTTTGATATCAAAATCGTTGTGTATTGTTAAGACAACACCTCAGTTTGCCACGATAAGAAACCGTTCTAGTATCCAACCGAAACAGTTTTTTTTTGTTTTTGCAACAATTTTTGGCGTTGTCGTAGAATGAATATGTTGTAGTGTTCTTGTCTTTTTAGGTGACCTATGATTGCATTGAGATGAGACTGTATGTTTTTACTTGAGATCTGATATGCCTCAATACTTCTATTGATAGACTCACTAGACTCTTCTTATTTCATGAAATTGTTAAGCAAAAAGAGCCAAGCTTTCTACCAACTCTATACTCTCTTCCTCTTGTCACCTAGTTCCTCAATATGGTTCTTTTGGTTTAAATTTTCATAAATATACCCATTGATGGAATCTAGTTTTTCTGCATGACTATCCATAAAATCATTGGCTTCAACAAACAGGAGTTCAAAATTTTCATTTTGAACTTAGGGAAATGACTCAAAAGTGAAATCTCTCATGTTATAGCCAACATTATGTGTTTTCATGTACATGAAATTTGCTCCATTGTGACCTCTTGTATGCTCAGCCCCACATAAACCATAGTTAAAACTTTGTGGCTGAAGATGTCTTGCTTTCAAAGAGTTAAAATACCAATTATCGAAAACTAGGAGTGGAGAAATTTTTTTCTTACAAAACAACTAACAAGTAATTAATACTAAGAACAACAAAGAAAACACAATATAAACAGAACACAAAATAATATATATATAATATTATTTTAAAAAAATCACCAAAAATGATCTTGAAAATAACTTAGAATAAACCACTTAACACTCCCCGACAAGGGCGCCAAAAATTTGATGCTCGAAAAATTGTTGTCTATTTTTCAATACATGCAAAGTGCCAGTATACACTATCGAAACATGTAATAAAGCGTAAGTAGAGTATCGATCCCACAAGGATTGAAGTGGATAGGTTCTAAGTATTTTCAAATGCTAAGTTTAGTTATTTCAGACTAAAGTGACAAATAGCAAAAATACGATTTTAAGGTTCTAAAGTAAAATGCAGAAGTAAATAAAGCATAGTAATTTTTTTTAGAGATTCAAGTGAAAAAGTGTGGTTATGGAATTAACTTGGTAACGATAGAGGTTTGCAAGAATTAGAAAACTACAACTCTGAGATGTAAGTTATAACTTCGTACAACTTCCTAAGGAAAAATGTAAAAGTTACAGCTTCGCATAGCTTCATGGCAACATGGTGGTCTTTGGGGTCTTTCGACACATCCATCATGTTAAACATGTGAAGAAATAACTCTTGGGGTACAATCACAATACTTAACATGCAACAATACTAGGTTGGTTATCAGTAGCTCTCCATCTGGGGAGAGGCTGAGCCATGACCTATGACAAGAATCTTAGTTAGATCTCAATGCTTCTAGGCTTTTCCAAGATCTAGTTTTCACTTAAAACAATCTTTATTGTTCCCTTCTCCTCTCGGTCTTAGGGAATTTGGCAATGAATGTTAAAGTAACTAAGTTTTTCTTTCAAATACTAGTATTAAAATATATTTTTAAAAGAAGCTTTAAAGGTTTTAACAAATTGAACTTGCAAACATAATTGTTACCTAATCATTCCCTAACCACAAAAGTGGTTTAGCTCATAATAAACACAAAAATAGAAATGGAAAAGATAATAGATAAAAACATAATGGCATGAATCATTAGATAAGATTAGAATTTACAAAAGAGAAATTACAATCCTTTGAGGATGAAAGTGAGTCTTTGCAGCACTCACTCAACAATTTATTTTAATGACTCTAAAACTCTAAGACTTAACTACTATGCTTTCTATATGAAATGGATGGCGGTATGAGATGAAGAAGAATAATTTCAATCTCTAAAGATGGTCGCTAGGGTTGATTGGAGGGTGTTACCTCCAATCTTTATTCTATTCAGCATAACACAACACACCTTTGTAAATGAAGGCTTGTTGTCCCTTTATAGTACAAGTCCTTTCTTATCCTTTAGTGCCATTGTGGTCTTTTCCCATGTGATGTTCTTTGCCTTAACCATTAAGAATAGGAATATATCTTATCTCTTTGGTGTACTATTTGAGACTCTTTTATCTTCCTCTCAAAGCACAAGATGTTATGAGCCCACTTTAGTGTATATCCAATAAACCAAGTCTCATACATCGCAAAGTTGTAGCTTCCTACATCACCACGCTCTGTCCTTTAGTACTTTCTCTTCTTAGTTGTCAGACTTATCTCTTGAAAATCAACATATTCCTTATTCCTTGTACTATATTCCCTGGAGCCAGCTCATGTAAACTTAGTCCTTAAGACTTGCAAATAATGGACCCACGGTCATACACTTGTACGACTCGTACTGGGAGATATTCAACACTATAGCTCCAAACTCCTTTCCAGCTCTACGACTTCTTACATCGTTAGCATGCTTCCCAGCACTATATCTTTGAACATCTCACGACCAGTCAGTAAAACAACACTAGAAAGCATAAAAGGTTCCTAAAACTCAAATAAACATAACAACTAAAATAAATATTCTTAAAACAATAAAAGACTAATTAAACTAAATAATGGCTAAACAGGCTTTACATGCGCTCGAGGATCACATATAATGGGAGATAAATGTAAGGTAATAACCGACATATTTTCTGGTTATCAGGGGGTCAAATCGGCGGCCATGAAACAACAAAAAAGAAAATATATATACCTTTTTTGGTAGACGATGAAGGTACACCCATATTTGTTGGTCGATCGGGGATTACTACATTGAGGGGTTCCATGTGCTAGGCCGATTCCTCGCTAGATGAATCTTGCATTAAGAGGACTTGACAATCAAGGATGTGTATTTTTTTAAGTTTTATCCTTCAAGATAATCCACTAGTTGGAAAATGCATTGGTATTTACAAGAAAGTGAGGGAAAAAAGGCATGGACAACACTTGAATTTTCCTTATACCAGGCAAGTAAAAATATTGAATTTTGGTTTCATCAAGAAACTTCAAGTTTATGCCTAAGATACAACCGGAATAGCTGAGATGGATGTGTTGGTAAAGTCCAAGCTGACGAGCAACACATTGAGGGTTATAACATGTTGTCGATGTTTGATTGTATTGACTCTTGGGTTTTAAGAAAGAAAGTGAATCCATGGCTGTCAAGACACGCGACTAGTTCTCGTTGATGGTCGCCTAAGAGTTCAGGGGGGGGGGGGGGGGTTAAATTTCCCTTCTTGCATCAAAGATCAATGGGGGACTAGTTTCCTTTAGCATGTTTGGAACCTAATCAACCGATATTTGGGTTAAGGAAGATAGCTGATCTATCAAATGAAATATGAAGTCAACATCACCTGGATAAGAGGTTAGTGTTTTTCCTAGTGCTTGCCCTTGAACAGGAATCAAATTGGGAATGAATGATAGGCCCAAAAACTCCAGGAAGTATAATCAAAAACAAAATTGAAGAAACCAGAGAGGCTCAGTGCTTCATTATTTTGTTGCCATTCTTAAGTCGATCAATCATAAACTGCAAAGAGTAGTAGAAAAAGGTGGGAAATAGGGAACCTCAAGGTATATCTATGTTATCCTGAAGGAAAGCAACATACAACTCTAATTCTTGAACGATCGTAATAGAGTCGGTGCAAATGAAAAATTTGTTGAACCATTAAAGCAATAATGCGTTATGCATTGCCTTCAAAACTTCACTAGAACCAATGTTATGTTCTACAAAAGTGGCATAGTATGAGATGGATTTCAGGAAAATTATGCTAGAAAGGAAATTTGGATATCATAGGCTTCAAGAGCCTCATTCCAGTGGTTGGTAGTCCAAGAATGGTGGCCACATTGAGGAGGGTGCGATCATCATTCCCTAGGTAAAGACGAACAAAACAGTCGACACTTTGATACCAAAAGGATAGAAATCGATATAAATGTTCCATTTCCATTATCATGTTTACCTTCGATAACATGGCCACCTCATAAAAATCCAATTTCTTCCAAAATTTGTTCTTGACGACCTCAGTCTAGTAAGTCAGGTTACACAATGTGGAGTTGGTCGATGGTACAATTTGAGATCATTCAACACCCTCTCATAACTAAACCATTCAGAAGCAAGAGGAAGAGTCAAATATGTGGGTTCAAAAAATAAGGCTTTGGATGTTATATCGTCTGTAGAAGGGTAAAGAAATACATGGTGAGTTTCTTCACGACGAATTTGATTTGGAGAAGATGAAGCCATTAGTGTTCCAAGAAGATTAAAATATCGTTTGAAGAAGGAGGTATTTATAAAAGATAAAATGATAATGGAACTTGGACATATCAAGGATAAATACATAGCAAGGTAAAGATGAGTGTATCTCAACTGAGGCTATTTATAAAGGAGCTTAACCTAATGATTAAGAGATAATTTCTATTAGTTAGTTGAGAAAAACAAGGTTACCATTGGGGTAAGTGAATAAGAATGGATTATTTACTTACCAATCACAAACCGAATGAAATGTCCATAATGACGCAATATTGACATTGTTCACTCGCAAACAATTCAGTTACGTCACATCATCTCATCGCTCGAAGGAAAATTAATAACATAACACATGGGGGCATTTGTTTACGTCTAAAATTGATTATCATGTTAGCCAAAATCAGAAGATAGACGATTAAAGGATATGCGAGTTTCCCCAACCGATTGAAGGTTAGGCAAGTGCGATTTTAAGTAAAATGAGGGTCAACTAACTCTTTCTCGATTCTAATGACTAGTTCGTGGGTCTTGAAGACATCAAACTGAATCAAAATTCAACATAACTATACAATGAGGCATGAAACCCACACTCCATGTTAATAGTGCCATTAACCACAACAAACAACGAATAAGGAGGTACATTTTGCAGAAGGACTGCGCGCTCTGGACCTTTTCAATAGATCATGCAATCAAGTTGAAAGTTGATAACCGATCGAACATGGGGCGCCACAAACCTCTTAACGAGGGAAAACTAACGCACTACCCACATAAATAACCGAGCGAGACTAGACACTGCAGACCATGTAATTTCCATTAGTAGGAATGTTTTTTTTCCTATGAATACTGAATTTGTATCATGTATCAAACACATAATCAATCAAACACAAACTATTTTCTCTATTTTATCCCTTTATCATTATGCATTTATCCGTATTTATATGCATTTTTTGGTCTAGTAGCAAAAACTCAAAATAGTCATAACTAACGTTCTACTGGAGTAGTTAAAGAATCCACAACTAGGTAAGAAAGAGAATCACAATTAAGGACATAAGTTGATTCCTTGGCTAATCTCTAGCTCCTTCAACACATCCAAATGATCTTTGGAGGAACTCATAGTAGAATGTGACAACATAAGAATTGAATTTGCTATGTGGATGTTATCCCCTTTTGATTGTTCTGATTTTCTTTGTGGCGTGGAGGCAAAGCTTGGTTGAAGTCACTGTCTATTGAATCAATTGGCAAATACATTTGTCAAAAAATTGTTCCCTCCATAGAAGAATGTCCACATTAGACCTCAAATCATACTTTCCTAAAAAAGTAAGATAACCACGAATGGAAGTCTTAGATAGAATCAAGGAAGTTTTAGAATCTTTCCCACACCATGGTTATTGTTGGCAAAATAAGTTTTTGATTATCATATAATTATTTGCCTCTTCTGCTTTTAAAACCAAAGCCAAGAGATATGATCTCATTCCGAAAATATTTGTGAAATAAAGTGTTTTTTTTTGTTGGGACATACATTGTTTATATATCAATATAGATTAATGTAGAACTTTTGATAAGAATTTCACAAAGAACCATGTCTCCAACAATTCATAGGGAATGCATTGAGGTTAACACGTTGACCATGTTGGACCAAGTGATTCAGCACGGTCTAAAGTGCCTACAAATTAGCCCTAGAGGGCCTAAAGTGCCTACAAGGTTTACTACTCTTATCACGATTCATTTTATTAAAGGACCTAATTCAATGGGTTAGAATAAAAAAGTAGGAAACACATGTCAAAGAGATAAAAGAGAGGCAAAATTATATTAGAATTCATTTATATTATTTAATCGTAACATATCAGTCATTTATTTTTTTTATCCCGTTTAAGTATTTTTGTATTAAAAAAAACTATAAAATATTGATTTTATTGATAACTTCATTTTTGAAAATATTTTTTTTTATGAAATATAAAGAAAATCATAAACCATAGGTAGATCTTCATCATTTTCATCCTCATGGTCATATTCTTCCTTTTATCAAAAACCTTTGTGCATCCAAGTACACACCCTAGTTGCTTGAATGTCTTCACTTCCATCTTCCTCTAAACCAAAAATTTAAAATCGCCGAATTTCAATAAACACTAAGTTTACCAAACCCAAAAAAAAATCCCCAACCAGCTTTTTTTTTTTTTTTTTTTCAGCAATGCTTGATTGCGAAGGTCGAAGATAAATTGGGTATATGCGTCGATTTCGCTGGACAAATTTATTAGAATATTCGTTGATGTTGCAAGGTAAGCAAGTTTAACTGGGAATTTGGATTTCGAATCCGAAGAAGATGCTGATTGCAAAGTCTACAAGTACTTCCAAGCCAAGTGTTGCTGCTACTTTCCAGTTCCACGTGTTGGGCTATGTCATGGGATGTAGAAATTTGAAAGGGGAAATTTGTGTTTAGTTTTTTATGATTTGAAAGTTCTTGAGTCATATGCATTGCACTTTAATACAATCCCTCCCTCCATAAATTGAATTTGGGGATTTTTTTGAGTCGGGTAAATTTAGGGTTTCCTGAAATATGAGGATTTTGAGTTTAGAAGAAGATGAAAGTGAAAATATTTAGAGTGTGTTTGGATGATGTAATTGAGAAATTTTGAAGAATTTAAAATTCTAGGCAATTCAAATGATTCAATTAAATTGCCTTCATTTCTAAATATTCTTGTTTGAATGGAGTAATAAAAAAATTTCATTGTCGTCATTTTTGGGCAACTTTTATAAATTTTAATTTTTTTGGGCCAAATTTGAAAATTAAAATTAGGGGTCAATTTGTAAATTTCAAAAAATTTGAGGGGTCAATTTATAATTTTGAAAAAGTTGAGGGGTTAATTTGTTATTTCCAAAAAATATTAGGGGTCAATTTCAAAATTTTGGAAAATTTGAGGACCAAAATGCAAAATTTGAAAAATTATAAGAATGAAGAAATTTGAAATTCTAAGCTTTTAGGTGTCATTTGAAATTCTTTAAATTTAACTTAAACAAAATACTTCATAAATTTCCATCATTTTGAAAATTCTCCATATTATTAACTTAAAAGTATTTGAATTTCCTCAAAACATTACATTACCTCAAAACATTCCCCCATCCAAACACACTCTTAAGGAATTTGAAGGTGTATTTGGGTGGACAATTTTTTATTTGGGGATTTAATAAGAAGATGAGAATGAAGATGTTCATATGCTTCATGAATTCTTTATTTTTAGTAAAACCATATTTTAAAAAATAAAGTTATTAATAAAATTATTATTTTGTGTTTTTTAAATAGAAAAATGATTAAATTATGTACATTTTAATATATAATGGACTTAAACGGGACAAAAAAGATAAATGACCGATGTGTTACAACTAAATAAAAATTAATGAGAAAAACATGTTACGAATGAGAGGAGAGAGAGAGAGAGAGAGAGAGAGAGAGAGAGAGAGAGAGAGAGAGAGAGAGAGAGAGAGAGAGAGGTAGGGCGAGTGAGAGAAGTGGGGGTTCTAGGCGCCGCCTAGGACAACCACGCCGATGCTCCTTTTCGCCGAGAGTGAGGAATTCTAGGGGGAAGGGTTCCAAGCAGGGTGCCACAAAAGGGGGGGATCGGGGAGAATGGTCTGATGTGAGACGGCGGAGTCGGAACGTGCGGCGACATGATTTTCATGGACAAGACAGACAGCGGGATGACTTGAGGATTGAGAACAAATTGGTTTCTTTTTCACATTCACGGCAGTCTAGGGTTAGGGTTCAATCACGCTCTCATGGCAGACGGGTGCGGTCACGGTCGGGCGGTACACAATTGCACTCACGCGGACGGGTAGGGTTTTCTTCTTCACGCGATCGGTATACTGGCAGCAGTCAGCGCTATTATTCACGTGGACGGTACGGTCATGCACACCGGTTGCATTTGGATGCGGCATTTCAGATGAATAATCGCGGTCTGGGAAGGTATGATGACTGTACGGCTGCTGATGGTTCCGTTGGGCATTCACGCGACCCTGTTGTGGCGGGTAGGGAGGTATTTTCTGGTTCAACTTTAAAACGGTATGTAACTTTCTACTTCACGAATTTTCCGGAGGCTGTTTCACATTTTCATTTGAAGAGGGCGTTTGAGGTGTGCGGGATCCTTGAACACGTTTTTTTGGCACGAAAGCGAAATAAGTATGGAGAAGCATATGGTTTTGTGAGGTTTTCAAATGTTCGTGCTGTTGACAAATTATTGAAAGCGTTGAATGGTATTTATTTTGGTCATTTGCGATTGTGGGCTAAGGTTGCTAGGTTTGATAGGGCTGTTTCGGCTGAGAGGGTGAAAGGACGTGTTGTGAGGGTGGGGATGAAGGGGACTCGGGTTGGTGAGGGAGATGAACGAGGGAGTTTGGGGAATGTCTCATGTGCGAAGTCTCATGAGGGTGAGGGAGAAAAAAGTGCGGATTTGGGGAATGGGAACGATGGCGAGATTCGGGAGGGGGAGGGAGAAAAAAGAGTTAGTGAGGGGCTGTTGGTGGTTGGTGGCGGAGGGGATGCTTTGGCGAGGGAGGAGGTTGGCATAGGGGAGGGGGTGCAGGTGGGGGAAGTGGTTGTGCGGCTCAATGGGGGTAATGGTAGGGGGAAGTTTGTTGCTCCGATGAAGCGGGTGGCTTGGGTGTGTGATGCTCCTGTTTTTCATGCCCCTTCGGAGAAGGTTAATCAGAAGTTGGTTCGAATGTATCGATCTACTGAGGATGATTTGAAATGGGCTAGGAATGGTGTAGTGGCAACTGTCGTAAATGGAGAAGCTACTCCAGTAATACAAAACAGAGTAGAAGATGCGGGATTTCATGAGTTAGACATTATTCCGCAGGGAGCTGATAAAGTGTTTGTGCATAGCAAATCTGAGCCTGATGTTATGTCTATTATTGAGGCGGCAAATGAATTTTTTCGGCATATTTTTGCTAATCTTGTGCGATGGGACAAACAAGCGGTTACTTTTCAGCGGGGCGCTTGGTTGCGTATTTACGGTGTTCCACTTCATGCGTGGAATGAGACTTTCTTTAAGCTGTGCACCATGGATTGTGTCTGTTTTTTGAGAATGGATGGTTGTATTGTTGATAAGGAACGTTTTGATTACGCTTGTGTGTTGATAGCTACCGCTTCTTTGGAGGTTGTCAGTGTTGTTGAAAATTTATTGATTGATGGTGTGTTGGTAGAGGTGAAAATTGTGGAAGAGTGGGGTTTCAATATAGGTGAGGATGCTTGTTTGTTTGAAGCAAATAGTGATTCAGAGGCAACTCGGTCTGATTTGTTCGAGGTACATGCTGATCCGGAACTTAATAATAATGTTGATGACCTAGTTGAGGATATGGTGGACAAGTTGACAGAGGCTGAGAGACCACTAGTGACACGTTTGGATGCTTCTCCCAAATCTCTTGCTAATGTGGAGCAGGCCGCAGGTACAGTTGGGGAGGGCACGGCTTCTTATGTGCCTCCTGTTGTTCTTGGTTCTGACACTTCAGTGAATTTATGCGGTGCTTCTGATTCCGTTTCGGTTAAGTCTTCTCATTCTTTACCCAAACGGAGTTGGGTTAAGCGCACTCTATCATGTCCGCCAAACAAGGTTCGTTTTGTTGTGTCTGGTCCATGGAGTATGGAATGGTTGAATGATCATAACCATGGAGATACGGGGTTAATTTTTTACTCAAATAAAAAGATAAAGAAAAAGGTGCAGTCAGAGGCTAATCAAGTTCCTTTTTCTGGTGTCGCTAAAAAACAACGACACCCGGGTGGTTTTTTTAAACACTCCATTTTGAACCTCAAAAAAGTAGCTAGGCTACCGAGCAAGGATCGTAATGAGGTGTTAAAAATTTTAAAGAAGAAGGTGCGGGAACGGCGTGTTACAAATTTGGAACACATGTCAGAGGCGTTGGTTTCTCAACATGCAACGACTAGTTCTTCTTCTACGGTTTCTGTTAATAATGATTGGCACAATTGGGTCATCATGCATGGTAATGAGAAAGTGGCTGTGGAGGATGTGAGGGGTATAGGTAATTCTATTGGAGTCAATTTTAATGGTGATAAGTCGAATATGTTTAGTGTGCTCTCGGGGGCGGGGAGAGGGAGGATGGTGAAATCAGTTGTGCAGGAGAGGGAGGGTGAGGGCTCCGGTGTAAGAGGTTGTTAGGGTGGTGGGTCGCTTGGTGAGGGGTGTGAGGGTGGGGGATGCGGATTATTTCTTGGAACATTCGGGGGTTGGGAGGGTGGGAGAAGAGGAAGGAGGTTAGGAAGGTGGTGGGGGAGAAGCGTCCTTTCGTTCTGTGTCTTCAGGAAACTAAGTTGCTGGTTTGTGACAACTTTTTATGTGATTCTTTGTGGGGCTCGACGCCCTACAATTTCTCCTTTCGTCCCTCCATGGGGGCGTCCGGGGGTTTATTGACTTTATGGGATTCTTCTGAGGTGGAGGTGTGGACATCAGTTAGTTTTGACCATGTGTTAATGATTCATGGTAGATTCATTCATTCCAACGAGCTTTTTTTCTTGTTCAATGTTTATGCTCCTTGTGAGGCAGGTCCGAAGCAATTACTATGGGACTCTTTATCTATTTGGCTTCAATCTGTGTTGGGGGAGAAGGTGTGTGTGTGTGGGGACTTCAATGCAGTTCGGCGTCCTGAGGAGAGGCGGTCGGTTAGATCTTACCCCCACTCGATGGATCATGTTTTGTTTAACCAGTTTATTGATGCAAATGCTTTGGTCGATTTACCTTTGTGTGGGCGTAATTTTACCTGGTTTAAAGGTGATGGTCGTTCTATGAGTCGGTTGGATAGGTTTCTTTTGTCAGAGGATTGGTGTTTGGCATGGTCGAATTGTGTGCAGGTGGCTTCTTTGCGGGGTTTATCTGATCATTGTCCGTTGTTGTTGTCTGTTGATGAGGAAAATTGGGGACCTCCACCGTCTCGTATGCTGAAGTGTTGGAGGGATTTACCTGGGTACAGTCAGTTTGTTACTACCAAATGGAAATCTCTTCAGGTCGATGGTTGGGGCGGCTTCGTTTTGAAAGAGAAATTAAAATTCATCAAAGGGGTTCTGAAGGAGTGGCACACTTCGCATACTCGGAATTTATCTGGAAAGATTGATGATCTTAAAAGTCGCCGTTCTGTTCTGGATGGCAAAGGGGAAATTGATGATCTGTCAGAACTCGAGTTGGCGGAGTATCACAATATTACCTCTGACATTCTTTCTTTGTCGCGGATAAATACAAGTATTTGCTGGCAGCAGTCTCGTTCTAAGTGGCTCAGAGAGGGTGACGCTAACTCCAAATATTTCCACTCAGTTCTAGCCGCAAGGCGTCACAGGAATGCTATTTCGACATTTTTTGTGAAGGGGGTGGCGGTTGAGGGTGTCCAACCTATCCGTCAGGTTGTTTTTTCTCATTTTCAGTCTCATTTTAGGGCGCGCCATGTTGTTAGGCCAGGGTTGGAGAATCTTCACTTCTCAAGGTTGTCTGTCTCCGATGGTGGTGTTTTGATCAGACCTTTTTCCATGGAGGAAGTTAAAAGTGTGGTGTGGGATTGCAACAAGATTTTTGGGAGGACTTGAAGGATGGCATTATGCGTTTTATTTCAGAGTTCCATCAAAACGACAGATTAACGAAAGGTATCAATCACACTTTCATTGCTCTTATTCCAAAGGTGGATAACCCTCAACAGTTGAATGATTTTCGGCCCATCTCCCTTGTGGGGAGTTTATATAAAATCCTTGCAAAATTATTGTCGAATAAACTGAGGCTGGTGATTGGCAGTGTTGTTTCTGAGGCTCAGTCAGCGTTTGTGAAGGATAGACAGATTCTTGACGGTTTCCTGATAGCTAATGAGGTGATGGATGAAGTGCGCAAGTGCAACAAAGAATTATTGTTATTTAAAGTTGATTTTGAAAAAGCTTATGATTCAGTCGATTGGGGTTATCTAGACTCGGTAATGGAAAAAATGTCTTTTCCTACTTTGTGGAGGAAGTGGATGAAAGCTTAAGTTTGTACAGCTACAGCGTCTGTGCTCGTTAATGGTAGCCCAACAGATGTTTTCTCTCTTGAAAGGGGTCTGCGCCAGGGTGATCCTTTGTCTCCGTTTATGTTTTTGTTGGCGGCAGAGGGTTTAAATGTTCTTATGAAAACTATGGTTGAGACAAATATCTTCACGGGTTACACTATTGGTTTGGGGAATCCTACTTTAATTTCCCACCTCCAGTTTGCCGACGATACTCTTCTCTTGGGGGTTAAAAGCTGGGCGAATGTGCGTGCCCTTCGGGCGGTTCTTGTGCTTTTTGAATTGATGTCGGGACTTAAGGTGAATTTTCATAAGAGTATGTTGGTTGGGGTCAGTGTTTCTGTCTCTTGGTTGAATGCCGCGGCTTTAGCTTTAAACTGTCGTGTGGGTAAAATTCCTTTCTTGTACTTGGGTTTGCCTATTGGCGGTGACCCGCGTCGTCTGGTGTTTTGGGAGCCTGTTTTGACTCGAATCCGAGATCGCTTGTCTGGTTGGCGAATGATGTTAGTCAAAAGCAAGTATATTTTTATATCGATTCCACAGGGATTATTGCGATATCATAAACCGTTCAACATTAATTATCATTTTAAGTTAGGGTTTCATCTTGTTTACTAAAAACTACTCGACTTTAAAAAAATTATAAATAAAACGGAGAGTAATAGGGCATAAAAAGTGTTAGGATTAAAGTACGTCAATCAAACGTCGATTGTATTCGAATGATCATAAATATGGATTCTAGCTTTTCTTATATACGACATTATCACGTATCACTCGACAACGTCATTCGTGTCCAAATGACGTCGTGAGATCGTTCGTATCGTTTAATTGACGATTTCTCAATCTATTAAATGATCCGAAAGCTTTACGTTCCGACACTTTGTGTGATTATCAAAACCAAATCCCATGTTTAGAATTTCTTATTTTGATAGAATATTATTCTAAACCTAGATTCAAAAGTATTTTTCAATATCATTTAAATCAAACATAAGAATGGAAAGCAAGAATAAATTCAATGATATATAAAAGGCTAAAATCATATATTTAAAAGATCAAAAGTTTACAGCTAAGAGTGATTGATTACGTAATAATCCCAACAAAGGATATTAGTTGTTCATTCTCATGACAACAGTACAAAAGTAGAAAGGAAGATGGAGATCAAATGCTAAGACTTGATTTCTCAAAGTTGCTTAGTTTAATCTTCACTTAGATCACTTTTGCTCAATGAAGTATGCCTCTTTTTAGCCCTATTCTCTTTCTAGAAGTTAAAACTCTTAAGTTCTAAAAGTTATGAAAGTTATATTCCAGAAAAATGAGCTAAAAAGCTTTTATACAACTGATTTTTATAACGCTCGCTACAGCGATGAGCTGGTCGCTGTAGCGACGGCAGATTTCTTGGCCAGTGGGTTTGCTCCACGTCAGCAACGGGCTTCAAACCGCCCTTGGTCACTATAGCGACCAGATCTGTCGCTTTAGCTGTTGAGTACTTCTGGTGTTGGCTGCATATTTTGGCAAATCCAATGTGTTGAATAGAAGCATCTCCATATGTAGAACCAATCTTCAGTTGTAAGTTTTTCTTTTTGAAGCTGTTCAGAAGCTGAAAATTTCATCAAAAGCTGAATGTATCTTCAGAAGCACTGTAGCACTTCAGAAGCTGAATTCAGAGTCTGATGTCAGCGTTGACTTTGGTTGACTTCATCAGAAGCTGATCTTTTTCAAGTTGTTTCTGCGCGAATCTTGGCGAGATTTAACAAGGAAATATCCTAGCATATTGCTTCTAGAATGCTGGTTGTTTTGGAGAAGATTTAATGAAGATTTGGTTTGTTTTTATGAAAACGCGTATTTTACTGATGTAATCTTTCAAAGATACATTGCAGAATTATCTTAGCCATTCATAAATCAGTAACAAATCAATTTCAGAAGATTGGAATTTATTTTATGCTGCTGGACTGAAGGCTATATAAGGAGAGCTGCTACTGCTATTCAAGTGATATGAAAAACAGAGTATAATTCAGAAAATTGAGTCTTAGGTTGTGTAAGCTTTTTAGCTTTGTTTGTGCACCACTCTGTTGAGTTAGTTTAGGTTTAATAGAGTTGTAATCACTCTAAGCCTGTAGGTACGAGTGCAGGTCATGTATTGAAGAGTGTTCTTCACAAACTGGGTAGTTTTGTTTAAGAACTGGGTTTAGTTCAAGGGTTGTTCAAGTAACTGGGCTGTTACTTGAATAGGAAGTTAGTGGATTCTAATACTCTTGCGTGGGTAGAAGTCTGACTACGTGGAAGTTGATTGCTTAGGATAGGAACTGGGAGTCAGTGTCTGAGTCTTAAGGATTAATTCCAATAGTGGATTTCCTTCCTGGATTGGTATCCCCCAGAGTAGGAGGTCTTTACTCCGAACTGGGTTAACAAACCTTGTGTTCTTTTATTTCTGCACTTTTTAATTCTGCTGCATAACTGTGATTTAAATTGACCTAAGTTTCAAGTTCAGAACCTGTTAGGTTCAGAACCAGTTTAATCAGAACCAGTTTAACCTACCTACCAGTTGCTAAGCCAGAAATTTCAATTGACATCAGAGCAGGCACCCTGCCTGTAATTTGGGTGAGATCCAGAGGTATTTATGTCTGGCTTTATGGAGAGAGAAGAAGGCCCTGTCAACAGACCACCCCTACTTGATGGAACCAATTATGAGTACTGGAAATCAAGGATGTGCGCATTCCTAAAATCCATTGACAGCAGAACTTGGAAGGCTGTGATCAAAGGCTGGGATCATCCTGTGGTTATAGACAAAGATGGAAATAAAACTACAGTTTTGAAACCTGAAGAAGAATGGACCAAAGCTGAGGATGACCTATCTCATGGGAACTCAAAGGCCCTGAATGCAATTTTCAATGGTGTGGATCAGAACATGTTCAGACTCATCAAGCAGTGTACTGTGGCAAAAGATGCTTGGGAAATTCTGAAAACCACTCATGAAGGAACCCCTAAGGTTAAGCTATCCAGACTTCAACTTCTCACAACAAAGTTTGAGAACCTGAAGATGATGGAAGATGAATCTATTCAGGATTTCTACATGAATGTGCTGGACATGGCCAATTCCTTTGATTCTCTTGGGGAAAAGATGACATATGAGAAATTAGTCAGAAAAATCCTCAAGTCCCTGCCCAGAAGGTTTGATATGAAGGTTACAGCAATAGAAGAAGCCCATGATATTACCACTATGAAGGTTGAGGAGCTGATTGGATCCCTTTTGAATTTTGAAAGTGCTTTTTGTAAACAGCCTGAGAAGAAAGGGAAAGGAATAGCTCTTGCTGTAAACTCTAAAGCTGATGATCAACAAGAACTAGATGAGGATGATAATGATTTATCAGAAGCACTTGGGGTGCTGGGGAAACAATTTGATAAGATTCTGAAGCTTGTTGATAGAAAGTCAAAATCCAAGGGTCAGAACATCAGGTTTTACAATAGCAAGCCTCACAATGATTTAAAAAGGGCCAAGACTGAAGAAAATAGTAAACAATCACAAGGTGTTCAGTGCTTTGAGTGTGAGGGCTTTGGACATATCAAGACAGAATGTCCTACTTTTCTTAAGAAGCAGAAGAAGAAGAGCCTAGCTACTTCATGGTCTGATGATGATTCTGAAGAAGATGCTGAGAGTGAATCTGCTAAGGTTAATACAGGCCTGATGGTAAGGTTAAAACAGAACTCAGGAACTGGTTCAAAGTCTGATGCATTTTCAGAGTCTGAGACATTTTCTGAGTCTGACTCAGAGTCTGTAGCCTCATCTGTGTCTGAAGTTGCAAAACTCTCATATGATGAACTGGCTGAAAATTACAAGAATCTATACATCAGAAGTTTAGAAGTTTGCAATCAAGTAGTGGATCAGAAGAAGAACATTTGTCAACTAGAGGCTGAGAAAGGTGAACTTTTGGTACAAAACTCTGATTTAAAGGATGAAGTGAGCCAACTGAATTCCCAACTTGATCAGATGAAGAAGCAAGTTAGGATGATGAACTCTGCTACTGATAAGTTGGAGGAAATTCTGGATGTCCAGAAGCAAGGAAAAACTGGGTTAGGTTATGTTGATCAGAGTCTGAAGCTCAAGGAGAAAAATCCTGTTAGTCAGTTTGTTCCTGCTACTCAAACTCATGAGTCTATGGTTGGAACACCAAAGAGGAGACCTCAGAAACAAGCACAGATGCAAGGTCAGAAGCCAGCTCAAATGATACCTCATAAGCAAGTTCAGATGCTGCCTCAGAAGCATGCTCAGATGCATTCCCAGAAGTTTAACAGAAACAAAAGAAAGAATCAACCTTGGGTCTGTCATCATTGTGGTAAAAAGGGTCACATTAAACCTTTTTGTTACAAATTGCATGGTTATCCCAAACATTTGCAACACAAAAAGGTTGAACCAGCTGTGAACAAGAGCAAAATCAAGAAAGTTTGGAAACCAAAGTGTGAAGGTGTTGCTCAGAATCTGAACAAAGGAAAAGGAAAGGTTGTTGCTGATGACAGCAAGCCAATTCCTATAGCACAGAAGAATTCTGGTGCTGGACCATCCAAAATCTGGAGCAAAGTTCCTGTTCCTGATCAGAAGGTACTATTTTCTTGTGAATCTGAAGAGGCTAGGACTTATGTTCAGAAAAGAGTTGCTGGGAGGAATGTTTTTGGTTGTGGTTCTTCAAATGTTTGTCAGCATAAGGATTTATAGCAATTATTGCAAACTGGATGTGAGGAAGATAGAGTACCTGCCAGTTGTGCCTATGCTGAGTTTGTTCCTAAGTCAGAGTCTGAGACTATTTGGTTTGGATATTTAGTTTTGATTCCCTATTTGAAGTCTGAAGTTTGTCATAATTTTGTGGCTAAAAAGGGGGAGAAAAACCTATGTTTAAGTTCAGACTGGTTTGAAGGGGATTGTGTGTCTCAGGGGGAGTATATGGTTATTAAAATCCTGAGTGTTTGTGATCCTGAAGTGTTACTGCAGTTCAGAATTAAGGGGGAGTTTAATATTGAATGCTGAGTTGCAGGGGGAGTGTTGTGAAGCTTCAGGAGTGTTTGTGATGATCAGGATTTGATCAGTAACTGTACTATGTATGCTTCAAGTTGATCAGAAGCTGTTATGTGTGTTTCAGTGGTCTGATACTGAAACTGTTTGGTTTTTAGTATAAACATAGCTTAAATCCGCTGCTGGTCTGTGATAATCTATGTTGCTATGTTATATTTATGTGGAGTTCTTCATTGCTGAGATAGTCTTATGGGACATTGAAGAACTTGAATGTGTGAACATTGGTTTTAGCCAAAAATTTGCCAAAGGGGGAGATTGTTGAGTACTTTTGGTGTTGGCTGCATATTTTGGCAAATCCAATGTGTTGAATAGAAGCATCTCCATATGTAGAACCAATCTTCAGTTGTAAGTTTTTCATTTTGAAGCTGTTCAGAAGCTGAAAATTTCATCAGAAGCTGAATGTATCTTCAGAAGCACTGTAGCACTTCAGAAGCTGAATTCAGAGTCTGATGTCAGCGTTGACTTTGTTTGACTTCATCAGAAGCTGATTTTTTTCAAGTTGTTTCTGCGCGAATCTTGGCGAGATTTAACAAGGAAATATCCTAGCATATTGCTTCTAGAATGCTGGTTGTTTTGGAGAAGATTTAATGAAGATTTGGTTTGTTTTTATGAAAACGCGTATTTTACTGATGTAATCTTTCAAAGATACATTGCAGAATTATCTTAGCCATTCATAAATCAGTAACAAATCAATTTCAGAAGATTGGAATTTATTTTATGCTGCTGGACTGAAGGCTATATAAGGAGAGCTGCTGCTGCTATTCAAGTGATATGAAAAACAGAGTATAATTCAGAAAATTGAGTCTTAGGTTGTGTAAGCTTTTTAGCTTTGTTTGTGCACCACTCTGTTGAGTTGGTTTAGGTTTAATAGAGTTGTAATCACTCTAAGCCTGTAGGTACGAGTGCAGGTCATGTATTGAAGAGTGTTCTTCACAAACTAGGTAGTTTTGTTTAAGAACTGGGTTTAGTTCAAGGGTTGTTCAAGTAACTGGGCTGTTACTTGAATAGGAAGTTAGTGGGTTCTAATACTCATGCGTGGGTAGAAGTCTGACTACGTGGAAGTTGATTGCTTAGGATAGGAACTGGGAGTCAGTGTCTGAGTCTTAAGGATTAATTCCAATACTGGATTTCCTTCCTGGATTGGTATCCCCCATAGTAGGAGGTGTTTACTCCGAACTGGGTTAACAAACCTTGTGTTCTTTTATTTCTGCACTTTTTAATTCTGCTGCATAACTGTGATTTAAATTGACCTAAGTTTCAAGTTCAGAACCTGTTAGGTTCAGAACCAGTTTTAATCAGAACCAGTTTAACCTCCCTATCAGTTGCTAAGCCAGAAATTTCAATAGCGATGAAACCTTCAATTCTTCCTGCCTACGCTCGCTTGTAGCGACCGGATCCATCGCTGTAGTGATGAATCCTCTGTTTTTCCCTACCTACGCTCGCTTGTAGCGATGCATCCTGCGCTGTAGCGATGAAGCTTTAACAAATCTTCATGTTTCTTTGCTCAATTCCAGGTCCTAGCATGAAATTTCCTGCATAATAGATGAGGTAAGACATATGATCACAAATTTGACATTTAATCATAAATTATGAGCTTATCCTATGATAACTTGCAAAACAAGTAACATAAGTGCCTAAAAATATATCAAAAGATAACTTCTTTTTAGCACTTATCAGCGAAGTAGATTCCTATCGTTTGGAGGTCATCTGGTACTCCTTAAGTCTGTCTTGTCCTCTTTGCCTGTCTATGCTCTTTCCTTCTTCAAAGCTCCATCAGGTATCATCTCTTCTCTTGAATATTTATTGTTAAATTTCTTTTGGGGAGGGAGTGAGGGCCCTAGGAAACTATCTTGGATTTCTTGGAATAATATTTGTAAGAGTAAGGAGGAAGGCGGTTTGGGGGTGCGGAGGATGAGGGAGTTTAACATTGCTCTGTTAGGGAAGTGGTGTTGGAGGTTGTTGGTGGATAGAGGGGGTTTGTGGTATCGGGTGCTTTTAGCTAGGTATTGGGGGCCAGAGTGCTTCTTCTTGGTGGCGAGAAGTGGTGAAAATCCGTGACGGTGTTGGAGGGTCGGACGGTGGGTGGTTTGCTGGGTGCGTGAATCGGTTGGTTGGGTGTGGCTCCACATCATTCTTTTGGACTAATCCGTGGTTGGGTGGGAGCCCACTTTGTGAGAGGTTTGGCCGTCTTTTCGACTTAGCTCTTAATAAGTCGATATCTGTGGCATACATGAGTGGCTTAGGGTGGGGGTTCGATGGGGAGGCGTGGCAGTGGCGTAGGAGGTTGTGGGCGTGGGAGAAGGAGTTGTTAGCGGAGCTTAGGTTATTATTGCTTGACATCTCTTTGCAGCATAATGTTTCAGATCAATGGAGGTGGAAGCTTGATTCTTATGGAGGATATTCTGTTCGAGGAGTGTATCAGATGCTCTCTAAACAGGAGGGTTCTACTGTGGACACTTAGGTGGACCTTGTATGGCACAAACAGGTACCTTTGAAGGTGTCTATCTTGGCTTGGCGTCTGGTTCAAAACCGCTTGTCTTCTAAAGATAATTTGTTGGCTCGTGGTATAATTTCTCTTGAGGACCAGTCCTGTGTGACAGGGTGTGGTGGCTACGAATCGGCTCAGCACTTATTTATAACCTGCTCGTGTTTTAGCCCTTTATGGAGTCTTATTCGGAGTTGGCTAGGTGTTTACTCGGCTGATCCGCCCACTGTTAAGGACCATTTTGTTCAGTTTGTGTCTTCAGCAGGTGGTGTGCGTGCTCGCCGTTCTTTTTTGCAGCTTGTGTGGTTATGTACTGTGTGGGTGATTTGAACTGAAAGGAACAACCGTCTTTTCAAAAATAAGGAGAGTTCTATCTACAAACTTTTAGATAAAGTAAAAGTTCCCTTTTGGTGGGTGAAAGCTTGTAATATTAATGTCTGTAATAATTCCCACCGTTGGTGGTCGAGCCCCTTTGTTTGTATGGGTATCGGCTAACCGTCCTTTGGATGCTTTTGTGACCTGTATACTTGATTTTGGTTGAGTCCTTGGTTGGCACACCTTGTGCTAATTGAGAGGCTCTGTTTTTAGTAATATATTACATTTTTGCTTGTTAAAAAAAATAAAATAAATGACCTCCACTGTAATTTTGCCTAAAAAAACTAAGAGTAGAGACGCCTATAAAATAAATAGAGTTGCTACTGAATCAGGTGAAATACTTAAAATTTGACTCTTATTAAAATGAGAAATCAATTTTAGATATTGTGACACATTGTGAGCAGAAATTCACTTTACACTCTAAAATGATTTGTTTACTTTTGATGAATATAAGTGGCTAAATTTCTTATGCTAGGATATGATCGACATTGTTGAAACTATTATGTGACTGAATTCTTGTTTTATATTTTTGCAATTTGCACTATTGTTATTTAGCTTTGATATTTATTTTTACTGTTTTTTGTTAGTTTTTTTTTTGTCTTGGTATATTTCTCCCCCTTTGACTATACAAGAGAATTTAGTAATTTCTTTCAAAATAATTCATTTCAATCAATTCCAAAGGCCGAGTTGATTAGAATGAAACATTTAGAACTAAATTAAATTTCCTTGGATAGCAAAATGAGAAGAGGCCAAGCTCTATATAGGATATGTTTGGCAAGATCAATAAAACAACTTACGATTTATAACTTATAACTTATAAGCCCGTAAGATGAAAAAAGACATGTTTGGTACTAGTCATTACATCATGAGCTTATAACATATTTGACTACATTTTAGTTTATTTTTCAAACAATATTTCAAATAACATTAAAGCTTATAACTTATCGTTTTTTCTTTTTCATGTTTTACCTTTATTATTTTATCTGAAATCCATTATGATGTACATCACTTTTTTTGAGGTACATCAAATTTTGATGTGCGGATAAAATTAAATAATTATTCTTATAGAAACGATCGTACTTATTTTTTTGTTAAAAAAAAGTAATTTGGCACACTTAAAAAATTGTTATCAACTACTACCAAATTGATCCATCTAAAAAACGAAAATATCAATTCAACTGTATAATCAAGTAATAAAAAATTTCACCGACTCATTAAAAATACACTTAAGCCTTGTTTGCGAGTTTGGAAGGTAAGGGGAGAGTTTTGGAAAAAAGGAATGAGCAAATTGAAGAAATAGAGGACATTGGAAGAGAAGACTTTGGGGAGTTAATTTTTCTTCATAATACAAAACCCTACTCGTTAGGGGAACTAAAAAGTTGTAATGGAGGAGGGTTTTGTGAGGTATTGAAGGGTTTATATGAATTCATCAAATTTAATCTATGTTATTATAATATTCTTAATATTAAAAATATATGAATCATAAGCATTAATTTATCACTCTCTCTAAAAAAATACTCTTACAAACAAAATGTAAAAGAATTTTCCATTTTCCTCTATATTTCCAATCCTTCAAAGCCTTCCGTCTCTCTCCCTCCAAACTTTCAAACAAAACCTTAGTTGTTGATGTACAATTTGCTAGCTGGTATTTCAGGCCAGCTCTCCAATTTTCTCTCAATTTTTTCTGATGAAAGCAATCAAATAAATAGTACTGTAGCATTTACATAGTTGTTGAAGAAGATTATCATCATCATTAAAACATACAGGTTCATAAAATTTATTTAATCCATAAGTATACCTATCTATCTAAATAAATATGAGTATATAAATAATCGATGCTGAAACATAACTGTACATCTGCATGTCCTTGCCTCTTCATTTACAACCATTATCATCAATCGACTTGCTTTAAAAGCGATATTAATGTTTTATAACTTATAAGTCCTTTTCAATACAGCAGAATAAATAATCTTATTCACTCATATATATAAATGGGATATGATCAAACGACACCAAGGTGTCAAATTAAATTTTGAGACCAAATATTAACCATTAATTCAACTTTAATCCGACGTCTCCTATCAATTCATTAAATGCTCACTTGCTTGATTAAATGATCCAAATTTTTAATTTTAGAAATAATTTATTCTTTCTTCCCTTGATTAATTATTTACCAAAAATTCTCTGATGATATTATTATGGTTTCTTTACATTATTCATGTCATCCGTTTTTTTGAAGGGCTTATCATCCTTATTTCTTTATTCATATCAAACTTTTTTATTTTTATTTTTCTTAGAAGAACCCAAAGAAAATTGATTTATAAAGAGCACCAGGGATAATGAATGAACGATTACACCCAAAATTAAAAAGAACATATGCTACTAAACGAAAGCAAAACACAAATGTTAAAACACCCGATACAAGAATATTAGCATTATGAACTCAAGAATAATATTACCCAACAAATGAAAGAGTAGCCAATGCAAACAAGATACAAAGATAATCCAACAGAAATTAATAAATAGAATCTCTAAAAAAAGTAGTAGGGAGAAATCAAATGACAATCATCTACCTATTGGTGCAAAGTATAACAAAAATGGTAAGTAATTAACCAAGACAAGAAAGAATAAATAATTTCTAAAATTAAAATTTGGATCCTTTGATCAAGCATGTGAGCATTTAATGAATTTATGAGAGACATCGGATTAAAGTTGGATTAATGGTTAGGATTTGTTGTCAAATTTAATTGACACATTGGTGTCATTTGATCCTATCCCTATATATATATATATATATATACACACACAATGGGAACATATGTCTTGTAAAAAAAAAAAAGGGAACATATGAGAAACTACTTCAATACTTGAATTCTTACCCGCTAACTAGGTAACTAGTATTTGTACTTGTTACTCAACTTTAACTAAAATAAATTGATAAATAACAACTCAACATTTCGTGTTAAAAAAAACATTGTAATGCTTGTGACTCTATTGAAAAATTATTCAAATATTTTTACTAAATGATATTAAGTACATTTCTTTGTAACATTCTCTATTCCCTTTGTTGAAGAAAAATGTGGACTCATTATTATAAAAGAAGAGAAATTAGGGGAGGAAATTAGAGAGAGAAAATGTGAGTTCTCTCTATAATTCGATCATTAAATAATTATTAGTTTACGTAATTTTAATATTTCTAGTGGTGACTGCAGGTCTGCAACAAAAATGAATTGTTGATAAGAGAAAAAAAATCACCACAATACAGAAAAACGTCAGAGAGAATACAATTTTTTTTTCCTCCAAATTTATTTAAAACGGTGTGACAAAAAGATAAATTCTTATTGGATTACGGTGTAAATGTGTTTTTACATTATTTACAACGAATGATGCAAACAACTTGATGTTTTATTATACTTTAGACTACCAAATATTATATATATATATATATATATATATATATATATATATATATATATATATATATATATATAATTTTTCTTTGATTCGAACCCATATTAAATTTCTTATCCATTTTTTCAATAGTATTATCAAAGGGATAGACCAAAAATAGATTAGAAAGTAGTATACCAACAACATATCATGAGTAACACTTTTCACTGACTGCGCTCTACCATCAAATAATTCAGATTTGATTTTATCTGCAATAGGAATGAGATGAATAACGTTAGACTTGCCCTTAAAAGTTAAAAATAAGAGAGAAAGTGATATATATATATATATATATATATATATATATATATAGTTAAGGACTATCTTTCTTGATGAATTGAGAACAATTTAGAGACTATGCTTCAAAGACAGTGTTGTGTAGTAAGTGTGACTTAATAAGTCTTACATCGATTAAAAAAGTGGAGGTTCATCACTTTATAAGTATAAAGATTCATAAATCTATTGTCTTAAAGTTTTGCATAAAAGTATGGTGTTTCAATTACTTATGTGGCTGTTCTTGCCTAATGTGGGAACTAAACAATTTTTTTTTTTTTTGTGTTAACCCTCTCGTTCTAAAAGGAAGGGGTCCTAGTAGTCTGAACTTCGGATGTAAGGTAAGTATAGTCTCACCAAGAGTTGTTCCACCTAAAAATCAAACTCGGTTCTTCCAAACGATTCATCATTTGGTGGAGTTAATTAACCATTTGAGCTTAATTACTTAATTGATCAGTACATTTTTATGGCCACAAGCCACTTAACTCCATTGCAGCCGGCTCAATTAGTTGTTGGCCTGGCAAAATCTCTCCAAGGCAATAAATTAAAAATAAAAACGATAGCCGATTCAATCGGTTGAACATAGTTGGTTAATTTGTCGAATTGGTTTTATAAAGTTTGGTTGAACTAGTTAAACAGATTTTTATTTATTCTTGTTTTTATTTTATTTCATGTACTCCCTATGATGTCAAATACAAACAAATATTCTTTTTACAAGCTCATTTATTTTATTTCATGTACTCCCTATGATCTCAAATATAAACAAATATTCTTTTTACAAGTTTATGGAATAACTGATGTATCCGGTCCATGTTATAGACTATATACATTAACTATTTAATGAATACTCCCTTTGTCCTATAACAATTGACCTTTCACATAACATAAATGATACCATATAAAATGTTGTTTGATTTGTTTAAATGAATATTTTTAAAATATCAACTTTATAATATTTATTAATAGTTAACTAAAAAAAATTAAAATTATGCATTGACATGTGTTAAACAGTCAACTAGATTAATTATTTTGGGACGGATGTCGTATGAAAAATGAATCTTTACTTATTTTTAAAACCAGATAGATTATGTTATTGTTGTTGTTGATCAGAGATTGGTTGACTGGTTGCAGATTTGTGCCTTTTTGAGGTGGTTCGGTTTCAAAAACCCGAAATGGTATGTAACTATTAACCCGAAAGGGCATGTTTGGTTACTAACGTATTGGACTCATCCCTTGATCTGAGTTCTAACGCCTCTGATTAAAACTATTGTGGTTGGTGGTATGACCTCTTTAATTTGTTTCTCTAATGCTCCGAAGTTGGTGAGATCCACATGATTCAAGGGGTCATGTCTGTCTCCACTTTGGTATCGGCTAATCATCCGTCTTAGTCTCTATGACTGTTCGGACTGTTAATGCTCGAAAGAGCTCTTATGCTTGCTGCTTTGTTCAAGGAGTTGTTGGCACATAGATTTTGTTACCGTGGTGGCGGTTGATCCATACGTCATGTATGAATCCTTAACCGTTCTTTGCAGATGTTCACTCTTCATCATTTTTGTAACCTAGGTTCGTGTCCATACGCGGGTAAGCTGAGTTGCGCTCGTGACAAGTGATTATTTGTTAGGATTAATTGATTAGGTTTGATCTACTTGGTTTGGTTTACCACAATATATTTTCGTTTAGGTTGTACATGAGTCAGGTCTAATGTCTCCCAGTCTCTAGTCTTTGTATCTCATTCTTTTTGTTTAAAAAAAAACAGATAGAGTATGTGATTTGATTTAGTCAAACCATAACCCAGAAGTTTCACTATTATTTTCTGATCCGATTTTTAAAAGGTTACTTCAAAGAAAGTAACATCAAAGAGATTTAAGTGCATTCACGAAGCTTTTGAATCATCGCACATGAAATGTTCAAGTCTATGTTTCTTAACTACTTGTGCCAACCTCATTGGCAATTACTCTAAGTACTATAGTTAATTCATTGATTGAAACTAATTAAATTAGAATTTGTGTTTATATAATTGATTGCTCTATCCTCTTTTTTTTTTTTTATATATATGGTCTGTCTTTAAACATGATTTTGTACGATCAAACGATTTTATGATAGAACATCATAACACAGAGTTTGATTAATATAATTGATCACAATTCCTCAAAAAAAATAATTGATCACAATTAACTTTTAATGAATAGACTATGATTGTTATCATGATAAAAGTAAACTGATTTATGATAGAATATACTATATTTTTTTTAAGAAGGAATAGAATATACTATCATAACATAGTATGATTTACATAATACATAATTGATCACAATTAATTAAGGAATAGACTATGATTTTTGAAAAAAAAACTCAAATGTTCAAAACAAAAGATTAATTCAATTGGTAAGAAGTTGACTCATACCCGCAAAGATGTGAACTCAACTCTTGTTATCGACGTAAATAAATTAGTGGTGAAAATCTGTAAATACTTCTGTGTCATTGCTCTTTGAGTTTTGAAATATGTTATGACTTTAGTGAACCCTAGAATCCAACTGACTAATCTTAATATTATTAAAAAAAAAAATTAACATTCAAATTATAAAATATTTTACAGATCAACAACTATCTAAAGAGACTTTAATCCCCACAAAGGGTCATTTTCTTCTTTAAGAGAGAAAGAAGATTGGAGAGTAAACTCTGACTAGGAAGGTGAGAAGGCAGGTCGTGATCACCGTGTGCCTTAAACCACACTTCTTTAATTCCTGACTAAGTTAGATGGTCCTGCCAAGAAACTCTGCATTTCATTTTTTTTCATATTTGGTTTGAAATGATTCATGAATTTTACTGTAGTTGAAAACAAAATAAAGGGGGAAACAAAGAAGGATATATTTTCTCTTTATGAGTTGACTTTTATCAAATTTACTTTAAATATAGAAACTTACTTCGGGGTAACTTTGTAACTATTTCACTTTATTTAATGAGTCTTGTTAACGAGTGTCTCTGGGGCACTCTTTAAGCATTCCAAAAAAAGAAATTATTCCATAAAAAGTCAACTATTTTAATTTCCAATGCATTGATTACATAAATTTTCAAAAAAAATTATCATTTAAAGGTCTTAAAAGAGTACCTGGGGGCACTCATTAACATTTTCTTATTTAATTTCATTGTTCTCGGTATACCCTTCAATGGAATACACTCGCTAGCATTTTCTAAAAATTAAATGAGAAAATGGTATTTTGGGAAATGTATTTATTTTTTGAAAACATCAAAGAAATTAAATGAGATTAAAACTTCAAATGTTTGGTCTAGTGGTAAAACAACAAATTTAAACTCTCAGAGGTTCTTGATTCAAGCCTCATTGATATCTAAAGGAAGATAAATATAAATGGTGAGGCCTACGTTACCCCTTCATGAATTGGGGGTAATTTACCCCTAATGACAAATATGATTCGATTATGGAATGAAGAAGATGAAGATTACATGTTGAACTAAGGTGATGAAGAAATTTAATGTTTTTGAGATGAAAATGGTAATTGAT
The DNA here is from genome assembly GCA_018208015.1 of Medicago ruthenica. Lineage (NCBI taxonomy): Eukaryota > Viridiplantae > Streptophyta > Magnoliopsida > Fabales > Fabaceae > Medicago > Medicago ruthenica. Next base: position 11,826,629 of record CM031376.1, read on the forward strand.
TCTAAGAAAAAACCAAAATGGTGAAAACCTACATTATCCCTTGATGATTTGAGGGTAACTTACCCCTAATAACAGGTAGAATTCAATTATGGAACGAAGGAGATAGATATCATGTTGAATGAAGCAAATGAAGAAGTTTATATTTTGGAGATGAAAATGGTATTTGATTGTAAGAAAAAAGATGAAAAAAATGAATTTTTCTTGGATAGGTGTAAATTACTTCCAAATCATTGAGGGGTAATGTAGAAAATGGAATACCTTGCTACAACAAGTTTCACTTACGTTATTATCAATTGGCAATAACATTTAGCTTTCCAAATATCAATTGGATTAACTTACCTCAAGGATCCACTTTAGAAATATTTTTGAAAAGTCTATATTAAACTCTGATTTTACGGCAATAACACTAATCAAACATGTTGTAGAGAATCAATTCATAAAGTTCACTATTAGATCAGAACCATGTTAGAGGCCCCATCAATTATCACCTTAATTATAAACATGAATTGTCTAACTAAGTAATTAACTATGAACTTTTTTGTTTAACTTGTTCATTTTTTGACAGAACATTTTAACTAGTTCAAGAATATTCAAATGTTATTTATAATGATAATATACATCCCAATGTTGCTCATGACTTGAAAATATTAATATTGAAGAATTTGAAGGATAAAACCGCTAGTGAAGAACTTTTTATAGAGGAGACCTCTAAGGCAAAAAGAAAGATATGTTGTAAAGTACAATTACATGGTGTCCGTTCAAGGGTAGAAAATGAGGAACTTTTATCTTTTTATTTTACCAAGTTAGGTTTATTACATGATAATTAAAGAAAGATCTTGTTTTAATTTTTATAATAAATTTTTGGCTTTATATATTAAAAAAAACAAGTAATTCTACACTTTTAATTATGTTGTTTTTTGGTCGGATTTTAATTATGTTGTTTATCCAAATGTGTGCACCTAAAGTGAAAAAATATAAGAAAGTAGTGCAAAGCTTCTCCATAAGCTAGAAGCAGCTAATTAATTGCTTCTAATTATATAGAGGTTGATTTAAATTGATAAATTTTGCAAAGAAAAAGATATCACTTAGAAGACTGATTTCTCTATATATTGATATTTTTTTTTTTTAAGGAATCTATATATTGGTATGTTATGTAGTTGTTGAAATATATACTCATATATGCCTATTTATTTGTCAAATATGTATGACTATTTAATCCATCTATTAACAAAGTAGGTTGTAAATAAGATTTTAATATAGAAAACTTAAATAGTTATGCTATTATTTATCATCAAAATCGTAAGAATTATATATGTCATTTTTGGACGAATTTCAAGATATTTGTACCATAATTTATAGTATTTACCATACTAAATAAAAATACAAAATTAAATATTTTCATATACTTTATATATATATAACACTTAAAAAATAAACCATAAACTTGTCTTTACCAGACCAGAGTTTAATTATATGCATTGCAATAAAGTATATCACTAATATTTTTGGTAACATATATCGAAAAAAAAATCTCTAGTTCATTGGTGTGTTCTCTGCCACAAGAGAAGTTTCAAGCAATATCAAGTATGACGAAACTATAATATTTCACTTCATTTTCAATTTTCTTTTTTATTTTTCGGAACTCACTAGATTGCAATTATTTCCTTTTGTTTCATTGAAGTCATGTGGTACAATTTTTTTTTAGTTTCATTATTTATAGTATTACAATGCAAAAGCCGTTGAATTTCAATTGTGAGTGGTTAGTATCACATCGTCTATAAATCAGTAAAATGTCGGATATATAAGAGATGTTATTCATATACCTAATGTCTTAGAGGTTTGAAGGGAAATGTGACGTCTCCCTCTTATGTGGTCATGAAACATTGATCAATTGTTGCTTCCGGCGCTCCTTGGGTCTTTCCAACAAGTGGTATAAGAGCTTTGTTTCGGTTTGGTGGGGAGCGAGAGAGGGATCTCAGTGTTTCGATCAAGTATATGAGGTGGAAGCTCACACTTGAGGGAAAACTTGTTAGGTTTCATGTCTGCGTGATTAATTACTCCTACATTGTTTATGAATAGTAAAATGTTGAATTTAGAAGAGAAATGATTAATTTATCTAATGTCTGATCTTGAGAAGCCCTCTCTTATGGTTCTTAAACATTGACTCGTTTGCTCCCGACATCATTGTTCAAGGACAGCACCAATGTTTCTCCTTCCAGTTTCAATGATGAATCAACAGTAATATCCTAATTATATTATCTTCTGGGTCCAATATATTCCGAATGATTGAGTCATTAATTATCCCCATGTTAATTTTATTCTTTCCTTCTTCTTTGTTTACAAATGATTAGAGTCATCATATTCATAATTTTTAGACATGGCTACTGAATATCACTTGGAATTCAAGAACATAAATAAAGATATTAGATAATTGGCATATTCCATAATAAATATATGAGCCAATGTGTCTTGTAAATAATAAATACTTCAACTAAAATGAAAGAACAAAAACAACCAGTTATCGTGAGCATGCCTATTTGTCTCTTTTCTTTTACTACACTTTTTGTGTGTATACAAGTTCTCATCATTTTTTGGTACTATTAATGTACTACGAACTTTCTAAAGTCCAAACTCTTTTGCTTGTAGGTGCCCATCATCATTATTTCTTTTATTATCATAATCATGATGCATGGGAAGAAACATGTGTAGAGGAAGAAGTTAATATAATATGATCAATTTTATGATGCATAAATGAGATAATTCTTGTATCATATATAAGTTTATTTTTATTAGTGAATTAATAAGTCTTACTATTGGGTTAAAGCATGACGTGACTTATTGGTTTAATGGTAAAAAATAAATTTGTATATAAGTGAAACAATATTTATTTGTACTTTTAGACAAAATCATATAATATTCTATATGTCCTTATTTAAAGATTCTTTTACATTTTTCATGCATAACAAACAATTAAGAAAAGGGTGGTAATGTTTAGTGAACATCTCATCTTTCCACCCACTCTCCATGTTTTGTTTTTTTTAGAGGATGTGAGTGTGGGTTCCATCCGAAGTGTGGAATGAGTGGATGGAGGTGTCCACCAAACAATATCCTTAAGAAAATGAAATATTAATCGGGTAGTTAACATGTATAATTTGTGTATATAATTATTATTGAATTAAGCTTTATGTATAAATGCATTTAATATGAGTCTTGTTAACGAGCGTCTCCGGAACACTCTGTAAGTATTCTAAAATAAGCAATTATTCTTTAAAAAAGTCAAATATTTCGATTTTCAATGCATTGAATACACACATTTTCATAAATACTTACACCACTTATAGTTCTTAAAGAGTGCCCCGGAGACACTCTTTAACATTTCTCATTTAATATTAACATTTCATATTTCAAAAAAAATTGATAATACTAATAAAGAATGTGTTTTAAAAAATAATAATAAATATATCTAAAAATTTACAAAAAGTAACATATTAATAGAATAAACAAATGCTTGAATTTTATAATTAGTGACCCAAAGAGTAAGACATAATTGAATCCATGCTAGTAGATCAACCGACAATATAGCTAATACACAGTATATTAAATAGCTATGTTCATTGTGAACAAATTAGAAATGTTAGATAGGTTGTGTTGTATTCCCCAACTGCATGCATGTTTCTGGTTATATATAATGTAATAATATATGCATGAAAAATGTTTCAAACCTACAAATTAAAGCTCAATTTCTTTGTCAAGAGCTATAGTCAGCTACTCCACAGCTACCTTTTTATGTTGCACCTTTAAACTGCAAGCTTGTAATACATCTGTGAGTATCAGAGTGAAGTCGACCAATTAATTGGTTCAACCACTAAGTCTAAAACTAGGTTTTTGTAAAAGAACATTTTATGATAAATTGTAAAATATTATTTTTTACCTTTTGTTCATTATTTTATTGAGATAAATTATTGAACTTTACTTTATATACTTGCTAAAAAAAATTTCTCATTTATTGGACATATAAATATAAAATATAAAGTCAATGTCTTCTAAGTTTCACAAGAAATTAAGTAAGTTTTTTTTTTTCTCTCAGAATAATTAATTAAATATATAAAAAGAAGGGCTTGAATGGGCTTCAAGCATGAGCCAGTGCACCATATCCGATGGACCAAACTAGGCCTAGCAGAATTTAATAAGAAAACTACTTTTAGAACCCCAACACTATGTTTCTAATTAAAATCCCCCAAATCATTTTTTGACACTTTTTTGAAAATTTGTTATTATTGCTTTGTAAATTTTTAGATTCATGATGACTTTTAGAGATTTTTCATCAGGGTTTAATCTCCATTTCTTTAACTCCTTCAATTTTTTTCAACCCTACCCAGCCTTGAGAATCAAAACATTTGTTATCATCTAATTTAAAAGGACCGTCATCCAAAAAACAAACATAAAGTGCTAAAATATATTATAGCCATCAAGCTTATGATAAATTATGATTACTGACAAATTTTGATTATTGAAGTTTATTGGATTTCAGTTTTCTCTTGGTTCCCTAACCAAACATATCAAAATTTTATAAATTGAGCACCCGCTTCTAACAAATATTATAAACTACTCAAATTTTCCATTTTTTTAAAAGTAAGGGCCTGTTTGTTTTTGTTTTTGTTTTTCTTAGTTGTCAAAAACTAGGTTTAAATCAGTTTTCAAAAACTGTTTTAAAGAAGAAATATTAAGAAAATTGTGTTTAGTAATTTTAAAAAACTGTTTGAGATGAGAATATGAGCACACTTGCATAATGGAGTTTTTGAACTAAAACTCTTTAGAACTAAATAGGAGTTTTTTTTTTTTTAACCAAGCAATTGGGTTCAAGTGGTTAATAAGCTTCACCAAGGACGAATTATTCGAGAGAACCAAATTCGATTATTTGATGAAACAATTCTTGATCATGCTATCCTTACTTCACGGCCGAACTCCAGATTGCTAGAGTCCCTTTCCCCTGAGAACTGGAGGGTTAAAATTAAAAAAAAACATAAGAGGTTTTGAAAACTGATTCAAATATACCCTAAAACTTTCATTTGGAATTGAATATAGCAATAGTGTTTTCTCGATGGTAAGTTTAGGAGATGAGTAATTCAAATAACAAAATAGCATTTCTTGTTGGTATTTAACATCTGGATTAAGGAAAGTCCAAATTGCAATAACGTAGGAAATAAGTAACTTTTACAAAACATTTCCTCCAAAACCTTCATACATACTACTCGACATAAGCTAAGATTGATCCAAGAGGTAAATACTCAAACATAAACAGCAATTCAATATTCAATATTTGTCTCCTTATCGATAAAAAATCCATTTGAGAGAGAAGAGTCCACCTTATGTACTTAACAAGATCATCAAAATAAATTATTCAAAAGGTGGTAGGTACTTTTTCTCTATTCATGATTATGAAAAACAAAATTCTATACCATATAGGTGTAATTATAAAGGGTAACAAATAGAAGTTTTAGGTGCAAGTAGCAAAATGAAGTAGAATACAACAACAATATAAATGCAAATTTATACAAATCTTTAGGCACAAAATTAGGCTGATGGTTAACTAAAACTTTCACCACCTACTTGTGACAGTTTCCTAAGCCCAATAGGTTATTCATACAATTTTAGTGCATCATAGCAACAGCCTCTTGCACAAGAGGCTGTGTAACATGCACAAAATGCTCAGCTTCCCTCTCCACTTGCTCCCAACATTTATTGGCATTTTTCCCTTCTTTCATCTTTTTCACAAATGCAACAAACTTTCTCCAATTATCAGGTTGAAACAAATCTTGGTTCATCCTAAGGTATGTGAATGCACACATCTCTGTCTCATCCGAGTTACCCTCGATATTCAACGCGGACGCCTTTAATATCTGTTCATGTGCATGTTCATCGTACCGGGGCAATGCATTTTCACCGGCAAGATGAACTTGTGCCTTCTGAGTAGCTAAAGCCACTTGATTCACAAGCTTCTCGGGTGCACATTGTGCGTCCTGTGGCTGCTCGTGATCACGCATCTCAATACATGTGAAATTGAAAATAGCACCGTGTCTCGCCAACATTTGAGCGATTGGAAGGTAGCCATCGCGGTTACGGGTGTTGTAGTATCCCGCTGTTAGCTCCGGAGCATGAGACCTTGTACCGTAGTGCCAATGAATACCAGCGACTTTCACTGATATCTTAACACCAGTGTTATCAAAGATTGATTTAGCTGATGTCAGAATCCTCTCACCATGGTTCAACAGCATCTGAGAGTACCATGTTAAGAAAAATTCACCGTATTCGCTATCCCAGCCTCCGCCTTCTTTGCGGAAAAAGTTAGTGTCTTCTGGCCAGTTGTTGTACTCGCCTGCATCGGTAGGTCCTGTGCTTCCCCATTTTGACTTATTTGCAGCATCAGCTGCAGCTTGTAAGCTACTCAACATATACTGCATTGAAGTAAAGCTAAGAATATGAGAAACAAAGCAATGCAACACTTAAAAACAACTAAAAAAGAAAGAGTGCAAAAGGGTGAGGGAAAAAAATAGATATATAAACGTATATACCTTATCATAACATTGGAAAGCACCAATTCCTGGGAATTTCCATGTTCCATTTTGCTCTGGGTATGATGGGTAACGTAGCTCACCAGCTGGTCCCATTCCAACTTGGATTTCCTGAATTGTGATAGTGATAGAACATCAAGTAAGGAACAATACATAGCATAACAAACAGCACCATGATATAAAACATAAAGTGTATGTTGACTTCAAAATTGATTCTAACTTGGAACTTAGAATTCATAGCTTTTGACTGTAGATGTGATTTAAGTGCATGTTTAGAATCACGTTGAGTTTAACGAAATCACAATGGCAAAGTAATTTTGTTGAAACTCCAAAATATAGCTTTTGTCAAAATCTTGATGCCAAATTCGTTGTCATTTCAAACATGCACTAATTCACTATTAGTGCAAATTGATTTCACATATTTCATATGAATACAAAAATGCATCTTTTCCTTTGTTTTCTATTTCTAAATCACATCTTTTACTTTGTTTACTGTAGAATCGTAAACAATTGGAGAAAATATTTACCACAATGGTGTCACCAAGAAGGTGCTTGAAATTGTCTCTAAAAGCACGCATGAAATCAGAATAACATTGAACTGGACTTCTGCCTTTGAGAACTGGCAAAGTATCACATCCAAGTGACAAATATTCAAAATTTCTTCTTCCCCATTGATCAGTATATGCAAGATCAGGATCTTTCTCCATCTCTTCTACAGCCCATTTAGGCAAAGGAATACTGTCACACATAACAATAATTGGTAAGCCCATAATCAATATATGTCCAAGCATAAATCATTTTGTAGTCGCACTCATAACAACAGTATAAGTAAATCAAGCATATAATGGCATGTGTGTGGTGAGCTTAATCTTGTGACCTCAAAATACAGAGTTTAAAATAATCTGGACTGATATAAAATGGTCATTAAAGTTAATGTTTCTTTAGTTAATAACATTTTTTAACCTCCAATATATTTTTATAATTGATTTTTTTTGCATAAATTAATTCAAATTCAAACATAATATTCATAAAGTCTAACTACACAAATCACAAAACAAATTGATATTGATATATTGTGTCCACTAATCTCAACATTAGCTAATCCACTTTTGTGGCGATGTTGATGTGATTCATGTGAATTGGTTTTGGTCTTCCCTTACGTAAAGGGCCTACTTTTCCACCACGAAACCAAACTCTTTCACTACATACCACAAATAAAAATAAGACTCATTGCATACTTTACACGCCTTTTTTTCATTCTTTTGATAAAATTTGCACGTTTCTTTAACAATAATTTAGACAATTTTTTACACAAATAGTGATTTTTATTATTTAAAATAGATAGACGAAATGACAAAAAACCATTGAAACTCACTCATACACATGGGATTCGTACCCCAATCACAACAATAATTTAGACAATTTTTTACACAAATAGTGATTTTTATTATTTAAAATAGATAGACGAAATGACAAAAAACCATTGAAACTCACTCATACACATGGGATTCGTACCCCAATCACGTTATCCAGCCTAACAATTTTAACATTTTGTCAGTTAAGTTAGGATTCGTAGACACATAAATAGTAACTTTATAAAACTGATTTGAGTTTATATACATAATGTAAATTATGATTTTTGAAAATATTGGAAATAATTTTATCACTAATGTAAAAAGAATGCCAAAATATCACGATGAAGGAAAAAATGTGAAATGAAATGTAAATAACATTCGTAAAATCTTTCAAAATACAGCAATTTTCAAGATCCAATTCCAAGTTCCAACTACTTTTTCTAAGTGAAGTCTTTTCCCTTCTAAAGAAAAGCAAAACCAAGTTTAGAAGCACTATGAAAAATAATACGAAGTCCACCCCGTAACACATGGGCACCTCATTTTCACACAAAACCACACACTCTAAATTCATTTTTAGCCTTAAACTCACATCACATTCGACTAATGTTTAAAAAACTATATTAGCATGACAAAGAATAATTAAAATCATCATCAAACGTCGTGTAATAATAGCCGTATATTCTCTTCAACAAGTTGCTTATTTGTACCAAAAAACTTTCCCAGACTGAAATACCACATCAAATATGTTTTCATTGAAATAATTTTTTCTTGCTCAACTATAATCTAATTGGAGATATCTCAAGAACTAAAAAACAAACAGGCTACATTGGCGTGCCAAATTGGGCGTGCCAAATTGGTACTAAATTTGCTCCTAACTAAGTGTATGTTTCATTTCATAAGAAATGCTAAGAACACTATCTTTCTAAAATTCTTCAACACTAACTTTTTTATTAGTTGAAATCTACATAGTTCTCACCTTTTTATGTGAGACCCATTTCTAAAGTATGAGAGACCACATAAATTTCACCCAAGCGAGACCCATTTTCAAAATATAAAACCCACATAAATTTCACCTAATAAAAGAGATCGTTCATATCACTTTTTTTCTGTTTTCAATTTTTTCCAAAATTGATTCTAGAAATTGTAAATTAATGTTATCATATTTGGCTATTTCTAGAGGTTTGAGTTAAATAAATTCTTATCAGCGTAGAACCAAACATATTCAAACTGTAAAATTAAATTTAAAAAATTAAATTCTAAACATTTAGTTTTGAATTCTTAATTGGGATTTAAATTAAATTTAAAAAATTAAATTCTAAACATTTAGTTTTAAATTCTTAATTAGGATTTTGTAAAGGCACAATTTTATTTTATTTTGATAAACAAAATGGGTGTAATTTTTTTTAATGGTTCACAAATAATAATCACAATTTAAATTATGCATTAAATCAAATTTGTGTGATTTTATAAGCAATTATTGCTAAAGTCAAACAACAATTTTATAAGTAATTATGAGTAAAGTCAAATATTTTCAATGATATGATGGCTATAATTGAATGAAAATATAAAATTCTAATTAATGCCTTTTTTTTCCTTCAAAAAAAAATTAATGCCTTTTTTTAATAATAAAATAAATTAATGTCTTATTAAAAATAATAAATCAAATTGCAATAAAAAAAATCAAATTAATATACATTAATTAGTACTAAAAACAGATTTTATACAAAAAAATTATCAAACTGCAAATTTCATAAAAAAATTATCACATTACTGTCACAAAACATATACGGTGGACTATGTTATATTTGTTTCTAAAATATTTTCATGATAAAATAGAATCAAGTGGAGTTCTGTCCTATATTCTCTGAACATGTTTGCCAACCTCATCTTAGCTATTATCCATTAAACTAAAAATTTAAATATAATTATCATCCACTAGCAAAAAAAAAATAATGATACTTTTTTTAAAAAATAAAATAAAATAAAAAATAAAAAAAAGATACTAGTGTAGTAAGCAAATAATAACAATTATTATGATTATTTTAAAAGAGGATGAAAGAGAGACTCACGTGACGGAATCACCAACGTTACCACCACATTGATGAAAAGACATAACCGCCTGAACTTTAAGCCCATGTTTCTTCGCCATTTCCATAAGCTCCATATACCCACCCCAATTATACTCACCTGGCTTCTCCCTCTCCACCAATCCCCACCACACATCCATCATCACTCCTTCCACACCAGCACTCTTCATCGCCGCCATCGCCGCATTCACCGCCTTCTTCCTATTCACACCATTCCCCATCGTTACACTATCTAACGGCATCATCACATACACCGGTACTCCACTCTTCCCTTTCTTAGTCTTCCCTCCTGATACATACTCATTCTCCACCACATCCATTGTTAATGCTTCACAAGCCGATGTCAGATCTGGTCTTATTCCGATTCCGGTACCGGTACCGCCTAGTACCGGTGACCTACACGGACTCATCGGCGACCTACACGGACTCATCGGCGGTGATAATCCGTTTTCTATAACATCTGATCGACTTACTTGACAACGTAGATTCGTTGCTGGTGTTTTCCATATGGAAGCCGTTGTTGGCTCTACTGTTGTTGTTTCAATCGGCAACAACGGTGTTCCGACGAGGCTACCGATTTGAGTCATGTTCAACGCCATTATTAAACTTGAAAGATTTTGAAGAAAGTGTTAATTTTACTTCGCTGAGCACGGGTATAAGAAAGAAATAAAAAGAAAGAGGTGGAGATGAAGATTTATAAGGAGAGGGAACGAGTTTGAGGATAAGATAAAAAAATTAATATTTATGAATTGACCGTTGGTTATGTGACACGTGTAAGAGTGTTGCGTGGAGGAGTTATGGACGGTAGAGTACGGGAACGGTGTCGATGGTGTAATTAGTTAAAGGAATGAACGGTGAGATTTACGTTACGCGTGAAGATACCAGAAAATGCGATGCTGAAATATTGGTGAATATGTGAAAAGGTGACACGTGTTGGAAAGTGATGGATCACGTGTCGTGACGGGGGTTTTGGTTTGTGTACGAAAGGGAGAAAGATTGGAGGGAAGATTCATGTGAGATTGACGATTTTGCACATGTATTGATAAACCAGTAGAAAGAAGGGAAGATGCATCTTTTTCTAGGTTTTCATTCATTTAGGATGATTGGATTTTTCTTTTGATTCATTCATATGTCGACACAAAATTGTGATATTTTGTGTCCGAAATTTTATCATTTTTTTAGATAAATATAAATATAAATAATATCATTAAAATGGTTAGGGTTGGAACCCGATCACAGTGTTGGTTCGATCTAACAATTTCATCATTTCATTTAAAAGTTGTAAATTGCGTCTGAAATCTTATAATTAGTATTAACAATTTGTTTGGTAAAAAATAACGGATAACTTATAAAGTAGTTTATAGTCGATTAACTTATAAAGGATGACATATAAACAAGATTATATTGGTATTGGATAAACTAGTTCATTGAATTTGTATTGATTGGTAAAATTAACGATTGAAGTTATTTATAAATTAAAATGACATAAAAAAATGTGTATATATAATTAATATTTATTTTTTTCAATTAAGATCATAGAGATAAAATTGAGTTAAAAAGTGATAAACATAAACTTTAATTATAAGATATTTGAATTAATTTATTACAAACCGCAGTAAACTCACAAAAATAAACTATAAACTTTGTAAAAACATGTTTTTTAATCAAATCAGCTTATAAATCCCTCCCACAAAAACATTATCCATTAAAACCCTCTCAAAAAACATTTCCCTTCGTTATAGATGTATTCAGCCATGTCCATACGTGAAACATAGAAAATCCTTTCTAAATACAATCATCGTCCAAACACTACGTCATTTTTGGTCCCGTTTGGATAAACAACTTATATAGATGCTTATAGCATTAGGGCTTATAACATTAGAGCTTACATCATAAGCTCTTATACTCGATAAGCTCTTTATGTTTGGATATGTACACTAAAAAGTATTTACATAAATTGAAGTGTTTGGATGTAACATTACATAAGCAATTATAGAATTTTAAAATATTTTTATTTTAGCAAAAACAAAATCAATGAATCAAACAACGATTATGAAGATTTTTTTGACAAAATTAATCAAGATGTAAAAAAAATATTATAATATATAATATTATCAATATTCGTATAAGACAAAATTAACATTAGAGGTGTAAATAAATAGTCTTGAGAAAATATGATTGTAGAACTTGAATGAGTTTACCATATATATACAGATTAGTGTACAATTTTTTTTTTACAAGGATTAGTGTACAATTTGTTAACGAAAAAAAAGGACAAGTTACCTTTGTTATTTGGGTTACTAAAAAAAAGATAAGTATATAATAACTATCACAACAAAAGATAACTATGAAAAGATAAGGATATAACAAATAAAATATAGGTTCGGAAAAAAGTGGAGTGAGAGAATCGAAGCAGGTCACATAAATTTCATAAGCTCCGTATTAAGCTGTAGGTTAAGCTCAAAATTTGGGCTTATTAAAATTGGCTTATGAAATTATGATAAGCTATTTTTATTGATTTACCCAAACACCTTTAAAAAGGCTTATAGGAGTAGATAAACCCACATAAGCTTAAAATAAGCCAATCCAAACGGAGTTTTGTCTATCGTTTTAATTATGTTAAATTCTATTCTCTTTGCTTAAGTATTTAAGCTATTAGCCGTGAGTAACCAAAAACCTTAAACATAAGTAAACAAATACGCACAATTTTATCAAGTTGTTGTCTACCGAAATGACTTAATTGTTTAGAGATTGTTTGCTTCCATACACTATGTAATTTTGTTAGATATGTAAGAATTATAACGAGTAGTGCTTGAGATATTTGCAAGTAGATTTTCTTTGTGAATCTTGTTGTAATTTACTCTGAGTTATATTTAAAAAAAAAACATAAAATCATTGACCGGGTGAGAATTCGCATCATGTCGTACCTTATATTATTTGCACTATATAGCAACTCTCTAAATATAAATGAGATCAAGCAGTGGCGAACCTGAACTAGGTCTAGTGTGGCAAGTGCCACATCAGCCCATACCCAATTTATTTTAGTCAAATGTTATATTATATAAATCAATCTATGTAAATAAATCACATGTGTATGGTGTAGTCTAGTGGTAAAGGTGCACACCATTCAGGTGATGAACTACTTGGGTTCAATCCCTGTTTTGCCTATTTTAGCTTTTCAACTATATTTTTTTAACTAAAAATACCATAAAAAATGCACAATGCTAGTAGTAGTGAGAGTAAACAGATCCTTCTCATAGACCTGCAAAAAATTATCTCTCACTGATATTATGAGATCAGGTCCGCCCTTGTAGTGAAGTAAACAAATATAGATATTTTACATTTGAAAATGATGAAATGTGGAAAGTCAAAAAGTTGTTGTTTTTATGAAACATTTTTATTTTTTACTTTCTTGACTAGTGTCTCGAGGGTGCCTTAGACCACTAGTTAGCATTTCCCATATAAATAATATTATTAAAACATTTAGGGGTTAGAACTCGATCAGAGCGCTTGGTCGATCTAACAATTTCATCATTTTTTACATTTGATTTAAAAGTTATAAATTGTGTCTGAAATCTTATAATGAGCATTAACGCTGTATATTTTTTTTTTTTTTTATCAAAGCACTAAAATATAAAAGGCATGAGAGACCTGAACCAGTACAGCAGAGTCCAAAGTGTAAAACCTATGAAAAGAAAAACCGGATCTATCCCAAGAAAGGAAAGGTCCTAAGAAAAGAGGTGTCAAAGACCACCATTGTACATAAAAACTAGTCATATTATGACCATTCTTGGCCAAACAACTGCTACAAGACTACACTCTATGAAAATTTAAACAAAAGTATTGATATTCTCAATTATTCTTATGCAATTGAGTCAACTATTCTGTATCTGCCAAGGCAGCTTTAGAGGTACCTTTTGGGCACGGGTCCTCATTCCGGCTGAGTTAAAGCTAGTAGACTTCACTTTGTTCACCTGCTTCTTCTTCTTTCTCTCTGTCTTAGTGCTCTCAGATAGACCTGGATAGTGCTGCTCAAAGTCTGATATGGTGGCTTCAGCACAATCTTCCACCTCAAGTCTCTTGTCATGGCTGAGAGTGTCCTCCATAACCTCATCTACTTCATCCCCCCAAAATTTGGAAAGAATCTGCACACTCTTAAGGACTGCAGCAGAATGGAGAGAGGATTTAAAAGCAGGAACCAAGGTTTGGCTTGAAGGGAGCTTGTCAGTTGTCAAACTAGCATAGCTGATAGATATAGGTTGCGGCATATGAGTAAGCACTGGAGTATCTACCCTAGCCTTCAACCTGTTTGGATCCACAACTCTAACTGAGGTAGCAGGCAAGCTACTGGGGAATGAAAGCCTCCCAGCATTGTCATCCTGCAGTGACTAGGTTAAAGGAATGATGGGGAAAGACAGCCTCCCATCATTCTACTTCATCTGCTGATTCGTGGTGCTTCCCACAATCTCAGAGGGTCTAGCTTCCTCACAAGCAGACACCTCTAGATTGATGGGGCTCACTGAAAAAGCACCCTCATCTAGGATGGTGTTGGTAAAGTTCATAGCATCTGTCTGATCTTTCTCAACCCCCAGGGTATCAAAGGAGTTATGCAAGTGAAGACTTTGATCATCCAAAACATCTTGATTGCTAGAGAAAATAGGAGCCAAAAAAGGAGGTTCATTAACGCTATATTTGGTATAAAATAATGTATAACTTATAAGCTAGTTTATAGCAGGCGAGCTTATAGAGGATGCCATATAAGCTAGATTATAATTGATATCAGATAAGTTAGTTCTTTGAATTTGTAGTGTTTGATAAAAATAGCGGTTGAACTAGCTTATAAATTTGAAATGACGTAAAAAATGTGTATTTAATTAATATTTTTTTTTTCGATTAAAATTATAGAGGTAAAATTGAGTTAAAAAGTGATAAGCTATAAATTTTAAATTATAATCTACTTGAATTAACTTATTACAAACTGCTATAACCTCACAAAAATAAACTATAAGCTTGTAAGAAAATAAACATTATCAAATATGTCTTTTTTAATCAAATGAACTTGTAAATCCCTCTAAAAAATACATTTCCCTTGGTTATAAACGTAAGCCATGTCAATACATGAAACATAGAAAATCCTTTCTAAATACAATCATCGTCTAAACACTTCGTCATATTTGTCTATCATTATAATTATGTTAAATTCTAGGCTTAATTGCAGTTTTGATCCCCATATTTTAACAATTTTAGAATTTTGATCCCCCTATTTTTAAATCAGCAATTTTGGTCTTCCTATTTTAACAATTTCCGAATTTTCATCCCCATATTACTATATCAGCAATTTTAATCCCCTAATTTTGTCAATTGTTGAAGTTAGACTCATTTTCTAAAAGTGATAATAATTTGAAAGCTCTTGTGAGTTAAAGAGGGACTACTTGCTGATATTTAATACTCTATTTTACAAATATTTATGCTATTGTACTTTTTTTGGGTGTTATGCTATTGTACTTGAAATGGTGATTTTTTCCTTCGCCGTGAAAATTCAACAATAAAGTAGTATTAGTAGTATTACTCATACTTTAAAGTTTCGACAGTTTTATGATAAATTGAATACTCTGCTGTAACATACGACCCCTTATGCTATGGCATTTACAGAAATGCTGATTTTTTTTCTTTCACACGTGAATGCTCAATGATTAAGTTATTTGTGAACCTAGTCATTAATTTCGATGACATACCATGGTTAATATTTGTATGTGTTCTGAAATCTTCGAAAGTATGCATACTTTTGTTTTTGGGAGAGTCCCTTTCTATAAATTGAGAAGTTCTATGTGAATAGGGGTGATCAGAGTGCATAAACTGCACTGAACTGAACCACTTTAATGGTTCAGTTCAGTTTTTAAAAACCACTTTAAAAAAAACTGGTTTATTTTTAAAAACAATTCAGTTCAGTTTAAAAACTGGTTTGAAACCAGTTTAATATTTTTGAACCGTATTTTTTTTTATTAAAGTAAGCTTTTGTGAGTTTTTTTATTGAGAGATTTTTATATTTATTTCCTGTGATGCACTTTTTTTTTCTTTCAAATTTTTATATTAATTTATAAATGTTTAAATATACTTTTATTTATATAATTTAATATTATAAATAAATTAAATGAATAAGTTAATATTTATAAAAGAGAGGGTGGTAGGTGGCCGCCGGTGGTGGTTCACAGCGGAGGACGGCGGACCTCCGGTGACTTGCGGTGGCGGAGCTCCGGCGACCACCACAGCGGAGGACGGCGGACCTCCGGTGACTTGCGGTGGCGGCAATTAATTTAAATTATCTTTTAACTAAAAAAATATCTAACTTGGGAGTTGAACCATTGACCTTTACCTCTTTATAAGATAAATTTACCACTACACCAATATAACTTATGTGACAATAATTTATTGTTATATATATAAATCAGTTTTGTTTATAATTTTGTATTATTTCTCAAAAATAAATTTTGGTTAAACATTGGTAAAAGAAAATAATAAAGAGTTCAAAACAAGTTAAAACTGGTTTTTAAATTAAGTTTGGTTAACTGAATTGGTTTAAATTTGTGGTTCAGTTTATGAACCATTTAATAAGATTCAGTTTTTTTGTGATTCAGTTTGGTTCAGTTTGAGGATATGGTTCAGTTAACCACATTTTTGCACACCCCTATAATGTGAGAGATTATTCTGATTCTACTAAGCATACCAGCTTATAAGAAAATGACAAGTTCAATTTTATAAATTGACAAAATAAGGAGACTAAAATTGCTAATTTATAAACAGGGGACCAAAATCCATAAAATCTTAAAATTAAGGGATCAAAATTGCAATTAAACATAAATTCTATTCTCTTTGCTTAAGTTTCTAAGCTATTACGCGTGAGTAACCCAATACCTTAAACCTAAGTAAACAAATACGCACGATTTTTTCTGTTGTCTATCGAACATGGCTTAATTGTTTAGAGATTGTTTGCTTCCCTACGCAATATGTAGCATTAAATACCAAGAAATCGATACTTTACAAATTACAATTTATTAGGTTCGTTAAATAATTGATTTGGAAAAAAATCTTGCCAAAAGTCGCAACAATATGTGATTAGATTCTTGAATGAAAGACATATTTTCTAACTTATTACATTTCTTAAACATGTAGTAATACATCTTAAATCAAATCCAAAAAATAGACACAACATTTGAAACTCAACTAGAGTTAGAAATAGGCCAGACCAGCTTATAGAGGCCTACGATATGGCCTGCTTAGGCCTGACCTGAATTGGCCTATTTAGTAGAGAGACCTATAATTATTCTTTTTAAAAAGTCTGTTTAGTTAAGTAGGCCAGTCTTAGGCTTTCAAAAAAGTCTGTTAAGCATGATAGGCCAACCTATTAATACATATCTATGAAAAAGTGTTTTTTTTATATTGAAATAATTGCATACATTAAAAATAGAAACACTTTTTTCTCTATCTAAATTCATTATGTTTTGTTGTTATAGACTTTTAAGTCGGCTTTAATGTTGTTGAAATTTGTTAGCAATGAAATAGGCTTTAAGACATGTTTAGCCTATTTAATAGGTCAAATGAACTATTTGATGACCTTAATGTAAAATAGGTCTGGAAGTAGGCTTTCAAGCTAGTCCAGAGTTTTAAATTGGCCAGGCCAGGCCAAGAAAAACGGCCTATGATAGGCCATAGTTCAGGCTCAGACTTGTAAATATTTTCGTAGGCCATGCTCAGGCCTTCTAAAGCTTGGCTTGGTCTGACCTATTCCCACCCCTAAAATCAACCATGTAAAACTACTTGTGAACTTTATTTCACATGCCCTTGACCGAAGCCTAATGCCCCACGGAACCAGAAAGCTTATACGTAGTGTTCACATAGCGCCCGAGTCCAACATGTAGTTTTTGTTTTTTGCTTTTCTTGTATTTTAATTTTTCGTTGTATAATTGATTTTGAGCTATCCAATAAATCTCATATGAATCCATTATTTTGAAAAGTACCCACATTTTATTTGTTCACAAGCAAAGTGAACATAAGAGTTGTAGATACAATCAAACATTAGAGTACAACTGTTAACAAAGTGCAGCTAATCATACATTTTAGTATAGTACAACCTATAATTTCAATGTTTGATCAGATAACTTTTGACGTTTCTTGCAATACCTCCATGCAACTTGAATTCGGGTTGCTGCAAGGGATCTCCAATAAGGTGATTCATACCTAACATAGTGAAGTCATCAGATGATTATATCAAATCCATGGATTTCAAAACACAAATCGAAATAAGTGAAAATATGATATACTTATGGACAAATCTTAATGAAGGACAATTCATTTTCATTATGCTTAAATGCACTTTTGACCCTTAACTTTTTAAAACTTGCGACTTTGACCCCCAACAAAAGATATAGCAATTTTGCCACTAACTTTACAAAACGTTGCAACACTGTTGAGAAAATGCCACGAGTCAAAAATCAGGGGGTAAAACTGATATTTATTTAAAGACAAGGGGCCAAAAGTGTTTTTTTTTCTTTCTTAGATAGAGGGCCAAATTTTTTTTTTATTTTTCTTACGTTTTGCAACGTTTTGTAAAGTTTGGGACCAAAATTGTTTTTTTTGTTGAGGGGCCTAATTCACAAATTTTAAAAGTTAGGCGGCCTAAATTGCATTAAAGGTTTTTCAAAAAGTCATCAAATGGTTAAGACTATTATGTCCAAACAAGCAAGGGGATACAACAAAACAAGGAAGTAAATTACCTTAAAGGTCCTTGAACAAGAAAACTCCTAAAGGATCTCGTGAAAATGGTTGTGACTTCTTCAAGATCAGCAGCTTTTAGTGAAAATGCCTCCACATTTGTTAAGCACTTTACTGTCCTGTTGCTAATTAATCTCTGTCCTGGAAGCCTAACTTTTTTACCATCTGCAAAAGAGAAAATATATTAATGAACATTTTGTTTCTCATATAGTACTAATATAAATTAATTCCTAATATGTTAAGCCTCTCACTTGTAAAAGAAAAATTATTACAAGAATCTTGCAATAACTAGAGTTTTATAAAAACAGTTCTAGAAATTGAAGTTAACTTCCAACTCTCAATATTATTAGAAGTTCTTTCATTCATCTACTCCATAAATATTTATAAACTCATATCAGTTTCTTCCCGATGAAAAAACCATAAAGTAGTTAGACGAAATGACAAATATCCATTGAAGCTCATACACACAAGTGGAGGGGCTGGGGTTCGAACCTCGGTCACGAGGTCCATGCCTAGTAATTTCGACATTTTTGCCAGTTGAGTTAGGACTTATGGACGAGACAAAATCAATTCTATTAAGAATATGTTAAAATCAGTTCTATACATCTTTATTTTTGATAATATAAAATCAATTCTATAAATCCGGAATCAATTTCGCCTCCACCAAAATATACCAAGCATACACTAAGAAGTTATTTTAAACCATTAAAGCTTATCTTGGGACATGTTATGGTATCAAGTATTTTATACCTTTGCTTACTGAAGATTGCTCAAGATACCATGTAAGAAGTTCTTCACCACAAGCATCTCCTTCAGATAAAGAAACTCCAATTCCATTTTCTCCAATGCTCTCCAATTTTCCTCGCACTACAAACACCATCTTCCCAACTACACCACCCTTACTCATAATTTTACTTCCATTTATGTATGTCTTCTGTCTTAGTCTCTCACAAATTGCATCTAAAATAGGCTCATCCATCAAAGAGAAAATTCTAATCTGCACACATATAATTAGATTCTCAACATTATATACAAACTAATGCAAAATAGATAAGTCAGAAGCAAATTATTGTTTTGCTATGCATTGATTGAATAAGCGACACAAAACGAGTTTTAAGAAGGTTTAGAGTTCAAACTCTAAAAACTGACCTAACCCGTAACTTACTAACATTTTTCTATCCTGATGCTCAGAGTAATCATAAAAGTTAAAAAAATATATATTCTTGTGCATACTTTCTTAATAAAATTGAAGAGATGGCGCCTTATGTCAATTTGAAGATCTTCTGGTAAATTCTCAAGAAGTGTTTCTTCGTTCACTCCTCTGGTTGCTGCCCAATTATACCGCTCAGCCTGTTGTACTCTCCTGCATGAAATTCATATTTATCACTTGCACAACGGTTCTGTTCGGATAAATAGATTAATTACGCGTTTATAGCATAAATAGACAGATACTCTTTATTGACAATGTATGTGTGATTCATTAGAAGAATTAGAGCATTTAATTTCATACCTTTTCAGATCTTCTGGTAAGCGACGATGCCTCATCCATTGCTCAACATCACGACCTCTAAGTAGCATTTCTAGCCTCCTGCAAACAACATGGAAGAAAATATATCATTTGCATAGTTACCCTAAGAACTAAACATATCACAGATTCACTACAGAGCTCAACAAAAAGTTAAACTTGCAGAATCAAATAAATGTGATAGAGAGATAATAGAATATGGAAGCTACTTAGAAAGAATGTATTCCTGAAATATCGAAAATAATGTTTTATATTTTTTCAGAATTTTAAAAATATTCAATCTATTTTTAAAGTACATTTTCGAAAACTTTCACGCTACCTTCTTTTATGTTTATTTTACCAGTTGAAATTTGAAATGGAAACAGAAAACATAGAAGTAAATGTTCCTAACAATGTCATCATATTAACAATTTAAGGGAAACAACATTTGAGAGTAGTAAGTTCTACCTTCTTCCAAGACCTTGGAGAAAGTTTTGTATGTTTCCAATGAGAAGTGCAAAAAGCAAGAGTCCCAATCCTATGACAGCAATTGTAAAAAGAACTTCCCATACAAAATAGCTTGGTGTTAGACCACCAGCCAGAGTACTGATTTGCTGCAATAAGGATCACAAAGCGATGATTGTTAACTGTTAAGAGATTTCAAACCATTCATATGCTATTATTGAAGAACTTAAGTTGGTGTTTGTTCAAGATAGGCCTTGATATGATATTAGAGCATTTATGATCAAAGTCCTAAAAACAAGGATAGAAATATGTCATGCCGGCCGTCTGAGAGGGGATGACCTAGTCTACACCTTCCCTAAATCAGACTAAGCTTTTTTACTTAGGTCCTGTTTGGATAAATAGTTTCATTAAGCGCTTACCATAAAAGTCGTATAAGTTATTTATATAACAAAAGATAAAATAAGGCATCTCCACGCGCAAATGTAATGACTAATCTCTTCAAGGATCTGAGGCACATTTAGGGTTGGCTTTTCCAAATTTGAATTTTCATTCGCATGAACCTGGGATCAAATCTATGACCGCACGCTCAAGGAATCCGAGCTACATACTACTTAGACCACACCAGTTTGGTGCAACAAAATGATCCTGGTTACTACAAAAGGTACTAAACAATGAAGAAAAATGAAATACTAACCTGTAATCCCCAAAAATGAGAATACACATATTTGTTGACCACATTAGTTTCAAAAGTAAGTGGTACAGCATTGACATAGATTCCATAACGAAAACCATTTGGAGAAGGATTCAAACAAGCAATGGCATCTGAGTTGTTGTTCCACATAACTGATGTTTGGTCTGATAACTGGTAAGTTCCATTACGACCATGTCCGCAGTCAATGATATCAATGCATCCTTTGATGTTTGACTTATTGCAAGCATCTCTCAAACATTGATTTACCCTCTAGAAGAAGAAAGAAGAAGGAACAAAATGAGAAAGTTTATAATTAAGTATAAACTCCTATTCAGGAACGAGTCGGTAACTAATTTTCAAACTAAATAGTCTTGATATTGTCACACGGACCTGTAGACCAAAGAGGTACCAGGAAGATCCAACAACATGGCTAGCAAGCATAAACATGAGAAGATTTATAATGAAATTTGCCCTTGCTGACTCAAATATGAATCCAGTTGGAGACCTTCCATTTAGCAGAGTCAAAATCCTAAATAATCTTGGAATGTATTGCACAAGAATCACTGCACGTAGAAGATTCTTGGCATAATTTGCTCCTGATAAACCCAAGTGCCTCGGTAACACAGTTAGTATCATTATCTGCATTCACATATTTCACTACAGATGTCACGTGTCAAATAGTTTGATGAGTTAAGTGCTTTATGATATAAGTGTTTATGTATAAGTTATTTTTATAACAAAAGATAAAAAAGTCAAATTATTTTCATATAAGTTGTTAACTGAAAACAACTTATAAAATGTCATAAGCTGTCTCCATAAACTCTCCAAGATATTTTCACAAGTGTTTATGTCAATAGATAAGTTCAATTTTTTATTTTTTTTAAATGAACCAATCCAAACAGGCGTTCGTTCCCGACAGTTTACAACTAACTTTATAGGATAAAGTAAATATTCTCAATCTTAGTAAATAAACTAATGGTTGATTATTAACTGTTGATGTTCCAACATATTCATAATAATTTAATGTGCATATACACTTAACATATATAGTTGTTTTATTCGGCAACGATTGAAAATACTCATAACGACCAAACTTAGTGCATGATTGGATTCATAGTGAATTTGGTAAAATCACAATGGTTTATGACTTTGTCAAAGTTCTAAAGTGTAATTTTATCAAAATTATGATAATATATCGTGATTAATCATATGTTTGGAACAACGTATGTGGCCAATTTACTCCGTCTCAAAGCTTATCCAGCGTGAAAATATAGAAGCTTGTTCAACATAAAAACAAATACGTGCGAAGCCAAACTCAGCGTAAATCCAAACATGCAATTAATCTAGCGAAAAAACAAAGTTCATAAGAAATTGAAGAAGAGGAGAAGAAATTAACTTGAGGAAGAGGCAAGACAACAAATAAGTCAAGAAGAAAATAACTCTGCAGGTAACGGACTGCAATTTTCTTGGGATCATCAACTAAATCTCCGGCACCAACCACCCTTGACTCTGGAGAAACATAGGCCAGCCTAAACTGCAAAGGGGCAATTAGGTAAGTTTTTAAATTTTAAATTATAAAATACAATCAAACAACACTTAAAATCTCAACAATCATATTCAAGATTCATTGTACATAAAATTTTCTCTTTTCATTTTTGCCTCAACTTATAAACAAACCATAGAGTTTATGTAAGAAACAATAGACTACTAATAATTAGTGTACGAAACCAGGAAAGGGAGTATAAATTAATCATTTTATTTTTATCTTTCTTCCAAGATACTATTCTATGGATATATGGATTAGCACAATTTAAACATAAGGGGAGATAGCTACCGACCTCGATAGCACCAACACTTTTGATCAAAGGTGTGTTAAAATATTTCCGATGTTTTTTTTAAGAAGCTTAGCCCACCTAAATTAGCACCGGAGAGAATCGAACCTGAGATCTTGAGGAGGAACACACTCCCGAGTCTCAAGTCAATACTACCAGGCTAATCCAAGTGGGTTAAACTATTTCCGATGTTGACATGTTAGTATTTAATTTGGTGGTCGTGTATGTGTCAGTGCTTCATAGATACTGAGAAATTACCTGGAGAAGAATGTTTAAGAAATATACAAAATCATTCATGCTTCTAAGTAAAACAAGTGTTTCTGTCATTGTCCAATCGATAGCAATACAATTAAAGTCCTACAACAATGAATGGGAAAATGGAGAGTGAATTTACAACAGAAAAAAAAACTAGCAGTTTAGTACTGGTATTTTCATATTGAAAGATTTTTCAATTATAAAAGGAAAAGAATCATACCTTCTGCACATATATCAAGAATAAAAATAATGGATCCACAAAAATTGCCAGCATGCAAAAAATGGCCAGAAATTTGTTCCATTGTTGAACAAGTTTATTGTGAGGGTTTATAACTCCAGGAACACATGAAGAGCAGAAAGAGAAAAAATTTCTCCCAAAATCCTTGGCATCTCCATAAAGTGCATTTTGGAACTGTAAACATTCAAGAAATGGACAAAACTATACTTGGTTATGTGAACAAGGAAATGGAAAAGGTCACAACTAAATCAAGTATAATATGTGTAGTATATTGAACTAATTTTCTATCAATTAAAAATCATATATTGAACAGTGGTAAGAAGAAAGATGTATTGAACAAAATGTTAGATGAGTATTTTAGTTTATCATCTTATATTATAATTTTTTTTATTATATACTAAGCGCATGTTTGGATTAGAGGTGAGTTTGATGAAATCACGGTGACACATCAAAACTTGATCGGTGCTCTATATTGTAGTTTTTATCAAAATCATGGTTCCATACTGGATTATAATAGTAGAAGGAAATTCTTTCTAAAATTAAGTAGAAATAATGGAATATAATAGTACATATTTTAGGAAGAAACATACCTTGGGATCAAATTCATTTGTATAGTTTGGATTTGTTTGTTGAGAAGCCTTGAAGTAAGTAGGACAAGTAGTACAATAAGGATCATCACACATTCCTAATGGCCCAGATTTCTCTAAATGTTCATTTTCTCCATCATGGTTTTTATTCCAATGTTTTTCACGTTTGACATTGAATGGAGAAACTTTTTCTGTCTTGATATTCTCTACTTTGTTTCCTATCACAACTACACTACAGAGTGCACCAGCATGTCCATTTTTTAGACTAGTTTGTGTCTTCTGTGACTCCATAGAGATCAAGTGAATAGAAATTTTTTCCCTTTCTGTCCTTGATATATGCCTATGACAAATATAATTTATAAGTTCATCACATCATAGTTGTGTATGTCTTTGTGACAGCACTGACAATAAGTTGAAACATGAAAGGCAAGAAGGTATAATATAAAACAGTAAATATTATCAGATAATCAATCAATGTAACATAAAAACTGAAAGGCCAAAGAATATGCATTTAGTTTTAATAATGCATCCTATGAAGCACTAACACGACACTGGACATGACACCGACTCTCTTCAATTATAAATTATCACTTTCTTCAATCTAGTATCTAAAGTATATAAAAGTAATACGTAGTGTACAAAACCAATTATTTATAGAGACCATTTACGATCATTTTTCATTATTTAAATTGAGCTATCTTCAACGTGCATGAACAATTAGTTATAGTTAAGAAAGACAAGAGAGAAAATAAACTTAGAATAAAAGAGTAAGACCTGGTTGAAGAGAAAACTCCCTATTCAAGTTAAAGCATGCATTCTTTGGAGCTTGTTGATAATTGTAAGAGTGGAGATGAGTGCATGTATAAATAAATCATAAATATCAACAATGTGAGAAAGAGAGATTTGTTAAGGTGAAGAAATGGACAAAGACAGTTGTGACTTTGTTATTATGCAGTGTACAATGAAAGAGCAACAAAAATTGTTTGATGTTATCATGTGTGATATATTAAAATATTGATGTTGCCTGCTTACTTTGTTTTGAACGGTACGGCAAATTCAAAGCTTATTGTGTTAAAATGGAATATTTTCATATAGTTTACAAGTCTACCAATTTTAATGAAAATTCAATGAGAAATCAAACCCCATCTAAACAAAGTATAGAATGGTGAATTAACATTAGGCCAACCACCAGCTACATCCTTGGTAGCATTCATAACATGCTTTGCAAGACTGGCTCCAATATTCTTGACTTTATCCTTTAATTCAATGCTCTTTTTTGCATCAGTTTATCCTTTAAATTCAGTGTTTTTTTTTTTTGCATCAATTTTCTCCAACTTCGGCCACTATAGGACCACCAAAACTTTTCTCAATTACCACGTTAGGTCTCTAAAACAGAGGAAACTTAACATCAACCAGTACATATTGAATGATTGGATTATACAAACTCAAATAATGATTTTTTTTTCTTTGCAAAAGCAAAAATGTTACTTACATTGTTGGAATTCTGTGTTCACTGCACATGTCTTCATGCCTTGAATGATATTGTTGCTGCAGCTCAAATTGTGACAAAAGTACCGTTGGAAAATGGAAGTCCGAGTAAGAAGTCTCTCATTGAATAAAAATGTGAGTGGGGAACAACATTTAAGTGAGGTGATCGACATACTCATTGTCTTAGGGTTTTGAGGTGAAGATGTTGCGCTCAAATCATTTATGTTGTTGCTCATAACCTAATGGGAGATATCCTCCTATTTTAGCCTCCATTGGTGTGCTTGATCAACAATGGTGAATGGAAATCATCAACACCATCTAATTTTCTACTGTTTTTATTAGGATTGGTGAATTGAATATCCTCCATTTTATTATTCTGTTTGAAGACATGGGTTTCAATTTCTATAAGGAGTGGTTGTCTCCTCATTTGCACACTTAATCTCGGCATGGTTCCATTCATTTTTAAAAAACGCTTTGTCTAGTTAATATTTGTGTTCCAGGTATTCCTCCGGTGTATATAAGCCGTTTGACCTAAGTTCAATATCTTGTATATAGATGCAAATCAAATAGATATGTATGATCCAATGAGAAATACCATCAAACCTATTTTGAAGATCAATTTTATAACCATTGATGATAAGACCAACAGTTGATGTGCGAAGAATTTCACTATCGAGATGTTGTTACGAAACCAGAAAGAAATTGATGGCCCCTTGCTTTGTTGCTTAAACCATTTTGGAACCTTTGCAGTTCCTGGCAAACAAAACATGGTGCCTCCAGCCTCATGCTGCTTCTGTTACTTATAAGTAATATATAAATTTAGTTTAGCATAAATTACACTCTGAGATATAAAAAATCAAGAAATATTCATGCATCAAAGAAACAAAACCTGATTCATTAGCATGCTTCTACATGACGAAGTCAACGATTTACAATTTAATGCCGACAACCATTTTAGATTTAGAGGGATCCCTCTAACTTCTCGAAGATGCTTGCAATTATCCAATATAAGGTTACTTAAAAAGCAACAGTTTCTTATGCATTGGGGAAGTATTGTGAAATATTTCCAAGACAGCTCTAAATAGCTTACATTAGCAAAACCATGTGAGAACGTGTTAGAAGAAATCCATCTGACAAGTTACAGTTGGAGAGTTCGAAACGATCAATGTTTGCAGACACAATGGAACCCAAAACTTGTTTAACCCGGCTCAGATTGGACAAAATTGGATTGGATCGAACTCACAATCCTAACAATTTTCATAATTTTTCGGCGATCACATTGTTCTGTGTTAGCAGCCAACACTCAGTGGATTTAATCCCACATCGGATAGGTAATTTATAAAGAGGAGACACTCCTCACCTTACAAGCCGGTTTTGTAAGGATGAGTTAGGCCCCATAATTTGTGACATGGTATCAGAGCATATCATAGATCTATCGTTGGGCTTACTGCATCGTCCACGCTACAGGCCCATTGGGTTGGGCTGAAGCGTGAGGGGGTGTGTTAGCAGCCAACACTCAGTAGATTTAGTCCTACATCATATAGATAATTTATAAAGAGTCACTCCTCACCTTACAAGCCGGTTTTGTAAGGATGAGTTAGACCCCATAATTTGTGACATCCTGTTCTCATGTGCATCACGCCATGAATGGTTGTTCATGGATCACAGGACCGTGCAATCCTACAAAGTAGCTTGCATTCCTACAAACATTGGAGCCAACCATAGATAAGACAAGTAACACTATAATATGACAACATTTTTTTGACTCATCATCAAGAGATAGTAATGCATGTAATGAAAACAATAATTCATAAGATATCACATCATGCGACATCATAAATGTACAGATGAGCAAGCAACCATTATTTATAAATTATATTGATACTTGATGGTAGCCGAAGGGGATAATATATAACATAATAAATAAGTTAACAGAATTATATAATTGCATACCTAAATAAATAATTGATTAACAAGATGAATAGCAGGTCCAAAACAACTTACTATATACAACAGAGATAATTTGATAGAATTCTGGTACTTGTTTTCATATAAAATTCAAGGATCAAAACAATTATCATATAGTCCAAAACATAAGATTACTCTAAATCACATAACCAAACTCAAAATAGTTCTGGTACTTGTTTTCTATTGTTCCATTTATGCAGAAGAGACAAAAAACAAATAGGGGAACTAAAACTACTTCCAGTTCTGCCAAATACAAGAAACACAAAACCGGATTCAGTAGCATGCTTCTACACGAGGAACTCAAAGATTCACAATTTAATGCAAACAAGATTGAGGATTCTTAAAGAGCGATGTTCTTCGATGCATTCTGGAAGAATTGTGAAATTACTCTTCGATAAGTGTAAGTATGTCACATTAGTAAACCACCTCAGAACTATTGGAAGAGATTCATCTGTTAGGTTGCAATTTGCTAGCACAATAACTTGTACATTTGAGGACACCATGGAACTTGGTTTATCACTTTGTTTTGGCAATAGATGATAACGCTGAACATCAATACCGGACAATTTTGGCATCATGAGAATGCTACTTGGTAACAACCTAAGAAAAATTCCATGTCCATCTAGTATTATATATTGAATCCCAATGAGATTTTGAAATGAATCTGGCAATTCATCTATGGAAGTTTCTTCCAAATCAATTCCCACTATCTTTTCCATCTTTACTAATATTTCTGGAAATTTCTTAAGCCTATAACAATATGAAAGTTCAAGTAGTTTAAGAGATGTCAATTGAATTGGTGGAAAACTCTTGAGATTTATACAACCTTCAGCTTTCAAGATTTTAAGTTTTTTCAGGCACCCAACAGAATCATGAATTGTAAGTAAATTCTTACACCATCTAAATGAAAATTCTTCTAAATTTTGGAGACTAGATACATCACTTATTTCTGTTAACCTGTAACACTTGTCTAAATGTAAAACTTTCATACGCAAGAACATCTGCAAAAAAAAAAAATCAAAATTAGAAGGAAAAAAATGAATGGTCAGAAGGTAATGTATTTGTATACACGATGAGGAAGATGAAATCATTACCCTTTCCTTCAAAGAGTTGGCCAACTTAAATGATGTAAGGCTACTGTTAGGTAACTTGCATATGGAAAGATTCTTTGGAAGAAAATCAGATGGTATATCCTGTAAACCATGCCATTCCAGTACTTTTAAACTATTAGGAAGATGTACATGAGATTTGGAAAAGGAACTAGTTTTAACAATAAGTGTTTTGAGGTTTTTCATCTTCTTGAGTTCATCTCCTTTCAATTCTACCATTTCTCCAGGTAGTGGAAAATCCAAATGTATAATTTCAATTTGACCTGTTCCCTACAAAAATGGCAAATCAACCGAAACACATATGTATGGGTTACAACTTTACACACTTCATCTAAGAAATTTTTATGTTATAAGGGAAGAAAATCAATCTCTAACATGATCATTAGTAGCACTAATTTAGAGTAAAAGGAAAGACTTGTCTAAAGAGAGAAATTCACTTTTAAAAGAAAGTGAGTAATATCAATTGTTGATAAACACTCAATGATTGATACTACATGCACATGCATAACAAATCATAGGCGGCTACAATATCAACCCTTCATTTTCCAACTTTTTTAACTACTCATTTAGTTAAGGAAGGCAAATCCTAAGCAAAAAGTCAAATAGCCATTAGTAGCACTAATATTTAAAAGAGCTAAATCAAGGTTAAAGATAAAAATAAAAAATATGTATTGTCTTACTGAATTTTCTTCAAAGACTTGAAATATATCTTCATGGAACCACAACCTGCTACGTTTTCCAGGCTCTCTTACTGATTCTTGTCTTACAATTTCTTTACCCATGTCTTCTATCAAGTCATGCATTGTGACACTATAATTCCACCGACAAATCCTTAAATAGAGATTTTTTAACCAACACTCCAATATGATATGTCATGCATTGACCGTAATGAGCATAAAGCATATCTTCCATCTGTTTTAGGTTATACCCTTTGAAGCAACAAGCAATGTCGAGAAAAACACTCTGCTCATCTTCCTCCAAAGCATCAAAACTTACTTTAAGTATCTTCTGAATCTCTTTATTAGGAATCCTTTCATATCGATCCAACAAAGAATTCCAATCTTTTATATTTTTTCCAAACAAGTTGGAACCTAATACTTCTAACGCCAATGGAAGGCCAGAAGCATAATTTACTGCGCGGTTTAAAATGTGCTCATAACTTGAATCAACTTGCTTACTTTTAAAAGCCTTCCACCTAAGCAATTCAAGTGCTTCTTCCTTATTTAACTCGTCTATTTCATATGTTATTTCAATCCCATGACTTGATAACAAGTGTTTGTCTCGAGTGGTAATGATCACCCTACTACCAACACTAAACCAATCTAGCCCTCCAGCTAAGACTTGCAGCTGCTTCAATTCGTTAACGTCATCAAGAACCAATAGAACCTTTTTCCGGTGTAGCCTTTGCTTTATGATTGGAATTCCCTCACTACTATCTCCTAATTTAATGTCCAATCCAACCGTTTTGGAAAGAAAATCCCTTTGGAGATGCTCTAAACCATGTTTTGCTGAATTTTCTCTCACATTGTGAAGAAAACATACACATTCAAATTGATCAGCGATGAAATTATAAACTGCTCTTGCAAGAGTTGTCTTACCCATTCCTCCAAGTCCATAGATACCTAGCATCTTGACTTGATCATTAGATGCAACTTCTAGAAGTGAATTTACTTTAACTACTCGAGACTGCAGGCCAACTGGGTAATCGACAACATGTAAAGGAGCACAATTCATCTTGTTGGATACATTTTTGATTATATCCCCAATAAACTTGTATTGATATTCATTCCTGCTCAATCATATAAGTTTTTGTGAATATATGACATTCAATATATTGATAGTTATATTTTATTATTATTACAAATCAAATTCATTCTTTTTGACATGAAAATAACTAATATTTATTCAAGAATAAAAAATTTGTATTTCCTAGGATATAAACTAAACCAAATGCAGAATAGAAGTGATGTGGGTACCTAGGATTAAAATGGTGGCCGGACAAGTTAGCTGCTTGGTTAAGAGCCATCTTCCATTTATGCAACCTCTTTATGTTGTAGTTGTATTTTTCTTTGTTATTTTGGAACCTCTTTTCATGCCTAGCTATGGCTTCGCCAAAACTCCCAGTCTGATGTCGCACGTGAGAAGGTTCCACGTCATAGAAAACAGGTAAAATTTTGCGACCCTTCTCTTGCTTGAAGCAATGAATGATGTGGACAAGTTCGTCCAAACAAAACATAGAAGAAGCATAGTTGATAGAGAAGACCGGAACGAAAATCATGGACTCTTCGATGGCCTTGACAAGTGATTGTGTGATTTCATCACCTCCATGAAGCTCCATATCATCAATGAAGGTGCGGACTCCAGCGTCACATAGAGCTCTATAGAGATTTCCCGTAAAACCATAGCGAGTGTCAATGCCCCTAAAACTCAAGAATACGTCATAGGTGAATCCGTAAGAGAAGGAAGAAAAAGATGATCGGGGCATAGCCATGATAATAGAAAAGAAATGGAAGAGTATGAGAAGTTTGAGTATGAATGAGTGTCTAGGGTCTCAAAATAAGTTAAGAAGAGAAGCTGATGAAAATGGCAACAAGGTTGCAATTAAATTGATCCATCAAACAAACATTGTGAGTGAAACTTCCTTCCCATTTCCTATCTACCAAATACGAAAGAAAAGACAAGTCAACTTTCTTTATTAAAAAAATACATGAGATAAACCAAAGAAGATGTGTAACAACTTCAAAGCTTCACCTAATGGATATACTCAGACATTTAATAAGAACTCCATTATGGTAAAGACAGCAACAGAAATTGAACAATAACAGGAAATATAATGGGAAATTGGGTCGTAAGATGGCATGCTTTACTTAATGAAGTCAACAAAGTTATTATTCTAATTCCAAATTGTCAAAGATTGCATGCTTTAGTTAGTAGATAGAATATATGTAACAAAATTAAAATCCAAATTTAAGTTATTATTATATACTACTTGTTAAGATTTTTCAACAAATATGGCTTGGTTCATGCAGTACATGCATCAGTTGGAACCTCCTATTGCAATCTTGATTTCTCCACTCATCTTATTGTTGAAATTTGGGGTCTAACTCATCCTTACAAAACCGGCTTGTAAGGTGAGGAGTGCCTCCTCTTTATAAACTCTGATCAAGCTTCCTATCTAACCGATGTGGGACTAAATCCACCTCCTCAAAGACAAGCCAACATAAGGCAACTAGGGGCAGATCGCAATTTAGGTGGGATTACCAACACACCCCCTCATGCTCGGGGCGGGATTTCCAACACTTATCAACCTACCACACTAGAGATAACTAAGCAGACTCTTGTCATTTTAGGAATATAAAGGCACAGTCGCTTAATTCTCTTAACATGAAGCGAACTGCTAATTGGTACTTGTGTACCGGTTCGTGGTACTTTTGTGAATTGGTTCACACAAACTCCCATGTTATTCATGGAAACTGACAAATCGGGTGAACCGAGACAAATGGGTGGAGATCGAAAAAGATGAAGAGGTTGAGTAGGAGATAAAAGAGAAAGAACTACCTCCGGTGTAGCAAATAAATTTTGCAGGAAAACCTCTTCAAAGCTTGGAGAAAGAGAATGTCTCTTGCAAAATAAGACCGATAAAAAAGTGGACACTAGTTTGTTGCAACAGGCTACTATAATTCTTCTACTTTTATGCAATATTTAGATAGCTTACTATACTTAATTAGGTAGTACTAGTACTACGAACTGACGTGTATCGAAACTCTATATCCGACACGTACCGAATTCTTCTAATTTTATGTACCACGAACCGTGCCCATACCGCGTACCAACGCGAATTGCAAATTATGTGACTATGTATAAAGGACAAATACAAATGGATTTATAAAGCTTGAGAAGAAAATCATACTCTCCTAAAATAATATCACAATTTTCTTGCTAATTAATATGAATAAGCTTCACTTATTTACCTGATGCAATTACATGATTTTTTGTCCCTTGGACTTAAGTTAAATGTCATACTTTAGGGTCTCACTCACCAAGGATCTGACCAGTGCTACCATGCCTGAAATGAAAAAAGGTTTAAGAACTGGTAAAACAACAAATCCAGTTCTAAAGAAAACAGATGAATAAAAACGCACACTGGAACACAAGCAATTGATCATAGTTTAACCAATTGTGTCTATTTCTTGGACAGTATAGTAGCTGTTGTGTTTTTTTATTATTCAATCTTAAGGTGACACATTACAACTTGAGATTAAATACTACGGTTCAATTTACAATTTTACCTTTGAACCACTACGCTCGCGAGTGACTGCACACTTATCCGTAAATATGAGTCAGACTTAACAAAAACTGTTTTAGTAAATATAAATAAATAGCTTCAATAAGTATCAAAAACTATGCAGTAAAGTCTTGCATAAATATCGAAGTAGCCAATGGTTCAGATTGAACTATATATAAAGTAAAATCTTTGCTTAAACCCACCACATCAGGCCTCTGCAACAGAGGAAACTTAACATCAACCAAATCATATTAAATGATTGAACTATACAAACTCTAAATAGACCGGCATTACCATCTGTCGGCATTAACATCAACCAAATCATAATAAACGATATGAAAGCAACATCAGATCTCGTTGGAGTTGAAATCGATTGGGATGAAAATCAGCAAAACAAATAAAAGAAAAAAACATGAAGAAAGCTGACTTGACATCTAAATGATAGAGTGACCAAGAGTAAACTCAAAATCTTGGATGCTGAAGGTTGTAGTAAACTCAAGAGTTTTCCACCTTTGAAGTTAACCTCACTTGAACAACTGGAGCTTTCATTTTGTGAAAGTCTCAAGTGGTTTCCGGAGATATTAGGACAAATGAAGAATATAAAAGTAATTGTTTTGAAGGGAACTTCCATAGAAGAATTTCCATTTTCATTTCGAAATCTCACCGGACTTCACACCTTAGGAATATGGGGAAGTGGAATGCTTAGATTACCAGGTAGCATTTTCATGATGCCAAATATGTCAGAAGTTTATGTTCAGGGCTGCCAATTATTGCCAATACAAAATGATGAACTGAATTCCACGGTGTTTTCAAATGTACAAAAACTTCGGCTCATAAAATGCAACCTACCGGATGAACTTCTTCCAACACTTCTCACTTGGTTTGCTAATGTGAAATATTTAAACCTATTGGGGAGTAATTTCACAATTCTTCCCAAATGCCTCAAAAATTGTCACTATTTAAGTAGCCTGAATATGAACTGTTGCAAGTATCTTCAAGAAATTCAAGGAATTCCACCAAGTTTAAAACATGTGTCTGCATTACGCTGTGAATCATTGACTTCCTCAAGTAGAATCATGCTACTGAACCAGGTTTTTTTTATTGTAATTGTCTTCATACCTCATAGTATATAGTGTAATTTATCTTGCCATACTTCATAATTATTTATTTCTAACAGGAACTGCATGAAGCTAGAAGTACCGACTTTTGTATGGCAGGAACTTCAAGGATTCCCGAGTGGTTTGAGCACCAAAGCACGGGACCTTCAATTTCTTTCTGGTTTCGTAACAAAATCCCTTCCATATCTCTCTTTGTTGTTAGTAAATCGATGGATGACAAGTCTCTCCAGAGTCAATTTTATTCGCTAAGGGTCATTATGTTCGTCAATGGCGATCAATATTTTCTTGACGAGCACAATGGTGTCTATCGCATTATAGAACAGGATCATACATATCTATATGATTTGCATCTGCAAGATAGGGGGTTGGAAAAATCACTTTTGAAAAATGAATGGAACCATGTGGAGATTAGATATGAGAATAGTATGATGATTCCAATCCTCACAGAAAGTGGAATCCACGTATTCAAACATGAAGGTTGCACGGAGGATGTTCAATTCACCAATCCTTCCTTGTAAAAAAGAAAATTTAGATGATGATGACGAGGACGACGATGGTCATTATTCACAATTTTTCAGACCAATCACAAAACCATCCATCGGTGAAACGGAATAGCTTTTTCGTGGGCATGCAGGTTTTTGACAATATTTATGCTCGTGCAGCAGCAACAACAACTGCTTTGATTATTATGTATGTGAAATTGGTCATGTGGTGGTTTTTATTTTTTCACCAATCCATTCATGGGATGATATCGTAAATTCTCGTTGTATGCATTGTCCTATTTCTTTTTTTATGTTCAATGATATTAGATTATGAATTAATAATGAAATACTATGGTAGATCATGATTTATGTAATATGTTTGTAAATTATCTTGACTTCATATTTCAATAGTGTATTCAACTTAAAAATATTAAACCTAATAGATTGTGAAATTGTTCAAAGAATAACAAAAAGGAATGCCGTTAATAACTTAATGTTTGGATGAGGTAATTGAGAAATTTTGAAGAGTTTAGAATTCTAGGCAATTCAAATGAATCAATTAAATTGATTTCATTTCTAAATATTCTTCTTTGGACAAAGTAATAAAAAAAATTATTGTCATCATTTATGGACAACTTTTATAAATTTTAATTTTTTTGGGCCAAATTGAAAATTGAAATTAGGGGTCAAATTGTAAATTTCAAAAAAAATTAGGGGTCAATTTATATTTTTGAATAAGTTAAGGGGTAAATTTGTAATTTCCAACAAATATTAGGGGTCAAATTGCAATTTTTGTAAATTTATTGGGGTCAATTTAGAAAATTTGAAGACCAAAATGAAAAATTTGAAAAATTATAAGAATGAAGAAATTTCAAATTTTTAGTTTTTAAGTGTCATTTGAAATTCTCTAAATTTAACTTAAACAAAATATTTCATAAGTTTTCATCATTTTGAAAATTCTCCATATTATTATCCAAACAATGGAATTCATCTTAAAGTATTTGAATTCCCTCAAAACATTACATTACCTCAAAATATTCCTCCATCCAAATACAATCTAAGAGTGTGTTTGGATGAGATAATTGAGAAATTTTGAAGAATTTAAAATTCCAGGCAATTCAAATGATTCAATTAAATTGATTTCATTTCTAAATATTCTTGTTTTGATGGAGTAATCAAAAATTTCATTGTCATCATTTTTGGGCAACTTTTATAAAATTTATTTTTGGCTTAATTACACTTTTGGTCCTCCTATTTTACTCAACTCACGAAATTGGTCCTTCCTTTTTAAAATCGAACAAACTTGCCACTATTTGCATTTTTTTGCACTTTTGATTCATACCCCCTATCTGGCCTCCAAAAACGCTTATCTGTCACAATTTTGGATGAGGTGTCCAAAAAAACGCTTATGTGGCAAATCGGACGTGGAAAAACAATTGTACATGTCATCATATTAATATTTTATTATTCAAAAAATACATTTAAATCAATTAAATAATAGAAAACTAAAAAATATAAAATGTTTAGAATTAAAAATAAATAAAAAATAAACTTCTGCTTCTAAAAGAAAAAATAAACTTCTGCTGTAAATCAAAACCAGGATTATTACCATCCTTTCATCTCTTCTTCCATTTACAATTCATCTTCTCCATAGATTCATCATTTCAAAAATCAAAATCCCTAAATTTATCTTCAACTCCAAAACTATTTCCTCTCTTTTCTTCAAATAGATTTACTCCATCCTTCATCATACCAACACCATCATTCACCCAACATCATCATTGCTAGAAACACCATGGCTGTCAAGAATAAAAAACATAAGATTTCAAAGTCCCTGCTTCGTGAAAGAAAAAAAGAAACGAAGGTGAAAGAGAGATTTGGACATGGTGTAGGTTATTTGAGTTTTTTAAGGATGGTAACAGAAGCTGATTGGAGGGATGAGATAAACTACAATCTGATTTCAATTTTTCAAATCTGGATTTTATTTTTTTAGCAGAATGGTGACGGTTGAATTTTGTTAAATTTAGGAATCCTTACCAAATTTTGGTTTGTAGTGATTTAGGATTTTGTTTGGATTTCTGGGTATGATTTTGTTTGGATTTGTAAACAAATTTGGATTTTGTTTGGATTTCGGATTTTCAAATATGGGTTTTGATTTGGGTTTTCTTCTATGAAGAGGATGGTGTTTGAAGGAGAGAGGTAAGATAAGAGAGAAGAGAGATGTGTTGGTATGTCATGAATTTTTGGGTATGTGTTTTATCTCTAGGTTGAAGATGAAGACTAGCGAACAAGATGAATATTTGAAGGTTCTTTTTGTTTTAATTTCTAAAATGTTAAAATGATTTTCCAATTTAAAAAAGTTGATTTGATGACATCTCAATGTCATTTTCCATATTGGAATTGCCACATAAGTGCTTTTTTGGCTACATCATTAAAAAATTGGACACTTCAGCGATTTTAGATGCCAAATAGGGGGTAAGGACCAAAAGTGCAAAAAAAATGCAAATAGAGTGGCAAGTTTGTTCGATTTTAAAAATGAGGGACCAATTCCGTGAGTTGAATAAAATAGGGGGACCAAAAGTGTAATTAAGCCTTTATTTTTTTGGGCCAAATTTGAAAAATGAAATTAGGGGTCAATTTGTAAATTTCAAAAAAAATTGAGGGGTCAATTTATAATTGTGAATAAGTTGAGGGGTAAATGTGTAATTTCCAAAAAAATATTAGGGGTCAAATTACAATTTTTTGTAAATTTATTGGGGTCAATTTGAAAATTTTGGAAAATTTGAGGACCAAAATGCAAAATTTGAAAATTATAAGAATGAAGAAATTTGAAATTCTTAGCTTTTAGGTGTCATTTGAAATTCTCTAAATTTAACTTAAACAAAATACTTCATAAATTTCCATTATTTTGAAAATTCTGCATATTATTATCCAAACAATGAAATTCATCTAAAAGTATTTGAATTCCCTCAAAACATTACATTACATCAAAACATTCATTCATCCAAACACACTCTAAAGTTACAAGTCGAAATAGTTTTGAAGTGGAACATTTAGCGTTTTCATCTTGGGAGTTGGATCGATATGGATGTGGGAGCTTAAACTAGAGGAGGGCACTGTTTGTGGAAGAAGCATGTGACATAAGAGGATCCATCCTCTGTCTTATCTGTTATCTTCTACTTCTATCTCATCTTATGAAGATAGAGAGTGTTGGCAGGGTGGCGTGCATTGACTTTTCTCAGTACAATTAGCCTACTCACTAGTATCTTTGTTTTTGGGATAAAACACTCACTAATATCATCAAGAAATTCCATGTTTGATGCTTGCGTTTATTTTAGGTTTTAAGTTAGTCCCTTGTCAATAAAACTAATTTTTACCCCAATCTATTGTATGTCATATAGTTTCAAGTTGGCCCATTTTTTTGTCGTTGATAATGTTTTGAGTTAACGGAATTTAAATATAAACATAAAAATTTAAATAAAATAATTACAAAAGGAAAATTAACTTTATAGAAAAAAATGATGTTCTTCACGAAGTATCAAGGTTGGAGCATAGTTGACGTTTAATTTAAAGCATGTTTCCAACAATGAAAAATATTTGGCTGACATCCCATCCTATATGGATACATAGACGTTACAAAAATCACGAGTACTAAGAAAAATTACTAAAGTAAAAAATTTGTTTAAAAAATATGTTACTATTACTACATCTGTTTCTTTTTAATTGTCACTTTTTGACATTTTACAGAAACCAAGACGATTAATAAATGTTGCCACTTTTGATACAATAATTTGTTCTTTTACTATTGTCTTATTCATTTAATATATCATCTCATATATTTCTATCTCCGAAATAAATAACTAAAGATAATATTGGTAAAACAATATTTAAAGTTGCATTTAACTTTGAAAGTGACAGTTAAAAAGAAACAAAACTTTTTTTCAAACGTGACAATTAAAACGAAACGGATGGAGTATTAAATTGTCCTATATATATATATATATATATATATATATATATATAAATGTACTTAACGTTGATTTTTCATATTCCAAGATAATTGGTAGTGTGAATATGGATATAGTTGGAAAAAAGGTACTCCCTCCGTTCCTTTTTAATTGTCACTTTTGAAGAAAAAATTTGTTCCTTTTTAACTGTCACTTTCAAAGTTCAATGCAACTTTAAATAATGTTTTACCAATTTTATCCTTAGTTATTTATTACGGAGAGAGAAATATATGAGATGATATATTAAATGAATAAGGTTATTATAGTAAAAGTATAAATTATTGTATCAAAAATATTGACATTTATTAATTGTCTTGGTTTGTGTAAAATGTCAAAAAGTGACAATTAAAAAGGAACGGAGGTAGTAATAAATGTATTTAGAAATTTGTAGATAATCTTATAATTAAGGACAAAATATTTTTTAAAAAAGGTTTTTCTATCATGTGCAAATTTGCACATGTCAAGAAGTTTAAAAAAGTAAGTCTGAATTTGAATTTGTGCATCTAATATTAAATACGTATCTTTTTAATAAATGATTGTTGTTTTTCAATAAAAAGTTTCCACTTTTAACATGTATAATATTTTATATGGTAGATAAAACCCAAAAAATCTTATAATATATTGATATTGTGAACGATGTGATATACTATAATTTGTTGATATTGTGATAGTAACAGAAAAATAGAAATAAAATGATGTGTTAAACGATTGTTTGAAAATATGGATCGAAAAATCGTAGAAGAAAATTATGCTTTGTTTCATAAGTATTAAATGCACTAAGCACGCCATTTTTGACAATTTGGAATCAGAACAATAAATTTGTTGACTTTATTAACCACTCACCAACCAAATTTCCATTATCTTTTCTTTTTTGTAATTCAAAAACAAGTTTTACTTTTGTTTCCTTCTAAAAAAGTGTTTTACTAACAAGAAAAAAGAATTATGTCAGAATTAATATTGTGATTAATGAGTCAAGACAATTTGTTACTATACAAAGGGTATTTTAGGTATATTTAAACATTAAATAGACACATCAACTACATTATGAACTTTTTTTAATAAGAGTGAAAAAGAAAATAGGTATTTACATTAAGTGAGGGAGTAGATATCAATGGTCTTTGGTCAATGGATCCTCTTCAGTGCAACCGTGTTGCCAAATTTATGAGTTTCACTTGTTGACTTATTTTGAGACCCTAGACAGTAGACACTCTTATGGATTCATTTATGACATATTCTTCTATTTTAGGATAAAGTCAAGAATATTATAACATGTCTTCCAAAGCATGTTAAAAGTGAGTTGATCCAAATTCTGAGAAAAAACAATTATACTCACAAGTCAAAATGAATTTTATGTGTCTAGAATCACTTTTGTCTCTCTCATATTTGATCCAAATATACACTTGAGTTAAGTAATTGTGGCACTGAGAGAGTAATATATAAATGGTTTGGGAGTTAAGTGTATGAGTTAGAGTTGATATGAATTATGCCATTGAAACTTGCAAACAGTCATGCTATTAATGAAATTGCTTCCTAGCATTGAAACTTGCAAACAAAATGTTTGATGCAAGTTCTTTTTGTTCTACTAAATAATTTTGCTTATCAATGAAAGACATTATTTGCTGTGAAAATGGATTTGCAAACAATTAGTAGCCAAGCATAAAATTTTCTGGCTCAACTAGTCAAATTATCATGATATGAACAAAAAGTATCTATGCATAATTAATTATGCAATAGTCACTCCCTCAATATTTCTAAATTTTTCTTTCTGTTGGAAGATAAGAAAGACCCTGTACTTTTTTGTATCAAAGCATTTAGTGTGAAATTTCCTTTTCATTTAGCTATTAATATAACAGCTGCTTATAATTCTTAAAATTGAGAATTCTTTTCATTCCTTAAATCAAAATGTTCGTGGCTATATTTATCATGGTGAATTTAAGGATTTACTTACGTATACAATAAATTCATTATATAGCACCTAGCTACTGTATATAACTCCCTATGAGCTTATGCTATATAAAAAAATTCCCTATAAGCATACCACTATTCTATTCCAAGGATTTCAATGTAGTGAATCAAACATTATAGTAGAGCCTATGGCATCAATGATTGATAATCATTTTGTGTGGTATTAGCTCTACTCAGACGCTTCTTCCTGTATCTCCATGCAACCCGAATTCTGTTTGCTGCAAGTGATCTCCAATAAGGTGATTCATACCTAACATTAACACAAAACAACCAAATCATTATGTCAGAGACATGGTTTTGATAATAGATAGTAGGCATGTAAATAACACACTTTAGGATTTGTATCAGATATGCAAATTTAGGATATGTATTCAAGTTGTAGGTAGTTCTTACTTCCCACCTATCAAGCCGGTTTTTTAATGGTTGAGTTAGGTCTAACTCAAATTCTAAGATGGTATCAGAGAGCCTATTGATTTGAACCACCCATCATTTATATTCACGCACCAAGTACAATAGATTTGGGCATATTGGGAAAAATCTAAGTCCCACTTAAAAAAGAGATGAGGTCTGAGAATGTGTTTATAAGTGATGGGTGTTCCTAACCTTATAAGACGGCTCTGTAGGGCTGAGTAAAGCCCAACCCAAACACAACACCGAAATGCAGTTGAATCATAAAAGGGTGAAGACATATTGAAGTATCGACACAAAGACAGCAGGGAAATGGGATGGATGAATAAATAAATGACCTTATAACTCCTTGAACACGAGGGCTCCGCAAAAATCTTGCGAAAAGAGTTGTTACTTCTTCAATGTCTTTAGCGCGGAGTGAAAATGCCTCCACATTGGTTAAGCATCTTACTGTTCTGTCGCTAGTCAAACCCTGTCCATGAAGCTTTACTTTTTTACCTTCTGCATGAGAAACCACATCGATTAAACATGTTTTAAGGCACGTTGCTGATTATGGAGACTTCTTTTGAGGCAGGTTATCATTATATCAAGTATAGTTGTACCTTTGCTTTCAGAAGACTGTTCAAGATACCATCTTAGAAGTTCTTCACCACAAGCATCCCCTTCTGATAACGGAACCGGAATTCCATCTTCTCCGATGCTCTCCAATTTTCCACGCACAATAAACACCATCTTCTGTACAAGACCACCCTGACTGAGAATTTTACTTCCTTTAATGTATGTCGTCTGTATTAGTCTCTCACGAATGGCGTCTAAGATAGGTTCATCCTCAGCCATCAGGGAAAAAATTCGAACCTGTAGCAATGTTAGATCATCAAAGAAAATAAAAAAATCATAATTATAAATAGCGTTCAGACTTGTTTAATATAATTGGCTTTTGATGTGTAATTGTTTTAGTTTCATTATGAATATACATAAAGATTTGTCTTGAAAATTGTTTTCTCATTCAACTTCTATTGGATTCCTGCAAGTTACAGGCAGACATGTAGGGAAAAAAGAATTTTATTTATAACATTATAGGTGAGATTTTAAAGTTCACATAACATCTGAACCAGATAAATAAAATCTACTTAAAGAGTATATATGAACTATTTTTAAATGCTTGAATGCATACTTTATTAACAAATTTGAACAGATGGCGTCTTATGTCTGTCTGGAGATCTTCTGGCAAATTTTCCAGAACCATTTTCTCAGGAACACCCCTTGTTGCAGCCCAACTATACCGTTCAGCCTGTCGTACTCTCCTGCATGACAGATATAGTATCCATCATTTGTATATTATACGTAATCCATTATTTCATAGATGTGTTTTGGCAATGTTGATGTAATTCAAAAGAATTAGAACATTTCATACCTCTTAAGATCTTCTGGTAAGCGGCGATGATTCATCCATTGCTCAACATCACGACCTCTAAGTTGCATTTCTACTCTCCTGTAAGCAGGATCGAACAAAGTTAAATTATTAGTCAAAACTTGCATCAGAACTTTACTAACAAAGTTTGTTACAACCGTAAAGATGAAACACATCAGAACTTTACTAACAAAGTTACATTATTAGTCAAAACTTGCATCTTTAGATAAATTCCTACCAAGAATTAACATGATACAATAATTAGAGAAGACTTAGTCCTAGTCTTACATAAGTATCTCATTTGGAAATAATGATAATATGAACCACATAGTAAGTAAGGTCAAACTAGTTAAGAAGCCAATCACCATTCTACATTGTTTTAATATTTCAAAATGAAAGGAACTTTAAACAGAAGTTAATTTAGAAGGAAACAGATGGCTTATGTATTTGGTTTCACGGTAGGGAGAGCCAAAAATGATTCGTTCAAAATCAATTTTTGTTATCGCAAAACCAAACACACGACAAACTGACAAAGCATTGATCTCACCAACAATTAACGTAAACATAAAGTAAGAGAACCACATTCTACCTCCGTCCAAGAGCCTGAAGAAAGTTCTGTATGTTTCCAATGAGAAGCGCAAAAAGCAAGAGTCCCAATCCTATGATGGACATTGTAAAGAGAACTTCCCACACAAAATAACTTGGTTCTTGATTACCAGCCAGAGTACTGATTTGCTGTATTAAAGATCACATGGGTGGTATAATTGGTAAGTAATATCAAACCATTCATGTGCCTTTTAGCGTTGGTTCAAATTAGCCCTTGACATGATATAAGACAACATTTGATCATTTTTTTCAAAGTTCAATCCTTGTCTTCCCCTTTTATATCTATTATTAAATGTTAAAATGGTATAAATGTGATTTGGTGAAACTGCATATGAAAATTAAAAGGAGGAAAACAATATAGTTTTGTTAATTACCTGTTTACTTTTACATAAAAGGAGGAAAACAATTTGATTGGTTAACATAATTCAAATATGTATGTAATTATGTTCAACGGATGGTTAATGAATTTAACAAGGTGTCACAACTCACGGTCCACTAAACATTATTAACTACTATTTGAACGTCATTAACCATGGTTTTCAGATGTTCAAATATACATGATATCTATTAACCACAATTTTTGTTGAAATATACTCCAATCTCATATATAAGCAAAAAAACATTATTTCACCCCCTTTAAGAAAAGTAGTTAACTTCATTTAATACTCTCAAAGTAGTAGAAAAAGTAATCGTATTCTCTAAAATAGCCCTTATGGGAACTTGTTCCATGAAAATAAAAAGGGTAATTGAAAAATAAATTTAAATTAATTAAAGGATATTTTAGGAATTTTAGCATTAAATATGATAGAGTTAGTTGGATTTTGCTTATATTTGAGAACACAAAACAAGACCTTTTTGTTGCTTATATTCAAGACTGGAGGGAATATATTTGAAAATTGTGACTTTAAAAAACGTGTTAATTGTATTATGTGGATTTTTTTTTTGGTTACATTGTATTATGTGGATTGTTAATGAGT
The DNA here is from genome assembly GCA_018208015.1 of Medicago ruthenica. Taxonomy (NCBI): domain Eukaryota; kingdom Viridiplantae; phylum Streptophyta; class Magnoliopsida; order Fabales; family Fabaceae; genus Medicago; species Medicago ruthenica. The sequence goes on from CM031376.1 coordinate 11,870,808, forward strand.
TGCGACACTTTGTTATATCCATTAACCATCTACTAAACATAATTAACCATGTATTTGAACTGCATTGAGTTACCAAATTGTTTGAATTTCACTGCTCCATTTTGTGTCAAAATAACACACCTCTTACTTTTAAAACCTTGTGTTTCCTATCATCAACCATAACTGGTTATGACTTATGAGACATCCATATCAACTTTTGCACGAGAGTTTTCATACCAATTTACATTGTTTATCTTCGTAGCCCCCATTTGTTATGTTGTTTCGTTAAAAAGATATGTTAAGCTGTTTATCTTCAATGGAGGCACAATATATCAAGCAAATTTGAATCTTCACAGCTCCATATTATAGGACAAAATTTGTATAATTACAACCGAGGGAAGAAAATAAATTACAAAATGCATACCTGGAATCCCCAAAAGAGTGCATACACATATTTGTTGATCACCCTAGTTTCTATCGTAAGTGGTACAGCAGCGTTATAAATTCCATAAGAAAAAACACCAGATGAAGAATTCAAACAATCATTGGCGCCCGTATCCTGGCTCCATGTAGTGTTATAATGACAATCAATCAATTTCATGCATCCAGTTAGATTAGCACGATGGCAGGCATCACGCAAACATTGGTTAACCCTCTGGAAGAAGAGAGATAATATGAGAGAAGTTAGTAAATTGAAATTTACTCGAAATTCATTTACTGAATTAAATACTTTATTCTAATTGAATCATTCTTATTTAAAGCATTCAACAAAACATAATAAAGCTTAATTTTGATTGTAATTCTTGCAACATATTATCATACATGGCCCTGTTTGGATAAACAACTTGATAAGGGCTTATGATAAAAGATAAAATAAATGCAGATTGTTTTCATACAAGCTATAAGCTGTTTGCATAAGCTATCATGGAGAGCTCATGGAAATAAGCTCAAAACAACTTATGGACATGTATAAGTTGTTTCCATAAGCTCTTCCAAACAGTCTCACAAGTGGTTATATCAATAAATAAGCTCAAATACATCTATCCAAACAGGCCCGATGTAACCTTAAATCAGAAGCATTAAAGTGAATCAATTAATTTTTTTTTTCCTTTCATTATGTGAAGATGCAGGGTTCTTTTTATTTGAATGCAAGGTGAGAATTTAAAGCAAAATGTGAAATTTTAATGAGGATGAAAATTTTTATTTTTTGAGAATGAAGCTTCAAATGTCATTTTTACTCACCTGTAGGCCAAAGAGGTACCAGCATGAACCAACAACATGGCCGGATAGCATAAAAATCAGAAGATTTATAATGAAATTTGCCCAGGCTGACTCGAATATGAATCCGGTTGGAGACTGACCAATTAGCAGAGGCAAAAATCTGAATAATCTGGGAATATATTGTATAAGGATCCCTAGACGTAGAAGATTCTTGGCATAATTTGCTCCTGATGACCCCAAGGAACTTGGTAGGATAAATATTATCATTATCTGCAAATATTTCACAACATACATCATAAACTTGTAGTCTTTTTCAGACTAAAATCCCTTTTCTTCCGTGTCAAATACATATCGTCAAGCACTTTTTCAATTCCACATACTATTTATCAAGGCATCAACAAAACACTGAGGTAACAGTGTTAACAAATAACATGGAGAGATAGGAAGATATATACCTGAGGAAGAGGTGACACAACAAATAAGTCGACGAGAAAGTAGCTCTTAAAGTAATTAACAGCTATTTTCTTGGGATGGTCAACTAAATCCCCAGCACCAACAACCCTTGACTCAGGAGAAACATAAGCCAACCTAAACTGCAAAAAAGGAAATTGGTAGAGTTATATAATCTTTAAACCATGAAAACACAATAACCTAGACATAATACTCGACAGACATGTTTAAGATTCAAAACACATGCACTTTTTTCTTCCTATAAGTAAAGAGGGACTAAGGAAAATTATAAGATCAACCATTATAAACATTTACATTCAAATGGTCTATCATTCTATCAATAGATGGATTAGCAAATATTAAATCCAAAAATGTGAGTACTGAGAAATTACCTGGAGAAGAATGTTCAAGAGATACACAACATCAGTTATGCTTCTAAGTACAACAAGTGTTGTTGCCATTGCGTGGTTGATTCGAATACATTTATTTTCCTGCAGAAAACGAATGAGAAAAGGTGAAGATTTTATTTTATTTGATAAGTAAGGAAAAAAGTAATGTAAAATGATGTTGGAAGGTTTTAAACTTAAATAAATGAAAAGAATCATACCTTCTCCACATAGAGTAAGAAGAAAAATAACGGATCAACAAAAATTGCGACCAAGCAAAATATGGCCAAAATCTTGTTCCATTGTTGTACAACTTTCGTGTGAGGGTTCATAACTCCCGGAATACATGAAGAGCAGAAAGAAAAAAGTTTTCTTCCATATCCTTTGGCGTCGCCATAAATAGAATTGTGGAACTGTAAACATGAAAAACATGAAAAATGTATGATTGGTTGTATGAAAGTAATAGCAAACGCGAACAAAACGTGCACAACTATATGACGAAAAAGGCGCATTCATCATTTTTAATGCCATTGAAAACAAAAGTAAAGTTATGTATAAATATGAAAATCATCAAATATCTATAAATTAATATTTTTTTAAAAGAAGACAGAATCATCGTCGTGGAGACAATTTCAAAACATAGAAGTCAGTGTTTTCTTAAATTTATGAAGAAGAAATAATAGTCTATTACTTTAGGAAGAAAGATACCTTGTGATCAAAAATAGTGGAAGCTCTTGGTTTTCTTTGCTGAGCAACTTTGAAGTAAGTAGGGCAAGTAGTACAATAAGGATCATTACACATTCCTAGTTGTCCAGACCTCAACAAGTGTTCATTTTTATCTGTGCCATCAAATGTAGAAAACTTTTCTGTCTTGTTCTCCCCTACTTTGTTTCCTGCCACTATTATATTATTCTGAAAAGGATTTCCAGTTGCAGGAGAAGCATATAATGGACCACTCATTTGGCTAACAGGAGTTTTCCTCGTGGTACGGAGCGGACCAGTATGTCCAACAAGATTCGGTTGTCTCTCATATGGATCCAGAGAAGCCATAGGAATAGAAATTGAAGCACTCCGTGTCCTCGAAATGTTTCTTCGGAAGGTAGAATCTTGAGGTTCATCAGATCGTTGTCCACGTGTTTCTAACAGAATCGGAATTTCATCTTTATCAAAATGATTCATGTTTCCTTGAAGATTCTGAAAAACAGAGAAGATCAATATATTTATCTCGGCACCATCTCAGCAATTTTAAAATGAAAGAATCCAATTCAGCTCAACTTTAAAAGAGGAAATATAAAGCATAAAACAGTACATAACCAAGTGGTTTGGCTCAAGTGGTCAATGAGCTTCAATTAAGGATGAATCGTTTAGGAGAACCCGAGTTCGAATTCTGACTTGAACAATCATTGGCCAGACTTTACTTATCTACCAACCGAACCCCGGATTTTTTCTGAGAACCGTAGGTTTAATACCAAAAAATGTTATGAGAAGTCAAAGACTGTATGCTAGTGACAAAGCCAAATGGAACTCAATGCATCACAAGAAAGATCTTTGTTCTTATCTAGCCGGCAGTCAAATGTAGAATGATGCATTTGACTTTACATAGAAAAATTTTTGATGACATAAAAAGATATACAAACAAGTGGAGCTTTTATTAAGATGGAAGTAATGGATACCCTTATCCTAAACCTTTTGAAGCATGGAAGAAAACCAAACGTATCAATTAGACTTTCTTTGACCTAAACTAACCATACAATTTTTGAAATGCAAGTAACATTCAAGTATCCATCCTCTACAGTTTTTAAAGGAAAGGTTAATTAGTTAACTGTAACAGTTAACTTTAATACACACATCTATGCCCTTTTTCATGCAATTGAATTTGAACCATCCTCTACAAAGCATCACTACTTATGTTCAACTTCAAAGCTAACACTCAACACATACTACTTCAGTCTCAAACATAGGCAAAAAAAATCATGTTTGGTTGTTTAAAATATAAACTAATTTCACATTATTCAATGATGATAGTATTCCTTCTGTAAAAAAAATCATTATTATTCCTAAAATACCCTTAAATCAATTTAGTTTTTTTTTACTAAACATGTTATATGTACGAAATATCTACCGCAATGTGGTAGTGGCTAATCTGCATTGGACAATTTTGTCAACAAAAAAAAAATTGTCGATAATCTGTTAGACACACAAGGTGGATTATGGGTTCTCAGTTTTGATCGAGTCCCTTACCATTAGAACTAACCACATGTTAGTAATTCAAATATTATTTTTTTGGGTATTAACATTCTGGTTTTTGGAAAAAAGGTTCTAATAATCCGAATTTCAATCAGAAGACAACTAATGTTTTGTCAATAACTGTTCTAGTTAAGATTCAAACTCGAGTTTTCCTGGGGATGGGTAGCTCAACTGGTATGAACTAAAGGATAAGGAGTTCAAGGTCCTGGGTCAAACCCGGACAAAAGAGAAAAACTAATATACTAACAACTAATTACTTACATTTGTCATTCAAACAAAACTCGATTTTTCCTCCAAATTCAAATTTTAATCAATAAAATTAACAAAATTAAAGTGGAAAAAATTGATATATTAAATTGTCATCAGCTAGAACTTTTATTTAAAGTATCACACAAAAAGACAAACATTGCAAGTTTATAATAAATAACCTATGAGGAATTGCAATTGAGTAAGGAACAAGTGAAAATTACAAAAAGCTAAATAACAAGCAACAATAATGAATACATCAATCAAAACATCCAAACAAACAAGAGCTCTGTCTTTAAATGAACTCTATTGGCTAACAGATTAGTTCGTCTTTGAGCTGGATACTAGTTCCAAAAAAATTAATAATAATAATAATAATCAATTCATCAATCAAAAACAAAAAAAAAACACACAAAAGAAAGAAAACCCAGAAAGATTAAAGAGTAAAACCTGATTAAAGTGAAAACCCAGAAGCTATTTTGCACCAATTCACGTTAAAGTATGCATTTTTAGGAAATTGGTGATTATGGAGTAGACAAAGGTGGACTCCAAAAATGGATAAAGAAAATTGAAGTGTGAGTCTTCTCTGTGTGTGAGAGTGTTTGTAAAGGTGAAGACTTTGAAGAAGTCAATTTGTACGAAGCTGAAGTCGTTGGCGCGTGAGTTTCACTGTGGACATATGCGCTTTGGTATGGTTATACGAATGTTTCTGTTACTAGACAGACGTGGTCATTTACTACACTAGATTGATATATGTCTTTTTGGTAACACTGAGACAGACATCTACGTGTGTATGTAGATTTATATGATTTCTAGTCATATCAGAATATTAATAATGTTCCTTTAGATGTATGTTTTTTTGGAAGGTGAATTATTGCTTTCTTCTTATATGGTATAATAACGTCGTTTGTCAAGTAGTCTAATAGTTGAAACTCATATATTTTAAATGTTGACAAGTGGGTAGTCTGATGTTCTAATACCGACCCTTATATATATATTATGCAATATCCCTACCAACTGAGTTAAGTTCACGGAGACCTGAACTTTACAATTTTAACTTGAATATTCTAGTTAAGTTGAAGTAGAGTTGGATTTTGAACCATCTCATTTAAACATAGTTGGATTTTGATAGAGAAAATATGTTAATGATGTTAATATTATGACCATCAGTTTTTAAGAAATGTTAAGAACACTATCTTTTTAACATTTACCATTTTATTTGGTGAAATTGGTGGTGGTATCATCAATTTATGTGGTATGACCTAATAAAAGAGTCGGTGTTAAAAAATGTTAGAAAGAGAGAGTCGATAACACTCCTCTTAATCTTTTGAACAAAAAAATTTATGTTCATGTACGTGAGTTTATAGATATATATATATTCCTCAAAAGAAAAATTCATAGATGAGAGAAAATTATCAAAAGAAAAAAAATATCTTTGTTTTTTTAGGGAAAAAATTATATTTATTTATAGATCAAAGAAAAATATCAACAGAAAAAATTATCTTTATTTTTTAGGGAAAAAATTATATTTATAATTTTTATAGATATTATAGAAAGTATATTAATTAGAAATTTAATAAATATTATTTTGATATGATAAAATAAGTTAATTCTTTTATTAAAAATAATTAATGCTTTTATGTTTTTCTATAAATATTATGTTATATTTAGTATTTTTAGGGTTCATGAATTTACTTTTCTTTAGTGTTTGATTGAATATTCTATCTTTGCTTCTTGGATAAGTTTTGTATAACAAGATTAAAAAATTATTTTTCATTATCTCAAACAATATATTATATTTAAGAGTGAGGTTAATCTTTTTTTAAAATTCAGATAATGAGTTATTATTAATTAAATTAGCATCAATAATCATTTTAAGATTGTCTCGAAGAGTGAGATTTCATGTTGATGATTTGTATATGTTACTTATGTCGAAATTACTTGGCTAATATCTGAAGTGTCTTGAGTTTGAATCCATAAGTTTTTATTTGTGTGTGAGTTTCATGTGATATATACTTGTTATTTCCTCTAAAGACAAAAGAAAAATGTATTTCTCTCTATTATTGTAAAGGAAAAAAACTATATATATAACCCTTTGGTTTTTAGGAAAATTAGGTTTTAGTAATCTGGAGTTTGGCTATGAGGTAAGTATAATCCAACAATAAATTGATTCACCCAGAAATCAAACCACATCTTTGGTTTTTTTTTTTATAATTATGGCAATTAAAATTCACAATAATCATAGATTTGAGAGTAAACACTTTTTTTAGTCCCTGAGAAAAACCATAAGACCCAATTCAGTTCCAAAGAAAATTTTAAGCCATTTTTAGTCCTGAGAAAAATAAACCAAGACAAATTAGTCCCTACATTCTTTATTTGTTGGTTGGTTAATGAATGGAAGATAGATGAAAGAAAAGAAAATCGAGAGAAAAGAAAATAAGATAATCTTTATATATATAAATGTTAGGTATTCTTGACAACCCTAATGAGAAACCCTAACTTTTGTTTTGAAAGAAATTTATGAAAAAAAATCCTATTTTGGTTTGTGATATGAAATATATTTTAATACTCAATAATATATTTTTATACTGAATATGATATATTTTGGTACTCAATTTGAGATATTTTTGAATTAAATCTAATATACTATTTTTATATTGAATATGATATATTTTGGTACTCAATTTGAGATATTTTTGTACTAAATCTAATATATTTTTGTACTTAATAATATATTTTAAAAAATCCTATTTTGGTTTGTGATATGAAATATATTTTAATACTCAATAATATATTTTGTACTTAATAATATATTTTAAAAAATCCTATTTTGGTTTGTGATATGAAATATATTTTAATACTCAATAATATATTTTTATACTGAATATGATATATTTTGGTACTCAATTTGAGATATTTTTGAATTAAATCTAATATACTATTTTTATATTGAATATGATATATTTTAGTACTCAATTTGAGATATTTTTGTACTAAATCTAATATATTTTTGTACTTAATAATATATTTTAAAATTGAAGAGTAAACCCGTTAAATAGTTATGAGAGAAACCTAGCTCAGTTAAAAGGTTATAAATAGAGGAGAGCATCCGTAGGAATATCAAATTCTGCAAACCAAAGGTAAGGGGGAGTCTCTATTCACCATAAGGGGGAGTCTCTATTCTCATGTCTTTTATTCTCATGGCAAATATGTTATTAACATATATATAATGATGTGGCTTTGCAGTTTTTCTTTAAACCTTATAATGTGCCTTTGTTGTTGCCCATGTTCTGTTTTCAATAACTTCAAAAATCCTTGAATCTATCCTCTCTATTAGAATCAAAAATCAGCCAAAGTATGTTCTAAAATTTAGTGAGATTAATATACTTCACATTTATAATTCACATTTTTTGTGTTATGTATCATAACTAATGTGGATCACATCTGTTTTAGGATGACATTGGTGAAAGCAACCCCCATCTCTGATATCGTGTGCGGTAAGACTGATTTTAATGTCATGGCTCGGGTCATTCATCTCTGGTCAATTCCAGACCGAAACAACTCTACATTTATATATGAAGCTATACAAAACCCGTGCATCGCACGGGTTAAAGTCTAGTTTTTTAGTAGTTTGAGATTCGGAGAAAATGAAAGAAAAAATATATTAAAGTAGGTATTTCATTAAAATTATTGAAAATTACCAAATATAAAATAAAAAATGCAATAAAAATATAAATCTTTTACATGACAACCAAAACAATTTTTTAATTTACTAAATTCCAAATTTTTTTTAAGGGAATAAATTCCAAATATTATTTTATTGATAAAAAATAGAAAAATAAATGAAAGTTGATAAATATTTGCATGTATTTATATTGCATATTACAATAAAATATTACAGAAAAATGTTGATAATAAAAATAAGATAAAAACTACAAATCATATAATATTAATTAATTCAAGGTTAAATATATTTTTTATCTCCGTATAATTAACAATCATTTTTTTGACAAGAATTAACAATCATTGTCTTCCGTCTCTATGAATATTTTCTTCAAATAATATTAGTCCTCTTATAGAATCCCGACATCAAATTTAGTTCTTACGGTCTAATTTTGATTGTCTGTCAAATATAGCCCTCTTTATTTATTTTATTTTTTCGAAGATGATAACATCATAATATGCTATGTATAGGCATAAAGATACTTCTAATTTTCTTTCTTTTTATGTATATTTTTACTAACAAAATACTATTTCTAATTTATTAAATTGAATTTTTTTTATTTGATTGATACAAAATATATTTTATATTTTTTCATTTTTTATAGATTTTTGTAATTTCACATTGATTGTAATGAAATAATTATATTAATTTATTATCGTATATTATTTTTCATTTAAGGACATTTAAGTCATTTTATAAATATATATTTCTTTTATTTCATCTTCTCTAATACAAAAGTATTAAACAACCACTTTCTTTTCTCTCTTTTTTTCATTTTCTTTTCTTTCCTCCATCAACAAAACAAATTAGAATAAAAAAAATATGAACAATTTTGTCTTGGTTTATTTTTCTTAGAGACTAAAATGAGTCTTAAATTTTTTTATAGATTAATTTGGATCTTATTATTTTTCTCGAGGACTGAAATGGGTCTTTACTCCGGATCTAATTTCATTGCAATAAATTTTTTCATATACAAATACTGTATGTTTTAGGAGCGCGTCTTCAACCTAAGTCAATGCATGTTGAAGGCTGTGTTCCCACCCTCTTCACACTTGTACACGATAACTTTAATTAAGAATGTACGTGTGAATATGAGCTCACACTTCATAAAAATATATATGGATAGAAAGAAAAAACCATATAACGATAGTTTGTTATGTTATAATAAGTTGATATAATATTCTACAGATATTAATAATTAACTAGTTTTTTGTACAAAAAAAAAATAATTAACTAGTTTTCTTTGGACCCAACTTTTATCAAACTATACGATTCTAAAACAACCAACTCCAAAAACGAAAACCCAAAACCAAATAGTAAACTATTACAATTTGATTGAATATTCTATCTTTGCTTCTCGGATAAGTTTTGTATAATAAGATTAAAAAATTATAATTCATTATCTAAAACAATTTATTACAAATACATGTCGCAATTTTACAATGTGTACTATTTATATAGCTTACTTTGACCATATTTATTTAACTAATTTATAAAATACAAATGTTAGCATGTAAGATGATGTTTGATTTGTCTCAATGAATATTTTCAAAATATCAAAAAAAAAATTGAAGGAAAAAAAATCAAATTTTTATAATTTTTTATTATATAATTAAAGATATTAATGGTCAAAGTTGTGTGGCATGTGCGCATTGGTTGACTGCGACATGTATTTTGGAACGGAGGGAGTATATTTTAGAGTGAGCTTAATCTTTTTTAAAATTGAGATAATGAGTTATTATTAATTAAATTTGTATCAATGATCATTTTACGACCATCTCTAAGAGTGAGATTTCATGTTGATGATTTGTATACCTAAGTCTTAGCTAAATGTCGAAATTGCTAGGCTAATATCTGAAGTGTCTTAGTTTCAAACCATAACTTCTTATTTATGTGTGTGAATTTCATATGATATATATTTGTCACATCGTCTAGAGACAAAAAAAAAAGTATTTTCTCTCTATTATTGTAAAGGAAAAAAATTGTTATCAATAGTCATATTTTCTTTATTTATATATATATATATATATATATATATATATATATATATATATATATATATATTAGTGTAACCCTTCGGTTCTTAGAAAAATTGAGTTTTGGTAATCCTGAGCTATATATAAATTAGTGATGAATGAGGGGAAGGAAGAAGATGAACAATGGAATATAAATTTAGTTGTTGTTGGTTCACCGTAAGATACAGTAGACATGCATGATCTAACGGTTCTCTTTTAATAAAATTAAAAAGGTCAAATGGTTTAAATTAAAAAAATGAATAGGATCTATGGTGGACCACTCCTAAGGTTGATCCACCATAGACATTTGGGGTTAAAATTAACAGTCAGAAATTTATTTAACTAACGAAGATTAACTTGAGGGACCAAAACTTGTATTTTATTAGTTATGAGATCAAAATGAAAACTGAAAATTAATTAAGGGATCAATAGACTAAATAAGCCAAAAATATATGGCAGAAAAAAAATTCACATAACGATAGTTTGTTATATTATAATAAATTAATATAATATTTTACAGCTATTAATAATTAACTAGTTTTCTTTGGACGCAACTTTTATCAAACAATAGATTCTAAAACAGCCAACTCCAAAAACTAAAACCAAAAACCAATGGCAAACTATTACTCCTACATGTTACCAAGTCAGCTAAGAAGGTTGTTCTGGCATCGGTCCAAACCATACCCAGAAAGTTTCATGTTCCCCATAAACCACTCTCAAGATTGACTTTTAACATGATCAATCTTTCATGTTCCCCTTAAACCACTCTCGAGATTGAATTTTAACATGATCAATCAATTGTTGCAAAGAACCATCTTAACGTCAAAAAGATAATTATTTATGAATAGAGATATCAAAACGGACTACTCAACCAATTTAAGACCGGTCCTAACAGGCTTTGGGATTTATCAAAACAGTTTAAAAAGTTATGTTTAACTACAAGCTTAAAAAGAACCACCTGAGCCGACCCTATAGGGGTTGTGGGCTAATCGGGCAAGTTCTCATAAAAAAAATTATTTTCTATAAAAAAATAATTATAAAATAGTTTTACATAAATTCTTATATATAATATTTTTTTTAAAGTAAACACCACATGCACCTAAAAAAATTATAAACATTTTCGTCAAAACGTCGCAAACTAAAACGGTCAAGAAAAGAATTTTAGATAAATTAATATGCTATGGTCAGAGATATTTATATTTTTTTTGAAGGAGGTTAGAGATATTTATATGTTCGGTCTTTGAAATTAGAATTACCGAAACAAGTAAATACAATTTTTTATTATCTTTATATTTGTGTGTTGATTCATTAGATTTTTTACTTTGATAATCAACTTTTTAAGGATTTATTAGAAAAAAGTGTTTAATGTAACACCCTATTTCCCGACGATAATTATTAAATAATAATTATATATTTAATAAAGATGATGTTACAAAACTCGTCAATATATCACATATAACATAAACACTTTCTTTAAATAATAATTTCAACAGCAGAAAACATTTCATTGATTTCATTAATATTGATTATCCTTGTTATTCAACATCATAATAGAAATAACAATATTTCCAAGTTCTCGTCTTAAAAACAAATTAATTTCAACGTCAACCCCAACCCTGGTGTTACAAGAATCAGAGCTCGTAGCGACTACATGCTTAATAGATTACTAAATAAAATGAAAACTAGACGGAAGATGTATTCCATCTCCACCTTCTAAGTCGTCCCACAACGAAACTTCCTCAACCTGAGTGTCTGTACCCGGGAGTACAATCACCACAAAGAAAACAATACAACAACAACAAAGGGGTGAGAAATCCTGCCGTAACATAATATTAGGGAAAAGCACGCACAACATTATAATACAACAATAACAATATTCTGTCGTCATATGATCATCGACATTTATTATATTCTTCTCAACTAATCATACATATCATCATCTCATTCAATTCACACTTAAAAACACCAAGTATAAGTATTATCATTTAAATGCATATGGACTCACCCTAAGACCTATATGAATGTGGTACCACACCTATCGTCGTCATAATTTGCCAGAGATATGTTACTGGACTTTCGTCGTCATAAATTGCCAGAGATATGTTACTGGACTTTCATCGTCATTTCATCTTCATAATTCCTAGACACGACTCTATATGCATGCATGGTGACAGACTCATCAGGTATTACACATCATCACGTCATCATGAATTCACATTCATAAATACAAGACTCTCCCTAATATGCACAACATTAATGCAAAACACACCGTCATCATTCTCATTGTCTTCATAAATAAACATCGTCATTCTCATCATCAAAATAATATAGACATCGTCATTCTCATCATCATTATAATATATACATCATCACTCTCATCGTCATATTAACGCAAGTATCATCATTTCTCATCATATTTATTTATACACTTGTATATAATATCAATCGTCATCACTCTTTGTCATAGTCATATGATTCCTCATCATTACTCTCTATTACCGTCTATATCTCTACATTATCTCCACATCAATCCAACTCTTAAGCACGGCTCGTTTCTACGTCAACAACCCTCTATTTTATTTTATTATTCATCTTACGGGCATGCTCTATTCTCTCGTCTATTCTAGGCTCTCTAGATATTTTATCCTGATAGCACACCCTATTCCTCCTTCTTAGTTTTAAGATGTTTACTTCTCCATTAACATTACATATAACGTCTCCTCTCTATACAACTAGGTTTCACCTCACCATCGTCAATAACTCTTTCCTACTTATCCCTCTCATTATTACGACTTTATACCTTAATCTCCGTCTCACATTTGTCGTCATCTATAACCTCGACCATTCCCCTAATCTTAACTTCATTCTAATTCAAAGTTATTATCTCACCTTATCGATACTTTCTACGTCAGCAACTTTCCTCACTAAAACTTCATTATAATTTAAGGTTTTATTCTCTCGATACCGGTCATTATTATTATCGTCAAACATTATGACTATTACCTCTTATCTTCTTTCCTATTCATCTCGCTCTCTTCTAATCAATTCCCGTCTTATTCACCGTTATCCTCATTCCTATTATCTTTCACTACTCAATACACACCTTATATGTTCCTACCTAACATTCATCTTAAGTTCCTTAATTACCTTGACTCTTTTACTCTTCAACTTAACAATATTCCTAAGCTCATTATTTGTTTAAGAAGATTATATTTAACTTCATCACTTACTCGGAAGGCACCTATGTTATATCCCTTCTTATCATCGTCTCTTTTCACTTCTTTATCTCTTCATATTTTATACTCTCTTAATCAGCTTACCATATTAGACCTTTTAAAAAATACCCCAATGGATTAATCCTGTCGTTATCACTCCGCCGTGAACTACTCATCTACATCCCTCACACTTCTCCTTCTACTGCTTAAACTACTTCACCTTTTTAGGCTCAAGACTCATCAAGTATTAAATGTCAACACATCAACAACAGCTTACAGTCATAGATGCAAACTCTTCCTATTTTTCACAACACCGGGACAAAACATATCGTCGATATTCACATCATCAGCATAAGAAAATGTTGTCATCATGAATATACATCGTCACTCACATCATTTATATAATCAACATCATCATTACGAGTATGCTTCACCAACTTCATCAGATTTATATATTCAGTAGTCAACGTCATTAGCGCTTTCATTATCTAAGCGCTTTCATTCTCACCATTCACTATCCTACTCCTCTCTCTTTATTTCTTCTTGGATTTGTCTCTAACACCCTAAAGTTCTTCCATGTATTAATTCGTTAAGGGGTTGGGGAACTACCCTTAAGACACCAGACTAGACTCCCTTCATTTATGTTTATAGGTTTGGAACCCTAGTATACACTTACTTTTCACGCTATCAACTTTCTTAGACTTACTATTCATATCACAGCATGACCCAGGTACAATATTTTATTCATAACTCAAGTTCTAGAGATCTAAATGGATTCAAACCAAATGGAAATGAAAGCTGACATCTATATCTAAAACTTTCATGAAGAGACCTAAGTCCAATTCGGGACAGAGAGGGGTGGAAATGTTTCGTTTCCTAAACCTGGGCAGAGTGCACGACCGTGCCGACCCCTGTGTAGTAATATGACCATAAATCGAGTTGTGGATGTCTAAATGAGGTCACTCCAAAGCCACATGAAAGCTAATATCCATATCTACAACTTTCATGAAGACACCTAAGCTCAATTCGGAACTGAAAATGGTCAAAAAGCTGTGCCAAAATCGTGTCACGATTCTGTCAGCATCAGAACGCAGATTTTGTAATTTTCCACCATGGGAGCTTCCCCGGCTCCGATTTCGACCCCCCCAACTCACCCAATTCGTCCCTAAACATCACCCTAAGGTTACCCTATCATTCAAACACTAATTTTCCATTAACCTACTGATTCACACACTCTCTTCATGGTCAAGCCTCTATTCGTAAACCGTAAACTAGTTTCTCTTAATTTTAAATAATTCAACCTCGTCTTTACCTTCGTCCATCATCAATCTCTCATCACAATCTCACATCATAACAGAAACATCATCTTAAGAATTAAACACCCCCCATCATATATTAAGATACCCTAAAGTGCAAAGATTCTCCCCTTTACCTCGATTCCTCTGAAATCTCTGGTTTGGCTTGACTTCGTTGTAGCTAGGTTTTCCTTTCTCTGACGGCTGCTCTTCTCTCTGTTTCTACGTTCAGCAAAACTGAGTTCTAATTTCCCAAAACCCTTATTTATATTTGGTCTAGCCACTCTTCATATAACTTTCCTCTTCTATTCACTATTCTTTTGTTTTTCCCCTCCCCCACTTATTAAAAAACTATTTTCTACACCTCCTACTCTTTTCTACTTGTTTTTCAATTCTCTTTCTATATTATTTAAATTCTGGTATCATAAATTAATTCACCAATATAATTCAACCATCTCAACATTTACATCACATTCAAATAAAACAGCATTAATAATAATATTCACCATGCCACACCTATTAAAATTTATTGAATTACTTAAAATATAAAATTGGGGTGTTACAACTCTCCCCCACTTAACAGATTTTCGTCCTCGAAAATTACTCGAAGGTAACTGCTCTGGATAAAACTTCCTCATCCGATTCTACCCTCCTATACTCATTCTTTACTCCTCCAGTTCATATTTAGTCTTAGAAATCCAGATCCTAAACTAATAAAAATCAACTAGCTACCGTCTACACCTTCATGTGTCATCCATCCTCAACATACAACCGTTACCTGTTAATATTAAATCCTTCGAACATTCATGTGGCCCTACAGTACTTCACCATTTGGTCTATTCTTGAGATACCCCAATCAACCGCTCGACTTATCCTTTAATAATTCATATGAAAGCTTAAAATACAACTAAAGGTCGCCTACACTTCACTCCTACTAGGATAATTCAACTGATCTAAACTCATATTCCTCATCTGTAAGTGAATACCATCTAATCTACGTCCTCCAAAGATATCCTTCTCTTTAACATCTTATGACTATCCATCTGAAACACGTCCCACCAAATGATTTTCATCCCAGCTAATAACTAATCTAAACCACACCCATCATTATGCTACAACTTATTCACCCACACTTACACTTACAAGGTCGAACCAAAAATTTTCAACTCATACCACCAACCTAACTTGTTAAGTCTCAATACCAAACTCATGCTCCATATTCCTTCAACCCAACTCTAGCACTAATTTAATTCCGAGGTTTATTACCATATCGTTTAACTTCTACCCTCAAAGACTTAAAATTCTCTTTTGAAATGGCACCACCCGTTAAACATCTCTGACGAGCCGAAGTGTCTCCCCCACTTGTACCTTTTCCTACTCGCAGCCTCGTGTTGAAACTTCCACCCTTCCTCATCAGCCGGAACCTTACAAAGCTTACTACGCCCCTGATTCTTACCCTCATTCTCTTTAGAACTCTTGTAGTGACAGACTTCGCTCGACTATCTCCCTCTAACCACCATCAATAGCTAAACAACAATTAACAGAATCTGACATCAACAGTGTCTGCACACATGCCGTCTGTGGGGACATAACACGATTATAAAACCTAGGCCGGATGGACCGACCTGCTCTGATACCAACTATGTAACACCCTATTTCCCGACGATAATTATTAAATAATAATTATATATTTAATAAAGATGATGTTACAAAACTCGTCAATATATCACATATAACATAAACACTTTCTTTAAATAATAATTTCAACAGCAGAAAACATTTCATTGATTTCATTAATATTGATTATCCTTGTTATTCAACATCATAATAGAAATAACAATATTTCCAAGTTCTCGTCTTAAAAACAAATTAATTTCAACGTCAACCCCAACCCTGGTGTTACAAGAATCAGAGCTCGTAGCGACTACATGCTTAATAGATTACTAAATAAAATGAAAACTAGACGGAAGATGTATTCCATCTCCACCTTCTAAGTCGTCCCACAACGAAACTTCCTCAACCTGAGTGTCTGTACCCGGGAGTACAATCACCACAAAGAAAACAATACAACAACAACAAAGGGGTGAGAAATCCTGCCGTAACATAATATTAGGGAAAAGCACGCACAACATTATAATACAACAATAACAATATTCTGTCGTCATATGATCATCGACATTTATTATATTCTTCTCAACTAATCATACATATCATCATCTCATTCAATTCACACTTAAAAACACCAAGTATAAGTATTATCATTTAAATGCATATGGACTCACCCTAAGACCTATATGAATGTGGTACCACACCTATCGTCGTCATAATTTGCCAGAGATATGTTACTGGACTTTCGTCGTCATAAATTGCCAGAGATATGTTACTGGACTTTCATCGTCATTTCATCTTCATAATTCCTAGACACGAATCTATATGCATGCATGGTGACAGACTCATCAGGTATTACACATCATCACGTCATCATGAATTCACATTCATAAATACAAGACTCTCCCTAATATGCACAACATTAATGCAAAACACACCGTCATCATTCTCATTGTCTTCATAAATAAACATCGTCATTCTCATCATCAAAATAATATAGACATCGTCATTCTCATCATCATTATAATATATACATCATCACTCTCATCGTCATATTAACGCAAGTATCATCATTTCTCATCATATTTATTTATACACTTGTATATAATATCAATCGTCATCACTCTTTGTCATAGTCATATGATTCCTCATCATTACTCTCTATTACCGTCTATATCTCTACATTATCTCCACATCAATCCAACTCTTAAGCACGGCTCGTTTCTACGTCAACAACCCTCTATTTTATTTTATTATTCATCTTACGGGCATGCTCTATTCTCTCGTCTATTCTAGGCTCTCTAGATATTTTATCCTGATAGCACACCCTATTCCTCCTTCTTAGTTTTAAGATGTTTACTTCTCCATTAACATTACATATAACGTCTCCTCTCTATACAACTAGGTTTCACCTCACCATCGTCAATAACTCTTTCCTACTTATCCCTCTCATTATTACGACTTTATACCTTAATCTCCGTCTCACATTTGTCGTCATCTATAACCTCGACCATTCCCCTAATCTTAACTTCATTCTAATTCAAAGTTATTATCTCACCTTATCGATACTTTCTACGTCAGCAACTTTCCTCACTAAAACTTCATTATAATTTAAGGTTTTATTCTCTCGATACCGGTCATTATTATTATCGTCAAACATTATGACTATTACCTCTTATCTTCTTTCCTATTCATCTCGCTCTCTTCTAATCAATTCCCGTCTTATTCACCGTTATCCTCATTCCTATTATCTTTCACTACTCAATACACACCTTATATGTTCCTACCTAACATTCATCTTAAGTTCCTTAATTACCTTGACTCTTTTACTCTTCAACTTAACAATATTCCTAAGCTCATTATTTGTTTAAGAAGATTATATTTAACTTCATCACTTACTCGGAAGGCACCTATGTTATATCCCTTCTTATCATCGTCTCTTTTCACTTCTTTATCTCTTCATATTTTATACTCTCTTAATCAGCTTACCATATTAGACCTTTTAAAAAATACCCCAATGGATTAATCCTGTCGTTATCACTCCGCCGTGAACTACTCATCTACATCCCTCACACTTCTCCTTCTACTGCTTAAACTACTTCACCTTTTTAGGCTCAAGACTCATCAAGTATTAAATGTCAACACATCAACAACAGCTTACAGTCATAGATGCAAACTCTTCCTATTTTTCACAACACCGGGACAAAACATATCGTCGATATTCACATCATCAGCATAAGAAAATGTTGTCATCATGAATATACATCGTCACTCACATCATTTATATAATCAACATCATCATTACGAGTATGCTTCACCAACTTCATCAGATTTATATATTCAGTAGTCAACGTCATTAGCGCTTTCATTATCTAAGCGCTTTCATTCTCACCATTCACTATCCTACTCCTCTCTCTTTATTTCTTCTTGGATTTGTCTCTAACACCCTAAAGTTCTTCCATGTATTAATTCGTTAAGGGGTTGGGGAACTACCCTTAAGACACCAGACTAGACTCCCTTCATTTATGTTTATAGGTTTGGAACCCTAGTATACACTTACTTTTCACGCTATCAACTTTCTTAGACTTACTATTCATATCACAGCATGACCCAGGTACAATATTTTATTCATAACTCAAGTTCTAGAGATCTAAATGGATTCAAACCAAATGGAAATGAAAGCTGACATCTATATCTAAAACTTTCATGAAGAGACCTAAGTCCAATTCGGGACAGAGAGGGGTGGAAATGTTTCGTTTCCTAAACCTGGGCAGAGTGCACGACCGTGCCGACCCCTGTGTAGTAATATGACCATAAATCGAGTTGTGGATGTCTAAATGAGGTCACTCCAAAGCCACATGAAAGCTAATATCCATATCTACAACTTTCATGAAGACACCTAAGCTCAATTCGGAACTGAAAATGGTCAAAAAGCTGTGCCAAAATCGTGTCACGATTCTGTCAGCATCAGAACGCAGATTTTGTAATTTTCCACCATGGGAGCTTCCCCGGCTCCGATTTCGACCCCCCCCAACTCACCCAATTCGTCCCTAAACATCACCCTAAGGTTACCCTATCATTCAAACACTAATTTTCCATTAACCTACTGATTCACACACTCTCTTCATGGTCAAGCCTCTATTCGTAAACCGTAAACTAGTTTCTCTTAATTTTAAATAATTCAACCTCGTCTTTACCTTCGTCCATCATCAATCTCTCATCACAATCTCACATCATAACAGAAACATCATCTTAAGAATTAAACACCCCCCATCATATATTAAGATACCCTAAAGTGCAAAGATTCTCCCCTTTACCTCGATTCCTCTGAAATCTCTGGTTTGGCTTGACTTCGTTGTAGCTAGGTTTTCCTTTCTCTGACGGCTGCTCTTCTCTCTGTTTCTACGTTCAGCAAAACTGAGTTCTAATTTCCCAAAACCCTTATTTATATTTGGTCTAGCCACTCTTCATATAACTTTCCTCTTCTATTCACTATTCTTTTGTTTTTCCCCTCCCCCACTTATTAAAAAACTATTTTCTACACCTCCTACTCTTTTCTACTTGTTTTTCAATTCTCTTTCTATATTATTTAAATTCTGGTATCATAAATTAATTCACCAATATAATTCAACCATCTCAACATTTACATCACATTCAAATAAAACAGCATTAATAATAATATTCACCATGCCACACCTATTAAAATTTATTGAATTACTTAAAATATAAAATTGGGGTGTTACATTTAATCTGAAGAACAAATGGAAAATGAGCTTTGGAGACTCTAGAGATAATAGATGCAAATGATTTAGTGGTTTGGGTGTTACGAGGATATGAGTATATATACAAAAGGGTGGCAAGAGCAAATATTAGGCCAAAAACAACATAATGAATCGATTCACCAAATGAGTGATTCAATTCAGACAATTAAAGACAAGCAAGCTGAGCCATGAAGATTGATACTAATCCGACAACATTTCAATCGATTCATATGCCCCCAGATGATGGTTGATATGATTCAAAGAAGTGTAATTCGATTCAATCAACCAAAAACCAAGACCAGAAGAAATCAAAGATATGATTCAAGGAATCATGAATCAAATCAAAATGAATGAAGAATTGGCAGAAACTTTGAGTGATACGATTAAAAAAAAAGTGTGAATCGAATCAACCGGCTAGAAAAACATTTTGACCAAGAGCAATGAAGTTTTCTTCATACAATCAACATACTAGGCAACAAGGGAACATAGGACATATGAGGCAAGATTGCTAGGTGTTCATTAACATGATACTAGGCAATAACAACTAATATCTAAACATTATAAAATAAAAACTACCTAATAAACATCATCAAAACACAAACCTATAACTACACAACTTTAGTTTTTCTGACCGAACATCAAAGATACATTTAGCAGGGTTCAGTTGAAGCCTGAACTTCCTCAAACTTACGAACAACTTTTGGATATTAACAATGTGGTCTTCTTCAGTTCTAGACTTTGCAATCATGTCATCCACATAAACATACATCTCTTTATGCATCATATAATGGAAGAGAGTCACCATCACCCCTTATAAGTTGCATTGGCGTTCTTTAACCCAAATGATATCACCTTATAGCAAAAAGTTCCCCATTGTGAGATAAATTTGGTTTTCTCCATATCCTCAGAAGCCATTTTGATTTGGTTGTATCCCAAAAAACAATCCATGAAGGAGAAAAGAGAATATTGATCAGTGTTATCCAACAAGACATCAATATGAGGAAGGGGAAATCATCTTTAGGACGAGCTCTGTTTAGATCTCGATAATCGACGCACATTCGAACCTTTTCATCTTTCTTTGGGACTTGAACAATCACCCTGGTTAATTTTGGGGGAACCTCCCAATCACCCTCACTATCCTAATCAGCATGGTTAATTGGGTGTTCAAAGTTACATGGTGGTGATATAACAATGAACGACCAACTGTAAGTGAATGCTCTTGGTGAGAAGTTTACACAATTAGTTGCTGATGGGCGAAACGACCACTGTGCTTACCAAAAAATGAACTTGAAGTGGCGGCTGCATTTTTAGAACTAACCGAATATGACACCTTTGTATGTGATTTTTCGAAGGAAAGGAAGAGGAAGATGAAATTGAATCAAGGGATTGATGTGAACCAAAACGAATTTCTGGAAAATATGTGAACATGTGTATGTTGGAAGACAACTTGAGTTTCTGGAAAACAAATTGGTTGTAGGAATTTAATTTCTAGAAAACTCAAAGATGGACTAGAAGAAGAAGAAGAAGGGCATTTTGGTCATTTTCCAATGGCCTGGATTCATCAAGGGCAAATCAGTCTATTCATGTCTTTAAATCTGAGTCAGCATGTTGATTACACAATTAACAGTATACAGGTCAGCTAATCACAACCACCTCAACAATATTATGAGCTCAGGGACCACATTTTAAGTGATTAACAATTGCAGTGGCTGTTTGAAATAATTAGTAATTTCATGGACCAAACTTTAAATGAATCATGTTTGCAGGGACTAAAGGTATAAATAAACCCTTTAAAAAAGTAAACAAATGTCATTTTATATTTATTAGTCACTTTAAAAGTTGATTTATCAAACATTTTAATTCCAATCAAAGTATTTCTCAGCTATCAAACATCAACGATAAACCAGTTTTTCAACTATCAATTAGCTTATTAGTTACAAGCTAGCATACAGTTTAATTTTACTAAACAGACATGAAGTGACAATATCATCCCAAAAAAGTAGTATACGATATACTTTATAATTTATCATATCTTAAACTAAATATGCTCGTGTGTGTGATTATTAAATATAGTTTATTAACCAATCTTATTAATATAATTATTACATGCGAAATAGATTTTTTCTGAAATACAAAATGATTGGTGCAAAAATAATACAAGATAAACACTCTTTTAACTATGGTTGCTTCTCATGGGATGAAGGTATGCAACATGGGGGCAAATGACAGGCCACTGGGTCACATGGTCTATTAATTTCACAGCATTTTGGCACACCTTGGGCATTTCCGACCAGAGCACCTATAATTGAAATCAGAAACACCAAAAACTTCAAGAACATCTTCAATGTAATTTCCATTATAACCAAGATTGGTTTTCAAAGTAAATAGTGAATATCTTATAGCGTGTTGAATGTTAGAACAATGCATGCTTATTTATAGGCAAAAAGAGAAACCTCTAAAGCATCATAATTAAAAATATTTTGATATCAATAATGTGAAAACCTTAATTTTTTTATAGCATATAATCACTTTCCAGTAAAAAAAAATATTAATTTTTTTTTATATATATGTTGACAAACTACTATTATTTTATTAACTTATTAGGCTATAATTTTAATGATACTTTTTCTTTTTGACTTATTCTTAATTAGTTTCACATGTTGTATATTTGCATATGCCTATGTTGTCAGTATTATAAGTATTTAATTAATAAAAAAGTATATTAAATTAAGTCATTTTTTTACAAGATATTAAGTATTGTATATATAGATTTAATTATTTTATAGGTCGCTGAATTATTTGAGAATTTTTAATTAGGTCTTAACTAAAAAAATGTTGTCATCAAATCTTTGAAATAATTGTAACAAAAAAAAAAATCTTCCAAATAATACATTTTATGTAATTCGGTCTTTTCCATACTACTTTGCTAGTCAACCGTTAGCCAACATGTAATAGAAAGATCAAAAGATATAAAATATAATAGTATAGGGAACTGATTTCTTTATTTATTTTTAGTTTAGGAACCTACTTGAAAATTCTAATAGTGTAGGGACCTACAATATAAAATATTATATGTTTGTGTGGATGTAAATATCAAATAAAGGAGGGAGAGGGAGAAAGAGAGAGGAAGAGGATAGAGATCTAAAAGTGAGAGGAAAGATGAATAGGAAAGAGAGATTGGAGATAAAGGAGAGAATATAGCGAATAGAGAAAAGAGAGATTCTAGAGAGAGGGAACATTCATTCTGTATATGTCTCTCTGCTAACTTTATTTCATCTCTTCTCTCTTTGTTATATACCATCTCTTGTCTCTATACCATATTTTGTCTTCCTATGAGAGAGAGTTCTATAACATAATAAATAGTATTTCTCTAATCTCTCTCATATCTCTATCTAATCTCTTTTCTCTTCCTTTCTATACTCTTTTTCTATCATCTCCCTCTTTCCTATATAACTACCCTTGCTAACATTTCTCCCTCTATCTTTCTCATATCTCTCTCCCCTAGTTATGTAATCTTGCATCCGTATTAATGGATCCTCACAAGGATTGCCCCATTGGGGGATCTGCGAACGGGGAATTTATTCCCATGTGGACACCGAGTCTCTTGATAAATTAACTAAAATGCATTTTATAATTATATATACAAATATTTTATATGTTAACTTTATTGGCCTTTTTACAACATGTGTGTAGAAATTTCTTTTATATATAACATAATAATGTCTTAATAATATATTTTTTTAGGTTTAAATTTTTATTTTTTACCAACTAGTTGATCAAAAATAGTATAAATTTGCTTAATTTTTCATGTTGACAGGGTTCCTAGGGATCTCTAGAGATGAGGACGGGGAGGAAAAACTGCTCACGGCGGGGACTCTCTCTCTCTCTCTCTCTCTCCATCTCTCTCCCATCTCTCTTCTCTTTCTCCTCTTATTCCATCTCCTTTATTAATATTTACATTTACAAACATTTATATGAAGATTTTCAAATAGTCCCTAATCTAAAATAAGTTAATCAGATCTCTAAATTATTGTATTTTTTGTAGTTAGACCCTTTCATTACATGCTGATTGTCCATTGACTAACAAATGACTAATGCAAGTGTAACAGAAGGACCTAATTACAAAAAAAAAATTTAAAATTTACTACACATGCTCACAGTATTTAATTTCAAATATTTAAAATAAAAAAGGATAAATATTATAGGGTTAATTAAGTAATTAGTCCATGTGAATGTTTAAAATTTTGTTTTTATTCTTTATAAAAAATCACATTTTTTAGTCTTTGTAAGAAAAAATCTCAGCATTTTTAGTTTTGTAGTTAAGTGAGGCTAGCAGATCGGTGTGTTAAGAAATAATCGAAATTTTGCGTCGAGAATTACCTTAGGATTATGTCATATGAAAGACTGAAATCCTTGTGAGGAAGTTAAGAACGTAGTTTGAATATTGAGAGTGTACGTTTTCGTCCAAAAGTTATCTTACAGATATAAGTTGGGAGCTCGGTATGGGTAACTTGTTATCGATTGGACCAAATTGTGGAACTGAACCTGTCTCAGATGAGACCTTAAGTATGATTCCTTTTACGGATAAGAAACGAATGAATGGAAACGAGGGTCAAGTCATCAGTGGATCTTAGTATATATATGAGCGTGGAAAGTATTCAAGTAATCGCTTTGCGAGAACAAGTATGTCGTGTATATCTAAGGAAAATGCAGTACTTGGAAACGTTTTAAGCTTTTGCACAATTCGCTTCTGATCTCGATAAGAAGGTAATTGCTCAATAGGTCCCTCAACATTGTTAATTTCATCGGATTGTAACTTTTGATGGATACATATATTTTGCTTCAAAAGTGGATCGGTCCCTCAATGCTTGTTTTTGTAATGTTTTAACAATTAAGTTCTGAATAATAGGAAGATGATTAATCTTTTTTTAGTATAAATGCTTAATCGTTATTCTAATAATAAATTTATACCAACAAAGACACACACACATAATAGTACATATATAAAAGAATCCATAAAAAAACATACAAAAAAGAAGACAATTTTTTTTTGCTGAAGATAAACCTTATAAAAATGAAAAAAGACAAACCTATTAAATAGTACAACAAATAGTTGATTGTAAATAAAGGGGCTAAATCCCAAAACAAATGCTGTATTAAATTCATACCAAGAGACAAGGTGGTGGGAAATAAACAAAAAAAAAAAGATACTTGAGCTACTAAAAAAAACTATTCATTTCCAATTTAAATAAACAAAAAAAAATTAAATAAACAAGTAATTAAAGGATTAGTGTAAGTAAATGATTAGTTAGAAACAAACAAGTAATTAAATTAATGGTTAGATATTTACAATTGTGTTACACGAAGTGATGAAAGGAAGGGAGTGATTATGACGAATTGACGATGTTGCTTGTTTAGTGTACGTAGGTGGTTTTTTCTTCCTTTTTTCTCATCTATGTTGGGATATATATATATATATATATATATATATATATATATATATATATATATATATATATATATAGGTAGAGGTGTGTAACTTTGTTGAGTTTTATGCTTACTAGAGGTATTTGGATTAGCACTTGGTGTATTTTGTGGGTTTTCCGCTGCTCTTTAGCATGACAATGTTGCTGCTTTGTGTTCCCAGTTTTCCTTTCTTGATTTTAGTACTTGGTGTATTCTGACTATGAGCAAGTGAGACAAGTATATATCTAGAGTATGTGTGATGTGTTATGCTAGAAAGAAAGAAAAGGATAAATGTAACGTGCATGGTGAATTGATGACAAGGTACTTTGTATTATTTTCTTCCAAAGCATAAAAAAGAAAACAAATCTAGTTTGCTATTAATATGTTAGGAATATTTCCTTACTTAAAATTAAGTCTTAAAGCAATGCAAGTGTACTATGAATGTGAAAAGAAAATGTTTTTTTGACACAGCATTACTCTCATGTTTCTATTATCATGCATGAGAAAATGCTCCAGAAACTGAACGTACTCAAGTGTTTTTAGCAACTTGAGTCAGAAAGTGTTTTTGACAAATGCTTATACAAGTATATACTCTATTTTTAATAATACTATATATTTCCAGCTATTGATGGTTTTATTTAAATGAAATAGAACAAGTATTTATTTTTTGAAGGGTTCTACAACCATTTTTTTTGAAGTACTAACTTTTTTTTTTTGTAATAGACACACTCAATTTTTTAATATGAAAATATTATTTTTTTTCTATGTCCCGGTGTAAGATAACACTGAACCGTTTAGTTTTTTTTAATAAAACAGTAAAAAGAAAAATTATTTTTATTTTTTTAGACTAAAATAAAAGCAACTACCTATTGTAGTTCTCGAAAACACTTTTAAATAATTGTTAGAATTTATTGTAAACATTGTAACCAAATATATAGAAATTATGTAGAAGTATATAGTGATGTTTTTTTATAATTTATTCTTAGTTTGCTTTTAAAAAATTATCATTATAACATGTAAAGAATGATTATCTCCCCCACGAGTATTAAATACTAGTATATATACATAGTTTTTTAGGGGTGGTATATATACATACGCATGAAATGTGTCTGATTTTGCACGTAGAAGTAGACTTCATTTTGTTATCGTATGAGTGTAGATTTTGAATGGTAGTTGTTTTGGACAGGTCTCAGCCCATATCGCCGGTCCAACGTATTAGGCAAATAGCCCATAATATTTGCTACTCGAGGATGGACACATGTCTTATGGTGCGCTCAACCATACATGAGCTTGGCCCCGTTAATCAGCACCGTTGATGTCATTTTTAATAAACTCTCATTTTTTCCACCGGGTTTTCCAAAAACAGTTACAGTTGGGCACACTTATATAAAGACGGATTCACGCTACAATGAGACAACTTACACATTTCACCATTTTTCATCGACTCCAATATCGAGTCCCTCTTTGTAACCTCCTTGTAATATAATAAGATCCTGATCCCTGAGACTACTAATTCGACAAACACTACTAAAAAAACAAAAATCAGTGAGGGAAATTCAGTGAGGGAAAACATGAAATCCCTCTCGAATTCCGTCACTAAATTTTGTGACCAAGGAATTTGTGAGGGATTTTATTTTTTCAGTCACTAATTTCCCTCACTAATTTTGCTTTTCCTAGTAGTGAAGTTTTCCTTTCTTGATTTTAGTACTCAGTGTATTAATTCTGACTATGAGCGAGTGAGACAAGTATATATCTAGAGTCAGGGGCGGACCCATGTATAGTTGAGGGTGTGCACCTGCACACCCTGGATTTTTGCTATTTGCACCAAAAAAATCTTAGTTTTATTGCTATTTGAACAATCTGGAATTTTTGTTTTGCACCTCACCGATATTTGAGCCAGTGCGTCTGGATATGGCGTGCATACAAATGTGACGTTTGACTTTTAATGCTTTTTAATTCTGTTAATTTTTCCGTAAAATGACTTTTATTGTTGTTATTTAATTTGGTTGACTTTTATTTTGCATAAAAGCCAAAAATACATAACATGAGTATTGAACTCACGTTAATACACTTAAATTATTCATCCACTTCACCAAATCAAATGGATTAGTTATATTTTCAAATAAGTAAAAGAATTTCTGGTCATTTTTTTGTTCTTCTTTTTTACCTATAAAGACTATAATTATGATTAATTGTATCAAATGTAGATGATATCTTTTTAAACCCATAGTGATAAATAATTTTTTTAGAGTCCTAGTGATAAATAGTTGAATTTACAATTTGTCAAAATAATAAAATTATAAAATGTAATGTGATTATTAAAAAGAGTAAAACATTTTTTTTGTATTGGGTAAAAGTAACAAAAATATAAATTTAGTAGTTTAAATTATATTAATAAGAAAAAGAATTTAATTTCTATGCACTAGTTGTAAAGTTATTTTACACATGCATAAAGTGGTGACACGTCATTAAATACATGTCTAAAATCACGTTACACTATCGGCGCATATTAATTGAATCTTAAGAAAAATGACTGGATCAAAATTTCCTGCACACACGCGCGCGCCCATACATACATAGTGATAAATAGTTTATTTACAATACAACAACATAGTGGAATTGTGGTAATATATTGCATAATGCTTCAGTTTTGTTGAAATTCAAACATTTGTGTAACGTTAACGTAATGTCGTATTAAAGTAATGTTAATGAATCATGATAAATTATGCAACGTTGTTGTTTATGACTTGGTGGTTGTTGTTGTATTGGTTTTATTTCATGATATCTTTTTGAACCCAAAGTGATAAATACTTT
Source organism: Medicago ruthenica (assembly GCA_018208015.1). Classification (NCBI taxonomy): domain Eukaryota; kingdom Viridiplantae; phylum Streptophyta; class Magnoliopsida; order Fabales; family Fabaceae; genus Medicago; species Medicago ruthenica. Next base: position 11,899,235 of record CM031376.1, read on the forward strand.
TTTAGAGGTCCTAGTGATAAATAGTTGAATTTACAATTTGTCAAAATAATAAAATTATAAAATTGAATATGATTATTAAAAAGAATAAAAAATTTATTTATTTTTGAATTGGGTAAAAGTAACAAAAATGTAAATTTAGTAGTTTAAATTATATTAATAAGAAAATAAATTTAATTTCTATGCACTAGTTGTAAAGTTATTTTACACATGCATAAAGTGGCGACACGTCATTAAATGCATGTCTAAAATCATGTTACACTATCGGCTCGGCGCATATTAATTGAATCTTATGAAAAATGACTGGATCAAAATTTCATGCGCGCGTGTGCGCGCGCGCACACACACATATATAATTAAGTAACACTTAATTAAGTAACACTTATATTATCTTTTTTTGTCTCGATTTAATCCTTTATGTTATAATTAATTAACACTTTCGTCCTTTATATTTTTCTTTTTCCGATTTAGTCCTTTATGTTATAAAATGTCAACATTGTTATCCATTTTTATGGGATTTTTTCAATGAAATTAGAGTTTCTATGTTTGTATGATAGAGATTTTTGTTTCTTTATGAGTTTGATGAATTTTTTATAAGTTGTCTTTTATGAATTTTTTTATTTTGATTTGATAAAAAAGGACAACAATGTTGACATTTTATAACATAAAAGACTAAATCGGGAAAAGAAAAAGATAAAAGACGAAAGTGTTACATAATTATAACTTAAAGGATTAACTCGGGACAAAAAAAAAGATAAAGGACGAAAGTGTTACTTGAAATTAAGTTAAGGGACGAATTGTATAATTTTGTCATATATATATAATTTTATAGTTCTGATGTTAATAATAATTAATGAAGTTACAAATTTCGCACCCCTGACTCAGGGTCCTGATACGCCATTGTTTAGAGTATGTGTGATGTGTGATGTGTTATGCTAGAAAGAAAGAAAAGGAGAAATGTAACGTGCATGGTGAATTGATGACAAGGTACTTTGTATTATTTTCTTCCAAAGCATGAAAAAGAAAATAAATCTAGTTTGCTATTAATATGTTAGGAATATTTCCTTACTTAAAATTAAGTCTTAAAGCAATGCATCCTTAAAAAAAAAAAAAAGTCTTAAAGCAATGCAAGTGTACTGTATGATTGTGAAAAGAAAAAAAGAAACTGAAAACGTACTCAAGTGCTTATGAAAGATATAGATAGTTGAAATTTTTTGACACAGCATTACTCTCATGTTTCTATTATCATGCATGAGAAAATGTTCCAGAAACTGAAAACGTACTCAAGTGTTTTTAGCAACTTGAGTCAGAAAATGTTCCATCCTGGTGTACAAATGCTTATACGTATATACTATTTTTAATAATACCATATATTTCCAGCTATTGCTGGTTTTATTTAAATGAAATAGAACAAGTATTTATATTTTGAAGGGTTCTACAACCATTATTGTTCCAACAGGACATTTGTAACAAATTTTATACAAAAAATTAGTTCCAAATAATTATTATGGTATAAAATATAGGCTTGCATATACAGTATATTATGAGGAACTATATTATTCAAGAGTTAAATGTAGAATAATATAAAGAAAGAACGTGACAGTTCAAAAAATAAATAAATAAATAAATAACGTCGTGTCTTTGCCATTGACAATATTTTGAAGAAGTACTAACTTTTTTTTGGTAATAGACACACTCAATTTTTTAATATGAAAATATTATTTTTTTTCTATGTCGGGGTGTAAGATAACATTGAACCGTTTAGTTTTTTTAATAAAAAAGTAAAAAGAAAAATTATTTTTATTTTTTTTGACTAAAATAAAAGCAACTACCTATTGTAGTTCTCGAAAGCACTTTTAAATAATTGTTAGAATTTATTGTAAACATTGTAACCAAATATATAGAAATGTAGAAGTATATAGTGATGTTTTTTTTAATTTATTCTTAGTTTGCTTTTAAAAAATTATCATTATAACTTGTAAAGAATGATTCTCTCTCCCACAAGTATTAAATACCAGTATATATACAGTCTTTTTAGGGGTGTTATATATACATACACATGAAATGTGTCTGGATTTTGCACGTAGAAGTAGACTTCATTTTGTTATCGTATGAGTGTAGATTTTGAATGGTAGTTGTTTTGGACATGGTCGCAGCCCATATTGCCGGTCCAAAGTATTAAGACAAATAGCCCATAATATTTGCTAGTCGAGGATGGACACATGTCTTATGGTGCGCTAAACCATACATGAGCTTGACCGTGTTAATCAGGACCGTTGATGTCATTTTTAATAAACTCTCATTTTTTCCACCGGGTTTTCCAAAAACAGTTACAGTTGGGCATGCTTATATAAAGACGGATTCACGCTACAATGAGACAACTTACACATTTCACCATTTTTCATTGACTCCAATATCGAGTCCCTCTTTGTAACCTCCTTGTAATATTATAAGATCCTGATCTCTGAGACTACTAATTCGACAAACTCTACTAAAAAAACAAAAATCAGTGAGGGAAATTTAGTGAGGGAAAACATGAAATCCCTCTCTAATTCCGTTACTAAATTTTGTGACCAAGGAATTTGTGAGGGATTTTATTTTTTCAGTCACTAATTTTGCTTTTCCTAGTAGTGAAGTTTTCCTTTCTTGATTTTAGTACTTGGCTATTAATTATGACTATGAGCTAGTGAGACAAGTATATATCTAGAGTCATGGGCGGACCGCTGTATGGATTTTTGCTATTTGCACCAAAAAATCTTAGTTTTATTGCTATATATTTGCACACTCTGGAGTTTTTGTTTTGCACCTCACCGATATTTGAGCCAGTGCGTCTGGATATTGGCGTGCATACAAATGTGACGTTTGACTTTTAATGTTTTTTAATGCTGTTAATTTTTCCGTAAAATGACTTTTATTGTTGTTCTTTAATTTGGTTGACTTTTATTTTGCATAAATGCCAAAAATACATAACATGAGTATTGAACTCACCTTAATACACTTAAATTATTCATCCACTTCACCAAATCAAATGGATTTGTTATATTTTCAAATAAATAAAAGAATGTAAACTACTTAAAAAAAATCTTTCTTTCTTCACTAATTTCTGGTCATTTTTTTGTTCTTCTTTTTTACCTATAAAGACTATAATTATGATTAATTGTATCAAATGTAGATGATATCTTTTTGAACCCATAGTGATAAATAATTTTTTTAGAGTCGTAGTGATAAATAGTTGAATTTACAATTTGTCAAAATAATAAATTATAAAATGTAATGTGATTATTAAAAAGAGTAAAACATTTTTTTCTGTATTGGGTAAAAGTAACAAAAATATAAATTTAGTAGTTTAAATTATATTAATAAGAAAAAGAATTTAATTTCTATGCACTAGTTGTCAAGTTATTTTACACATGCATAAAGTGGTGACACGTCATTAAATGCATGTCTAAAATCACGTTACACTATCGGCGCATATTAATTGAATCTTAAGAAAAATGACTAGATCAAAATTGCGCGCGCACACACATACATAGTGATAAATAGTTTATTTACAATACAACAACATAGTGGAATTGTGGTAATATATTGCATAATGCTTCAGTTTTGTTGAAATTCAAACATTTGTGTAACGTTAACGTAATGTCGTATTAAAGTAATGTTAATGAATCATGATAAATTATGCAATGTTGTTGTTTATGACTTGGTGGTTGTTGTTGTATTGGTTTTATTTCATGATATCTTTTTGAACCCATATAGTGATAAATACTTTTTTAGAGGTCCTAGTGATAAATAGTTGAATTTACAATTTGTCAAAATAATAAAATTATAAAATTTAATGTGATTATTAAAAAGAATAAAAAATTTATTTTTTTTGTATTGGGTAAAAGTAACAAAAATGTAAATTTAGTAGTTTAAATTATATTAATAAGAAAATGAATTTAATTTCTATGCACTAGTTGTAAAGTTATTTTACACATGCATAAAGTGGCGACACGTCATTAAATGCATGTCTAAAATCATGTTACACTATCGGCTCTACGCATATTAATTGAATCTTATGAAAAATGACTCGATCAAAATTTCATGCGCGCGTGTGCGTGCGCGCACACACGCATATATATATATATATATATATATATATATATATATATATATATATATATATATAGACACACACACACACAAAATTACACAATTCGTCCCTTAACTTAATTTTAGGTAACACTTCCGTCCTTTATCTTTTTTTGTCCCGATTTAATCCTTTATGTTATAATTAAGTAACACTTTCGTCCTTTATATTTGTCTTTTTCCGATTTAGTCTTTTATGTTATAAAATGTCAACATTGTTATCCTTTTTTATGGGATTTTTTCAAGAAATTGGGGTTTCTATGTTTGTACGATAGAGATTTTTGTTTCTTTATGAGTTTGATAAATTTTTTATAAGTTGTTTTTTATGAATTTTTTTATTTTGATTTGATAAAGAAGGACAACAATGTTGACATTTTATAACATAAATGACTAAATCGGGAAAAGAAAAAGATAAAGGACGAAAGTGTTACATAATTATAACTTAAAGGATTAACTCGGGACAAAAAAAAAGGACAAAAGTGTTATAAGAACGAATTGTGTAATTTTGCCATATATATATATATATATATAGTTCTGATGTTAATAATAATTAATGAAGTTAAAAATTTCGCATCCCTAACTCGGGGTTTTGGATACGCCACTGTCTAGAGCATGTGTCATGTGTTACGCTAGAAAGAAAGAAAAGGAGAAATGTAACGCGCATGGTGAATTGATGACAAGGTACTTTGTATTATTTTCTTCCAAAGCATGAAAAAGAAAATAAATCTAGTTTGCTATTAATATGTTAGGAATATTTCTTACTTAAAATTAAGTCTTAAAGCAATGCTTCCTTAAAAAAAAAAGTCTTAAAGCAATGCAAGTGTACTATGAATGTGAAAAGAAAATGTTTTTTTGACACAGCATTACTCTCATGTTTCTATTATCAATCATGCATGAGAAAATGTTCCAGAAACTGAAAACGTACTCAAGTGTTTTTAGCAACTTGAATCAAAAAATGTTCCATCCTGGTGTACAAATGCTTATACAAGTATATACTCTATTTTTAATAATACCATATATTTTTAAATGAAATAGAACAAGTATTTATTTTTTGAAGGGTTCTACAACCATTATTGGTGAAAGACATTTGTAACAAATTTTATACAAAAAAAATTAGTTCCAAATAATTATTATGGTATAAAATATTGGCTTGCATATACATGTACAGTATATTATGAGGAACTATATTATTCAAGAGTTAAATGTAGAATAATATAAATAAAGAACTTGACAGTTCAAAAAAAATAAAAAATAACGTCGTGTCTTTGCCATTGACAATATTTTGAAGAATTACTAACTTTTTTTTGTAAAAGACACACTCAATTTTTTTCATATGAAATTTTTTTTTTCTATGTCCCGGTGTAAGATAACACTGAACCGTTTAGTTTTTTTAATAAAACAGTAAAAAGAAAAATTATTTTTATTTTTTTAGACTAAAATAAAAGCAACTATACCTATTGTAGTTCTCGAAAGCACTTTTAAATAATTGTTAGAATTTATTGTAAACATTGTAACCAAATATATAGAAATTATGTAGAAGTATATAGTGATGTTTTTTTTAATTTATTCTTAGTTTGCTTTTAAAAAATTATCATTATAACTTGTAAAGAATGATTATCTCCCCTACGGGTATTAAATACTAGTATATATACATAGTTTTTTTTGGGTGGTATATATACATACGCATGAAATGTGTATGGATTTTGCACGTAGAAGTAGACTTCATTTTGTTATCATATGAGTGTAGATTTTGAATGGTAGTTGTTTTGGACCGGGTCTCTGCCCATATCACCGGTCCAACGTATTAAGGCCAATAGCCCATAATATTTGTTACTCGAGGACGGACACATGGCTTATGTAACAGCCCGATTTTTAGGATTTATTTATTTAATTGTTTATATTTGTTTAATTGTTTATTTTTGGTGATTTATTGAATTTTGGGAGTTGAAGGGTAGTTTGGTAATTTGGGGGCGAGTGGCATATTTGTAATATGTTAGAAGGTTAAAATTTGAATTTAGAGAAAGTGGTGGTGAAATAGTAAATGAGGGGTTTAAGTGAAGTAAAAGTGTAGAGAAAATAACTATGAGTTAGAAATAACTAAGCTCATTAAGAAGTTTAACCTAGCCCATTTGTATATAAACAAAGTTAGTAGTGTGGAGTGAATTAGGTCATTCATTATTACCAAAACTTTTGAGAGAGGCAAGAGAGAGAGATAGAGAGAAGAGGCTTGGAGAAGAGGAAAGCTAGAGCATCAAGAGGAGAGGGGAAGATTTCACTAGAAGTAGCAAGAGAAGTGAAGAAACTAAGGTAAGGGGGGAGATTATGTTTAACATATGGTTTTAAGAAACAAATGGGTTGTTTGAGAGTTTTTAGCTTATTGCTTAATTCATGAATTTGTGATTAATTGTGTGAAATTCGTGCTCAATTATTATGGTGATTTTTTAATATGATTAAGTTGATGACTTCATGTTTTGTTTATGTTGAAATTCATGGTTTGATATAGTGAAATGATAATTTTGAGAATTTTGGTGATTTTGATGAAGATCATGATAATTGATGATGATTATGTTGGATTAAATTGATTTTAAGCATGAATGTGTGTTTAGTTTGTGATTCCACGAGTTTATGTTGAATGAGCTATGAATAAAGTTGTTGTTGTTGTGTCGTGGGTGAAATAACTTAATTAAGTGAAAAAGATTAAGTTGTTATTGAAATGATTAAGTTGTTGTTGAAATGATGTTAAGTTGTTGATGAAATGATTTGGGTGTGTTGGGATTGAATTAAGTGATTTTAAAGTGATTATTTGGTGAAAACGCGTTTTTGAAACTGATTTTGTTGGCAGTCTGTCAACCAAAGTCATGCTACGATTTGGGGAAACCGTGCTACGATTTTGGCCCAGATTTTGGTGTTTTGGCTCGACAAAAATCATGCTACGATTTTGGTCCGGACAGAAACCCAAAATACACTTTCAATTGGTTTTTCCACTATTTTCCGTTCTGAACTGAGTTTTGGTGTAAACATGAAAGTTGTAGATATGGATGTTAGCTTTCATTTTCCGTTGGTTTGACTTCATTAGGAATTTTATAACTTGAGTTATTAGTAATATACTACACATAGGTCATGTACATTTTTCATGAAACTTCAGCGTAATTTTTCCAATGAACCATGAAACATCCTTAAAATTAATAATGAGTCTAAGGTAGCCTTTAGAGCTAATAAATGAGTATGTATTGTGAAGTTGCCATAATGATGTTCTATGAGTAATTAATGATGAGAATGTGATGAATTAATTAGTGATATGTTAGCGTGACTTTGTTTCAATAAAATGTGTGTTGTGAATATGTGAATGATGTGATTATGCAAATGATGTGAATATGTGAATGATGTAAATGAAAATGAATCAACATGTGAATTAAGATATTGATGATCAGGGGCGGAGCACCTCATGGGCCAAGGTGGGCCATGGCCCACCCCCAAAAAAATAATTCTTAGTATGTATGTATGCATATTATATCCAATATTGATATTATATATATTATTTTGTGCAGTTAGATAGCAATTGTAGAACATGTTCTGGCGGTTGGGAAGGCTTATGTTAAGCATGAGTGGCAAGGATCAACTCCTGGCCAAGCTGTTTTTCCATTCTTTCTTTTTCTTTTTTTAAAAAAGCATTCTTCATCTAAACTTTAAAATTTATAATTGAAGTTGCATTTAGTTAATAAAACACAACTCCTTTTATATTCAATTTAAAACACAATCTTTCCTTCTTAATACTATTATTTTTGGGTACAATTGACTCTTTACTCTTTTTTTTTTATATAAAAGCGGACTTCAACTCTCTTTTAAAATACAACATATTGTATAACCGTTAAAATATCCTTAAATAACATTATATCATACAAATATTTAATTGTATAAACACTATATTTTTAGGTACAAAAATACTATATTCCCTCCTTCAAAAAAAATACTATATTCTTTATTAAATTAAAATATATTTCATTATTGTACTTGATTATAAGTATATTTTCTTATGTAATGATATTTTTTACATTAATATATGTCATGAGTTTTATTTTAATTTTTTTGACTTAGTCGTCTGATTCAATTCAATTTAATACATATAAATCTGTTTATAGAAGTCGAGTTATTCAATTCAGCTACGAGGTTCGATCGACGATGACTTAGTTGTTCAATCAATGATCTTGTACTTTGTCTGAGTTGATAATTGTTTCAGATTTTAAAATACTGGTTTAAACTATATTCAACATATAACAAGTCTATAGTCATTCGAACTAACCAATGACTATATATATTTACACACACTAAACAAATTGACCACCCACAAAAAAATTTAAACTCCACTATTTATGGCCCACCCAAGATTTTTTTCATGGCTCCGCCACTGTTGATGATGATATTGATGATGCTATTGATGATGTTTGAGTAAATGATGATGATACATGTTATGTATTAAGTGACGATGTTTGATTAAGTGATGATGATACATGTTATGTATTTAAGTGACGATGTTTGATCATATGAAAGTTTATATGATAAGTGATGATGTTAATAAGCGATGTTTAATCATATGAGAGAATATATGATAATGATGATGATGTTGTTGTCGAGTCTTATGTGTACTTGATGTGGAGTCGAATATATGATCATGCATTCATTCATGAGTCAAGTTCAACGACGATGTTAAGCGACGATGGAATCATTCGGTAAGTTCTGATATCCAAAAGCGACGATGTTTGGTACCACATGCATTTAGAGTCTCTAGGCGCATTACATTCACATGAGTCGTGTTTGGAAATGTTTTCGTGTGAACTTGTGCATTTATGTTGTAAATGCTTAATTGATGGGTTCTTGAGATTGTGATTGAATCGTAAATGAATTGATGATACTTGATTAAATCTTGAGTGTTGATATATGATTGGAGTTTGCAATTGAGATTATAATTGTATATGAATGTGATACGTATGTTGAGTTATGTTACTAGCATGTTTAATTAAATGTTTATGTGATGATTATTGATGTTGCTTGTCGTACATACATGCGTTTATTATTCTCTTATGTTAAGCATATATCTTACCCTCTAGTGGTTTCATTACCGCCTTATATGCCTTGGGTGAATCCCTCATGGATGTAGACGTGCAAGTTGAGGAGTAGCTTTTTCAGTGAGTATGTCGAGGACGGCTTTGCCTGCACTCGAGTTTATCTGCTTTTGGAGTCTAGCATTAGGAGCTCCGATTAGGATACGGGGTTGTGTTTATTGATTTGATGCCATGTGATCGTACGATCAAACTTGTTGAGATATTATTTTTATTTGTGTGTTATGACCGAGACATGACACTTATGAGTTGTATGATTACATTATATTTTCCGTTGTACTATGTTATATTGGAGTTGACATTCATATTATGTTATATGATAAGCTGTTTGTTGAAGTAATAATGTACCGATGTGTGAAATATGCATGTTTTGTCTATTTAATTATGTTCTCGGGTTCGGGGTGTTATAACTTATGGTGCGCTCAACCATACATGAGCTTGGCCCTGTTAATTAGGACCGTTGATGTCATTTTTAATAAACTCTCATTTTTTCCACCGGGTTTTCCAAAAACAGTTATAGTTGGGCACACTTATATAAAGACGGATTCATGCTACAATGAGACAACTTACACATTTCACCACTTTTCATCGACTCCACTATCGAGTCCTCTCTGTAACCTCCTTGTAATATCACTAGAGAACTACCTCCGCCGTGAACTTTTGTAGCTATATTGCATTGGAAAACTCCTTGTATACATTGTGTTGATTGAATATACATTGATCCAATTCACACCTATTCATCAGCGCTAGAAGGAGTGGAATCACTTCATCAATTTCGTTGAATCTCAACAAATTCACCACCGTAACCGTTTTTGTCGCTTTTATGATGGTCGGAACTCATTCTCGTTCCAGGAGCGCCACCAAAGGCGCAACAAGCACCATCGTCAGACTTCGATCTGCAACACATATTCTTCAGGATTGTGTTGATCCTGTTATCTCTCTGGCGATTGAAGGCAACTCAAACACCATTGTTCCTCCAATTAACGGAGATCGTGGCGCCATCGTCCTCTCTCCAGTTTGTAGAAGTCACAGTTCCACCACTCTTCCTACGCCTCCTCAAGGAGAAGTTATTCCGGTACCAGGGAATCAAGAGGTTCCTAAAGCTTTAACAGTTCATCCTCCATAATTCTAACCTTCTTTCACCCGTCAGAACGAGCAAGGCCAGAATCATCGGGAACAATTCTTTCAGCATTAAGTAGTATTGTTAGGTGTCCCTATTCCGAACAATGTACTTGTGTACATCACAAACATCGCCAACCACTCCAGCAACAGAACATGTGTCTTGTTCGAGTAAAATAAAATCAAGATAAAATTCCTACAACAATCGCAACTCAAATTGAGGTCGCTCAACGAAATAAACAAACCGCCACTCAAGTGCATGTGGAAGCAGATGCTGCTTTCGAGAAAAAAATAAAATCAAAATCCCTGACAAAATAGTCATTCTCCTCCTCGTCCATGAAGATCTCCTTCACATGATTCAGATGGTGGAGGAAGCAGCCACACTCCTCATTCCTGAGGAAGGCCTAAGAAATGGGTTGAGTGAATTAGGGTTTAAAGTGTTACAAGTATTTTATATAGTACTACATTTCATATTACAACAATACCCCTGAATTGTATCGTGTGGCTATCGCCCCAGCTCCCCAAGACGCCCCCACAACAAATAGATGGGCCTAACACATGTTTGGGTCAAACGCAAGGGCATGGGCAAAGGGAGCTTCAATAGCTTAGCTACCCGCCCGTTGCGCCTATTTTGTGTTTATATATGAGTCATACTGAACAATGTTCGCCTTGGCAAATATCAAACTGCTATGAAGATTTCCTGCTTGACGTTCACGTCATGGCAACGCCTTCATCTCACACAACACCTTATGTAAACTTTGTTGAGTCAACAAATCATTAACCCTCCTTTGCTGTAATTTGAAATTACTTATTTATTCGAACTTTGTTACCTCGAATTTTGCACCAGGGTTAATCGTCATCTGATACCAAAATTAGAACAATAACTAGTAACAAAAGATTAAGGAAACAAAAATTGCAAGTCAACGAACATGATTGTTTGTTTAGGTAATTCGGTCAATTATGTTTACCTATGCAACTATAGAGCAACTATAATTTTGTATATTATCTGAGTGAATTAGGGTGTATAATCTTACAAGTCATACATATATAGTATTATGGTCTAGATTACAATAATACCCCCATAACTGTACCGCGGGAGGCTATCACCTCTAACACCAGCCACAACAAAACGTTAGATCCAACACACGTTTGGGCCAATTGCAAGGGCAGGGGCGGAGGGAGCCTTACCAGCTCAGATCCCCAATATACGACTCATACTCAACAGTATGTTTGGTTATATGAAATTAATAGCAAACAAGAACAAATTGTGTATAACTATATGACGAAAATGGTGCATTCATCATAATGATTGGCAAGTAGTGCAATAAGAATCATTACACATTTCCAGTTGTCCAGACCTCTATAAGTGTTCATTTTTATTTGTGCCATCAAATGTAGAAAACTTTTCTTTCTGGTTCTCTCTTACCTCGTTTCCAGTTGTAGGATTAGCATTTAGTGGACCACTCTTTTGGCTAATCGAAGTCTTCCTCGCGTTACGAAGCAGACCAGTATGTCCGACAAGATTTGGTCGTCTCTCATATGGATCAAGTGAAGCCATAGGAATAGAAATGGAAGCACTTTGTGTCCTTGATATGTTCCTTTGGAAGTTAGAATTCTCAGGTTCATCGGATCGTTGTGGATGTGTTTCTGACAGATTTGTAATTTCATCTTTTTCAAAATGATTCATGTTTCCTTGATGATTCTGAAAACATAAAAACATCAATATATTTGTTTATGTACCATCTTAGCAAATTTATATAGAAACAAACCAATTTAGCTCAAAATTTTAAAATGAAAATATAAATCATAAAACAGTACATAACCAAGTGGTTAGGCTCAAGTAAGGACCAATCATTTGAAAGAACCTGAGTTTAAATCCTGGATGAAACAATCATTTGACTGAAAGAATCATTGTTCGGACTGCACTTAACTCCTGACTGAAGTCCAAATTTACCCTAGGAGCCGGAGCCGGAGCGTTAAGAAAAAAAAATGAAAATTCAAAGATTGTATACCAGTGACAAAGCCATATAAAACTCAATGTATCACATGACAGACCTTTGTTCTTATATATGGCCAGCAGTCAATTCTTGAATGATGTATTTGACTTTACACAGCTAAGTTTCTAATGGACTCAATGTATTTAACTTTATACAGGTGGAATTTTTATTAAGAGAGGACTAATGAATACCCTTATTAAAGTAACCCTTATCTTAAACCTTCTGAAGCTTGGAAGAAAACCAAGCATATCAATTAGACATTCGTTGACCTAAGCTAACTATACAATTGTTGAAATGAAGGTATCATCTAAGTATCCAATGTCTATAGTTTTAAATGAATTTTGTTTTTTAAAATTCAGTATCCGGTCCAAAGACCGATTAATCCGAAGGGTCCAATCACACTGTCCACTTGCGGGGATCCATTTAAAATCAGAGATATGAACTTAGCTTTGTATGGACTTAAATGAAAAGTTAGTTAGTTACATTTAACAAACACATGTATGCCCTTTTTCATGCCATTGAATTTGAACTTACACGTAAGGAACCAGTCGAAGCAGCAAAAAGACTAAGAACAAATCAGCAATAATAATAAATAAAACACAAAGAGAGAAAGCAAACCAATAAAGAGGAAAGAATAAGACCTGATTAAAGAGGAACTCAAAGTGAAAACCTCAAAAGCTATTTTGCATTTTTAGGAGATTGGAGATTATTGGATAGACAGAAGTGGACTCATAATATGCATAAGAGAATTTGTAGTGTTGTGAAGGTGAAGACTCACAACTCACAAGTCAATCTATATGTAATAATTAATAACAAACCTAAAAACCGGCTATGTAATACTCTCTTGATCCGTCTCAAATTAGAAATTGTTTTGAGAAAAAATGTCTCATTATAAGTTGTTTAACAATACCAATAAACTATTAATGTTATTTTTTTCTATTATACCCTTGTCTTTTTATTACCATCTCTTCTTTCAAACAAAAACAGGCGGTTTGAACGGTTTAAGAAGTTCAGTCATGCTTTTATGTATGGACCACTAGAATTTTCTTTTTTCACAGAAATTTTTCATCTTCAACTTGTGTTCTTATAATTATTTTCTTATAATTGTGTTCTTGTCTCTCCATCAAATTAGAAAGGACACGGGTAGAAAACTTTATATTTTCGACTTTATTTTTCTAATCAATGAAAATGTTTATTTTATAGAAAACTTGAATGATATTCTGGTCTCTCCAACTGACAAAAAAAAAGACACGAGTAATTATCAAGAACAAATAAAAAATAATAGAAGCAAGATAAAGAAGATTTTTTATATCTCCTATTAATAATAGAAGAAAAATAAATAAGATACAATATGAGAAGATGACAAAAACTAGTATGGTCCCCTCAAATCATGAATAATTTTTGGGACAGTGGTCGTCAGCATAATTGTTCAAATTCATGAATAATTTTATAGAAAAATATTTGTTTCCAGAAATACCAACAAAAAAAAGTATAAACTACCAAAAAACTTAAAACACTCTCACACTTGAAACCCAACACTTATGTTAGATATAATACTTCATTAGTAACATTACATACATGATTATATACAGAGTTCTAACATCAAAATACAAACATTGTATGTGACACTGTATATGTTTGTTTCTATCTCTCTTACCTTTTATCTTCTACAAGTTACACATAAAAATCAAAACACGCTGTATTTGACATCAAAATGTAGATGTCAAAGAATCGTTTCACTTACATACATGTAGCTAAATGTACAACTTTTATGTTTGATTATTTGATTGTGAAGTGTCGGCGCGACAAAGACGTTTCTTTCTGTATCTCCATGCAACCTGGATTCGCGTAGCTGCGAGACATCTCCAGTAAGGTGATTCATACCTATGATGAGTTATGCATTTTATGTCAGTTATTAATAGTTTGAGAACAAAGACAGTTATTAAAGTACACTTATACAAACCTTGATTATCTTAACAAAATGTAAACAAGTTGTAAAATTTAATACTAAGTGGTAATAATATACTAATCAGAATCACAATTTCATAAACATAGGACAAAGAGAATACCTTATGGCTCCTTGAACACCAGGACTCCTCAGAAATCTTGCAAAAAGGCTTGTAACTTCTTCAAGGTCTGCTGCTCTAAGGGAAAATGCCTCCACATTTGTTAAGCACAATACTGTCCTATTGCTAACAAGCCTTTGTCTTGGAATTCTTGCTTTTCCACAAACTGCAAGGGAAACTAAGTAAAAGTTGTTAACTTTTGCAAGGTAAAGTAGTCTTGTTTGACTAAAATATCCTTATTATAGTAGGAGAACCACATTTTTAAACAATAATCGCTTTTTAACATTTTTATCATGTTTATTTGAGCTTCTTAAAAAATCAGAATATAGAAAAGAAACAGTTTAGGAGCGATAATCAAAAGCTATTTTGATTATCTTCTTAGGGTCTACTTAGACTGGTTATTTGAGCTTATCTATTGACATAAGCTCTTATGAGACTATTAAAGAAAGCTTGTGAAAACAACTTATAACATGTCCCATAAGTTCTAAGGAGAGATCATGAAAACAACTTATTATTTATATGATATAGTTTGACTTTATTTTATCTTTTGTTAAAGAAATAACTTATACATAAACACTTATATAATAAATGCTTATGCTATATGCGATTAATTAAGTTGTTGATCCAAACAAAACTTTAATAGGATAGATTGAGATTTGAGATACTGAATTACTGAGGGATAAAATTATTCTTGAAAAAAAAAACGGTTAATAATCAATTGGTATTTTAACGTAACAAATAATTCAAGTTTGGCTCATATGTCAAACAGGAGAGATATTATGAGACTAAGTAATTATGAAAAAAGAAACTTATATGTATATAAGTAAATGCAGTGAAATGAAATCTAACCTTTGTTTCCTGAAGTATGCTCAAGACACCATGTAAGAAGTTCTTCACCACAAACATTGCCTTCAGATAGAGGAACTCGAATTCCATCTTCACCAATACTCTCCAATTTTCCACGCACAATAAAAACTACCTTCTCTACTAAGCCACCATCATACAAAATTTTGCTTCCTTTGATGTAAATTTTTTGTCTTAATCTCTCACAAATGGCGTCCAAAATAGGATCATCCATCAAGGAAAAAATTCGAACCTACAACATATAAATGACAATTTTATGCAACATGAACTATATTCCTAAGATTATAAGATTAAACTCTTATCACTGAGCAAACACCTCATCGTTTGAAATAATAATATACTCACCTTCTTAACAAATCTAAAGAGATGTCGTCTAATGTCCCTCTGAAGATCTTCTGGCAAATTCTCCATGAGTATTTCTTCATTCACTCCTCTCGTTGCAGCCCAGTTATAACGTTCAGCTTGTCGCACTCTCCTGCATCACCGAACACAACCAAACATATAAGTGGGCCAAAATCCTTAACACTTTATATTATCATCTAATTCTTTAGATAGCAATGTTTAACTTCAAATAAAAGATTGTTGATTTATATTCGGTATTTAATCCTGCAGATATGTTATAGCCTTCTATAATGTAGTAACACTTAGTTTCTTCTCATATCTTCGCTAATGTTCAAGCATATAATGCCTGTCCTGGTCTTTCTATCTCTTTGAAGATGGAACAAAATAAAAGGGAAAAAATTAGATACCTTCTCAGATCGTCTGCTAATCGCCTATGGCTCATCCATTGCTCAACATCGCGTTGTCTAAGTGACATTTCTAGCCTCCTTTAAGAGAATTTCAAGAAAATGAAATATGAGTCAAACATGCTATTATGGACTAACACTATCAACATTAGATAAATTTCATGAGGTATTGCATATATGAAGCAAATTAAAACATTCTACCTTCTTCCAAGGGCCTGAAGAAAGTTCTGTATGTTCCCAATGAGAAGAGCAAAAAGCAAGAGTCCTAATCCAATGATTCCCATGGTAAAAAGGACTTCCCAAATAAAATAGCTTGGTGTCAAATTTCCAGCCAGAGTACTAATTTGCTGCACAAACTCACCCAGTTATAGCATTAGTAGAATTTCATGTATTGACAGAAAAGATATTGAATGTAAAAATCAAACCATGGATAAATTGAATATTTTATTCCGAGGACAGTATCGATAATATTTTCTAGATTATATATAATTATTTTGGAATTTCAGGCTCTAAATGATTTCACTAAAGGTTTATGGAAATTAAGATTTTTTTGAACTTATATTTACATTGTTCTGGTATGTCCCAAAAGAGTAGTCCAGCCTACATCAGACTCGAGTTTGCCATGTTGTCAGAGATCCACCATGAGGTAAGAGATTCACTTACAATCTCCTACGACATGATCAAACACTCTCGAACCATAGGACACAAGTCACTCCTTTTTACTCGAAGGCCGTCATAGCCGTCCGTCTTATACTTCTGACCAGAGATACAATGCTCCATTACGTCTCACACAGGGCCGGCCTTTGGGGGTGCAAACAACTCTACTGAGCTGGGCCTCCCAAATTTTGAGGCCCAACATTTTTTTTATATGTATAATACATGAAAAACTCCAATATATATTAAAAACGTGCTAACATAACAGAAATATTTAGATGGCCTTGTGGTAGAGAAGCGCATCTCAATTGTAGATGTCATGGGTTCAACTCCCAAAAGCCAAATAAATACTCTTTTTGCTTTCATTATTTTTTTCAGCATGCTTGGGCCTCACTTTAGGCCTAATTTATCATGGATTTGAGTTCTAAATATCCTCAATACTCTCTTTTTCCTTAAAAACAAAAGATAACTTTTTTTTTATTTTTTTAAACACTTGTAACTTTAGGATCATAGTTTTTATGTAAAATAGCAAAGCTCTAATTATAAACTTTTTTTTTCTCTTTTAAAAAAACAATTTGTGTTTTTTTTATTAGGGGTCTATCTTTACTTTCAGAGCCGAGCCTCCAATTTCGTAGGAACGGCCCTGGTCTCACATATGGAGGCCTTACATAATTAGAGAATGGTATTCCTTACTAGTACTTTGTCAAGGCCAACATTTAATTAAGCATCGGAGTGACTCGCAGTACAATCCAGGCTCTCTGCCATGCACATGTAACTCCAGACTGACTTGCAATGAAATGCAATCTAACCTTTGTTTCCTGAAGTATGTTGAATTATATTTGAAGGGAGTAGAAATGGTTGGGAGAAACAGGTATGAAACTTTCTTATTTTTTAACAATATTTGTATTATAATAAACACTATCTGCCTCAATTTTCATAACTAGGAAAACTATATTCATAAAAGCTTTAATAAAAACAGAAGATAATGAGTTATATTGTAAAAAACATATTAAAGAGATACCTGAAATCCCCAAAATGATGAATACACATATCTTGTAAGCACGTTATGATTTGTAGTAAGGTTGACTGCTTTAACATAGATCCCATACTCAAAACCACCTTCTGTAAAACAAGCACTTGCATTGTCATTTTTCTTCCAATCATCCCAATTTGGTCTATTTTGATATTCCCCAGTGCTTCCATGACCACAATCAATGAGTTTTGAACATTGATCCAAATATTCTGCTGTCTTACAGGCATTTCGTAAACATTGATTAACCCTCTGGGACAAGAAAGAGGAATAATGTTGAAAATGATTTGGGAATATAACAAAGTGAGATTATGATCAGGTGTGATTGAATGCACATGTAAAACTTCTTTATACTGTTAGCGCGTAGTCATTAAACTCAAATGATAATCACCAATAAAAGAAATAGCAGGTATATAAATCGAAAGGCTAACCAACCTGCAAACCAAAGAGGTACCACCATGAGCCAACAACATGGCCAGACAGCATAAAGGTAAAAAGATTAATAAAGAAACTAGTCCATGCCGACTCGAAGATGAATCCAGTTGGATAAATTAGCATAGGGAGAAATCTACACAATCTCGGAATGTACTGAGCAAGGACGACGGCGCGCAAAAGATTCTTTGCATAATTTGCTCCTGATGTTCCCAAGTGTTTTGGAAGGACAAACAATATCATTATCTGCAAATATTTCATTACATTATACCATGATAAGGAGATTGTAGTATACATTGTTATTTTGAAAGAGAAAAAAAACGGGGAAGGGAAAATTATTATGAATAACGGTGGCACTAATGGTCATTTTACAACTATCCAAAGAGAGATTTGAACCGTGTCCCTTGAAGTTACAAAGTCAAACTCTTATCACTAAGCTGACATTTCTTGGACTAATATACATTGTTCTTCAATTTAGTGATCACAAAGAAAACTAGTCCAGTCTACATTACTTTGTATTGTGGACAGTATACTTGAGCATCAAGAAATTCACATTAGACTGTCTGTTTGGATTAGCTCATTTGAGCTTACCTACAGACATAAGTACTTGAGAGACTATTTGAAAGAGCTTATGATATATCCATAAACTGTTTTCAGCTCATTTTCATAAGCTTTTCAAGATATCTTATGAAAACACTAATAGTTTCTATTAAAACAATTTGACTTTATTTTATATTCCGTTGTAGAAATAGCTTATACATAAAACCTTATACGATAACTGCTTAATTAAATTGTTTCTCCAAACTGAGCCTTATGTGATACAACAAGCAACAATGGGAGATGGAGAGAGAGTTACCTGAGGAAGTGGAAGCACAACAAACAAGTCAAAAAGAAAATATGTCTGAAGATAGTGAAGAGCTATTTTCTTAGGATGGTCAACTAATTCTCCAGCACCAACCACTCTAGACTCAGGGGCCACATAAGCCAACCTAAACTGCAAAGAATAAACTTGGAATAATTATTTGAGCCCTACTACATCACAGAAGACAAGAGTACCACAATATACTTATCATTCCTCTCTTCTACACAAAAATGCTATATGGTGAGCGATTTAGAGATAAAAAAATGTCAAATTGCTCACTACAGCAGTGTTAACATTAGCGGCAAGTAGTTTAGTGAATTTTAGCAAATCAGTCACAAAATTCATTTAGCTGCCGCTTTCGAGACCAATTTAGCACCAATTTGAAAAATCGGTCGCTACGGTGCTCGAATATTTTGGCAACTAAATCTGTCACTATATAGAGAAATTTTAATTGAATTTAACAGAAGAGTTTGCTAGTACTTTTTAGAGTTTTTGTGATCTGATCATTTTTCCTATGGACATATTTTATGTTTAAGGAAATAAAGAATTTGAAAATCAAAATTATAAGGTTCTTCTAAGAAAACATTTGGCAGACAGTATAAACAAACACAAGAAAAATATAAAAATGATTAGTTATAGAGGAAGGCTGAAATATGTATCTCAAATAACAATACAGAATCAACAGGTGAATACATGAAAATTAGTCATGCAGTTAAAAGGAATAAACAAAAGCTACCTGAAGAATAATATTTAGGAAATGTATGAAATCATTCATACTTCTAAGAAAAACAAGCACTGTTGTCATTGTTGAGTTAAGAACAATACATTTATGGTCCTGCATAGAACAAGAAGGAAATTTTTTGAGTCAAATTGTAAAAAGACTCTATAGAAAATTTGGAAATAGACTACACACAGATAATTTACTTTCTTCTTGACCAAATCCAATTTAAATAATTAATTAGACACAATATGCAATATTTGAATCTAAATAGAGGGGGGGAAACCATACCTTATCCACAGATAGCAAGAAGAAAAATAATGGATCCACAAAAATTGCCACCAGGCAACAAATTGCAAAAAATTTATTCCATTGATGTGCAAGTTTATTATGTGGGTTTATAACTCTAGGTACATGTGGAATCAAAAAAGCAAAAAATCTTCTTGCCCAATCCTTGGCATCCCCATAGAGAACATTCTGAAACTGAAAACATTTAAAGTTTAACAAAATAGTTTAGTGAAAGGACCTTATATTTTAAAAGTAGTTTATGATATAAAAAGACTATCAACGAAAAATAAAATTAACATTAAAAGAATATGACCTAGATAATGATAATGAGAACAAAATATATCAAAACTAATGTATAATCAAGGAAACCATCGATTGCGTGAGATATTTTCCTAAAATAAAGGCTTAAATGCAGTTTTGATCCCTTCATTTTGTGTCATTCATGATTTTGGTTCGCCTATTTCTAAATCAGCGATTTTGGTCCCCCAATTTTTAAAATGTTCGGCTTTTTCCCCTTTAAGAATTTTGAGGCTGAACTTTGATGATCTGCCAAGTTAGATGCTATTGCGGCGACTCAGTTGATGGTGTGATACTTTGTCTAGGTGGACATTCACTCAACAACTAATTCCTATTTCATCAAATATACATTGATCTATATCACAAAAGCAACCAAATTTGATACTAGACACTATTTCGCATGACACATCAGAAAAAATAAACCCTAAATACATAGGCGAGGAAAATGTCATGCATGAAGCAAGGTATAAGGATCAAAACTTCATTTAAGCCTATAATAAAAGAAAGAATAGTATATTTTAAGAAGGTACCTTAGGATTGAACAGACCCGAACTTTTCAAATCGCTTCGTTGAGTAGCCTTGAAGTAAGTTGGACAAGTAGTACAGTAAGGATCATTACACATTCCCAATTGACCAGACCTTACTAAATGTTCATTCATGCCACATAAAGGAAACTTTTCTGTCTTACTTTCGACTGCTTTGCTCCTTGGTGCGACCATATTCTGCCCGAAAAGATTTCCAGGTCTATGAGTTACATATAGTGGACCACTCATTGGATTAAATGAAGCCTTTCTTTGACTCCTCAGAGGACCTGTGTGTCCCTTGAAATTAGTATCCCTTTCATATGGTTCCATAGGAATCATGGGAATAGAAATCGATACACTTCGCATCCTAGGTACAAGATTCTGGAATTTAGAACCATCAGGGTCATTTGATTGTTTTGGATTAGTATCTGACAGAATTGGCATCTCATCATTCCCAAACTCAGCCATGTTGTGTTCACAACTCTGCAATACTATCAAAATCAATACCTTTCTACATCAAGACAATAATTTTAAAGTAAAAAATGATCATCTATACTCAAAACATGAAAAGAATCTGAAGACCATGTGAAGTTAAAGGACACATGAAACTTGAGGCTAGATATGATACCAATAAAAAATTTCAACTCTTATAGTCCAAAAAATTTTAGATAAATGGATTTAACAACTTTCACAGTAACTTTTTAAGTGGTTAACATAGATCAAATAGGTGGTTAATTCTGTACAACTAATAGATATACACTCATCAACCACTAAGTTAAACGTACTACATGTAGATTTAAACATCTTAAAATTGGGGTTAATCACGTCTAAATTTGTGGTTAATGAAGTTACGTTAATGGTTAATATTTTTTAACATTTGATATATTTGTTAAACATTTATCAAACTTAATAGACCACATATATGAACTGTGTTAACCACTTAAAGTTGTAACGAAAATTATCTAAATTTGATTGTTCAAATAACCAGTCTAATGATTTTAAGGCTCGAACAGTGGAACTGCTTTTGAGTGAATGAAAGTTTCATGTCCACTAAACAAAGTGATAAGTATAACATATAGTTGTGGCTCAAAGTGATAAAAAAGAGCATAAAAGATTTTCTTCAAGTGATGTGCTGATAGTTCATTTTCTTCAGTTGTGTTTCTTTCCTTCTAATTATTTTTGGAGGGTCCCTTTCTCCACTATGTGTTATCTCTTTTCCTTAACTCTACACAAAGTTCCACACTTCATAAAAAACAAGAGAAATCCAATTGCTTCTATTGTAGCACCAAAAGGTTCCTAAATAACACAGGTTCAAACTTCAAAGGATACCCTATCTTACTACCACATGAGGAATGAAAATATGAAAAGAAAAAGTATGGACTATATAATATAACTACAATTAAGCATAAACCTCCACAAGCTTATCCTTTCCACCAATTGAACAAAACCTGCAATCAATTTTCAGGGATCAACACTATTCATGAAGATTTATCTCAACATTTTGCATTACTACAAAGAAACTACCAAAGTTAAATTTTGCATTACTACATGAAGAATCTAAGCATAATATATTAAGACTAACTAAAGCAAGCAAAAGGGTATTAACAAGTAATGCTTATGAAAATATGTTGAAAACAGTTTATGGACATATAAGTGCATATGTATAAGCTATCTCTATAACATAACATAAAATAAGTCAAACTATTTTCATATAAGATAAACTGTTTTCATAAGCTATGAAAATATGTTGAAAACAGTTTATGGACATGTCAATATGCTCTTCCAAATATTCTCATGTGTTTATAAGAGCAGATAAGCTCAAATAAGTCAATTCAAACGGACGCTAAATTACCAAGTAAACACAAATAAACAACTAAGAAAGCAAAGACCTGTTTGGAGCTGACAATATACTGTAAAAACTCAATACCTCCTAATAACTGATATATGATGACACTACAGCTATCCAGATATTTGAAGCTAAAGCATGGATTCTTATTGTGGAAACCCGGTAATCATGGAAGAAAAGTAGGAGGGTTTCTCACAGATATATACAAAGAGAAGGATTCATAAGGGTGAGTGGGGTCAGAGTTTAAAAAATCCTGAATGTGACTTAGTGTTTAGGTGAAAGAGACTGAAGAAGCAATGGTGTGAACAAAGAAAGAAAGACAAGAACCTTGAAAAACATATTGTGTATTGTATTGTATGTGTGTGTTTCTCAGAAAGTATGTCTTGTTTGCTTTGCCTTGTTCAACTCACCTTGTCCTTGTTTTGTTCAATAAATATTCTCACATGTTACTATATATGTTTTTTTTTTAAAATATTCTCACATGTTATTATATATGTTTTGTTGATACCGCACAATTGCATAGATTAATCTTTATAATCTAAATTTTATTTAAGGGATGGCAATTTTAGATAGTTGTTTTTTTTCCAGAAGTATTGGCTAAAGGCCAAACATTGAGGGAATGTTTATGGAACATAAGTATCTATCGCTTGTATCATACAATATTGATATTTCATGTGTATACTCTCTTATATATAATTATAAGATTCATTTTCTATATTTGTACTAGTACTATCTTTTGCATGTTTCTTTTTCTTTATTAAAAGATAGGGTCTTGCTAACAAGTGTCTTTAGGGCACCTGTTAATGATTCAAGAATAGAAATAATTGATAAGTTTTATGTAAAAAAAGTTACTTTTAAAATTTTTAATGCATTGAATGCATCATTTCCAAAACAAAGTTTCTTCTTTAGACTTATTAACAAGTGTCTTGAGGGTACTTGTTAGCATTTCTTCTATACTTCCTCCAAAGAAGTTTAGAAACAATTTCATCTCACATATATTGAAATTTTACACTCTAACAAAAAATTACAATCTACATAAACAGTAAAAATGTACAATACTTTTTTATAGGTAAATGTTATGATTAATTTGTTATATAAAATAGAATTTGGTAGTGATTAAAATTGAACTCAGAATTTCCTTCATACTCATTTGGCATCCCAACTCATACTATTAGATTACACCTTCCGAGATAAGTATGTAGTGTCTACTTATATCTTTTTTATCTCTACTTTTCATTTTTGGTATCATTATATCATATAGTTTTTAAATATACTACCCAGTGAAAAAACTCTACCATCAAACAAACAATAAAAAATAAATTAAAAATATTGAATAAATTTTAAAGAAAATAAAAAAGGTATTTAAATTTTATCTTTTAAAATTATTAAATCAACTATAAAGCATTAAGAAGGGAAGGGTGGAAGGAAGGACATGGCACTGAAGCAGTCAATGCAAGATGCATGCAACACATTGGAGGGAGATTATTTCCAGTCAATTTCCTGTGTGCCCCTTTGATTAATTTGAAACCTTTCCATACGGTGATGTCACTTTCTTCAAATACATTTCTTTTGCAGTAGGTCAATTTGAGTATATCAAATGAAAAATGGACCCCATCTAAGACTAAAATTGTGTCAAGTTTTAATTGTTCAAACGGATTCTATAATGAGCAGCCATTTAAGGCCATTATGGAGAAATTATTTATCAAGGAAATATTTTAGTTACATTCATAAATAAAAAATCGAGATCAGATGATATAACACAAGGTCTTTCAAAAGTGGAACAGATATTATGAGAATAGTTAATTGCGAGAGATAAGAATAAGAAAATGTAATTATTAATCAATTGAATGATTATGCTCAATATTAATGAAATAGGTCAAAAGATGAATCGTTCAGCATAATATGAATTTGATTCTTAGATAGAACAAGTTTTTTATAGGATTTTACTAGATTTATTAAAATTAGAGCTTCATATTATTTCCTCATTAAAAAACGCATGTGAACTCTGCCCTAGGTTTCCTTTTAACATAGTATAATACTTTATTTTGTAGAAACTCTTCAACAACATTTTGGTGAAAAGCATCAATATTTAATTGTTGAAAAGTATATGAACACTCTATTTTTTCTTGTTTGTTTTGGTTTCTTTTTTTTAACAAGATTTTATTTTAGTTAAAATCTTAAGCATGCGCATAAACAATTTGTAACTTTTTTTAATTTAACCCGTTGTCATTGGTTTGTTCCACTTTTCTTTGCTCAAATGTTGAAGACCAAAATTAGAAATTAATGCAAGCTTTGACTTTCGTGTTTACATTTGAGAAAAATTATGGTAACTAGGTCAATGACCATTTTTTTATTTTCTCCATGGGACATGAAAATCACAATAT
The DNA here is from genome assembly GCA_018208015.1 of Medicago ruthenica. Taxonomy (NCBI): domain Eukaryota; kingdom Viridiplantae; phylum Streptophyta; class Magnoliopsida; order Fabales; family Fabaceae; genus Medicago; species Medicago ruthenica. The sequence goes on from CM031376.1 coordinate 11,924,304, forward strand.
TTCTTCTATTATATATTTCTTAAGTCAAAGTCCTCCTGGCGAATTTAATATGTAATGACGTACTATATCAAGTAATTTTTTAATATATAAAAAACATGTTAAGTACTTATTATTATTATTCAAATATCATGACCAATACAAATAGTCAAAACATAGCATGGAACAATAAAGTCTAATTACTCTTTTTCTTTTAAATAATTATGTAATTGTTGATGTAATGTTAGATGAGTTACAGTATTATATACAAGCTAATATATTTTCTATCTAGTAATATACAGTATACAAGTGATAGGATTCCTTCAAAAAAAAGTGATAGGATAAATATTGATAGTTTTCTTATAAAAATGTCTATTTTTAGAGGTATAAAAATATCTTTTTAAATCATAGTATATCCATCGTAATTTATATTATATACAGTTGAGATGTTAGCTAAGTTGTAAGAACCACATATGTTAGCTAAGTTGTAAGAACCACATTGTAACCTTAGGGCATTGAGTTCAAATCTCCTGATAGTTTGTAAAATAGTTATTAGTGTCACTCGAATTAATAAAATTTTCCTCTTCCCAATAAAAAAAATTATGTTAAACTATTTGATGTTATATTAATTTATAGATTTTAAGGCAAAGCACAAAAAAATTAAAATTTTCATGTTTAATTTGTATGAACCGACAAATTCTTAAACTATTGATGTCTGGATAATTAAAGAGGTTTGATTATAGATTTGTAATTTTTTTATATTGTAAACGCATAAAATTAATTTGGTTTCACATAAGTTAACTCCATTTCAGATAATCATATTCGAGGTTGGACACTAAATATAGATATATCTCCTAGATGTGGTTCGAATCTTAGTTCGTCATGTCGTGTGATACTAGTCATTGTTCTTCTGTTAGACTCAACCAAGTGTCGATGCATACGCGTTACACTCATTCGTTTAAGAATAATAGTCATTTTGATTCCTGAATGTGTAACGAGTAGCCACAATAGTCCCTCAATGTATCAAAATTCTAAAATAGTCCTTGATTCTGCACTTTTTTAATCAAAATAGTCTTTGACGTTAAATTACGTCACACAATCAAAGACCGTCTCACAATTCATGCAATCAAGCATAAGATTGTATCTTCTTTTTATTTACCTTTTTTGACCAATTTGTATCTTTCTTTTGAAAAGCTATAAAGTGCAAAAATGAGCACGAAAAAGGTTGGAGCACATGTAAATAGGAATTGTAGCCCAAAATTCAAAGCAATTAAGGAAGTGAAATGATTCAAATAATAAATGAACAATAAATGATTCAATAATCATGTTTCTGAAATTCACAAGACATCTCTGAACAGTGCCTTCATACCAACATAAAATGTTAACAGTTAAAGAAGTAAATAATTTAAGATTTAAAAAAGTATTGTCAATTGACACAAACAGTTTCAGCAGAAGAAATACAAAGTTTACTCCAGAGAGGAAAATACCGGAAAGCTTTGAGGCTATGGGAACTCAGATTATGAGAAGTATCTCAACTCAAATGAAGTTTTCAAATGTTCTTAAAATTTAGATTATGCCGAACTAAACCCTATACAATCGGATTAAACACACATCCAATGTGAGACTCTCAACACACTTTCATATCATCAAAGACTGAACATCTGAAGCATGACCCAAGTGACCCAAGACTACTTAACTGCCAGTAACAAAAAGATGAGAACACATACCTTTGTTCTCAAGATGATCAACTCACAGCATTAATCGAAGTATTATTAACATAAACATTCTTGAGTTTATTAATCAGTATGTTTTCTCATCTACTCGAAGGAGTCATGATCAATTTACCAGAAATCTCTGCAAGAGCAAACACTGTCTTTGAAATGGTGATTTATGCCTCTTACAAATATTTCTCTACCTTCTAATCTGCCTATAACTTTGATAACAGCATGACAGTCATCGCATATTCTCAGGGTTTTTCCTTAACCCCTTACTTTTCATCATATAGTGTATTCTACATACGCTTTGAAGCATAGATATTGGACAAAAGAATGCAATTCCCACGGTTGTCTGGTTCTAACACGAAAATCTTCTCAGCAGCAATCTACCCCAAACTCAAATTTTAGTGAACTCTACAAGAGCTTGACAATGCTCCTCATACAAAAGCATCTTGTTCAATATTCTTGTCCAACCATGTCGCATATTTGATGCAAAACTAGACAGCTAGGGGGACTAACTATCTCAATTACCATGCTCTTGCATCAAGCAGAAAAATACAGGTGCCGACAATCAAACACTGGTGATATAAAATTCTAATAGTAGAGAAGATAGCATGACATGGAAAAGTAGATAACAAATTTAGGTCTAGAACATCATGTATTTAAGAAACAACAAAGCATAAAAACAATGCATAAGGGAACAACCCACACTGAACACTGATAAAAGAAACCCGTGAAAACAAGAATCTGAAATAGACTTTACTAGTAGTCGTTGATATCTTCTTCGCCACCCTCGCCAGACTCAGCACCCACTTCCTTGTAATCCGTCTCTGGAGCGGCAAGGTCCTGACAAGCTTCAGAAAATTCTCTTTCCATACACTCACCTACGTACCAGTGGACAAATGCACGCTTGGCTTACATGTGATCAAACTTGTGGTCATTGCGACCGAACACCTCAGCAACACTGGTGGAGTTTGAAATAATGCAAAATGCCCTCTGTACCTTAGCAAGGTCACCTCCAGGAACAACAGTAGGTGGCATGTAGTAAATACTACACTTGAAACAAACCAATAGGACACCAATCTATGAACTGGATGATCCTCTTGGTTTTGATGGTGGCAACAACAGCATTCACGTCTTTGGGAACAGCATCAGCACGGTACATCAGACAGCATGTGTGATTTCAAATATGGATGAACTTCACTTGATTAAAATCTGAATGTTTTTTACTCTTAATATAAGTTTAATGTAAATCTTAATATCCTCTTTACTCAAATCGAGATTCGAAGACATAATCAATTTTAAATCAGAACATCTAATTATCAAAGCTTTTCATGAACAAAGTTAATGTGACATTGAATTACCAAATCCAAACAAACCACTAGGAATTGTAGCCCAAAATTAAATGCAGCTAAGCAAGTGAAACTATTCAGCCACAAATGAACAATTTATCTATGAATGCTTTTCTAATTTGAGATCCTCTAATATCAGAATGTCATAAGCAGAAAGTCACAAGCATACAAGATATCTCTAAAGAATTAAATACTTTAAGCTGTAAAAATTTATTGTCATTTGACAAAAACAATTTCAACAGAAGAAATACATGGTTTGCTCTAGAGAGGAAAATACCAGAAAATTTGAGGCTGTGAGGACTCAGATTATGAGAAGTATCTCAAAGTTGAAGTCTTTGAATGTACTCTAATGGCATTAAATCAAATATCTACTCCCTTCGATTGAATAGCAAGAAAAATATTCCTCAGCGATGTTGATCAAAGTATATCAAATCTTGAAAAGGACATCTCCTCAGATACCCAAGTTTACTTTCAAAGTTTCAAACCATTGAAAAGCTTCAAGTCATAATACCTCTTATACTAGAACATGATTCATATAAATTCTCATAAAAATAGAAGAACAAGGCAAGTAATCAATGTCAAAGTTACTCAAAACATTGCTCAGTAGAATCAGACCTGCAAGTTGTCTCCCCACTTCATATTCTACATCAGGCTCCTTTAAGTCTTCATTGCAAGAACAAGGGTGAAAATAAAGGATTTCCAAATAGAAAATCATATGGGCCATTGAGAACTAACTAGCTGCAAGCCACCGAGAGAAGAGAACGCATATCTTCGTTCTCAAGGTGTTAATTACAGCACTAATCAAAGTATTATTAACACAGCCATTCTTGATTATTCAGTTTTTTTTTCTAATCCACTGCAAGGAGCCATGAGAAATTTACCAGAAATCTCCACAAGAGCAAACACCGTCTTTGAAATGGTGAAAACGATTTGTGTCTCTCACAAATATTTCTCTTCCTTCCAATCTGCTTATAACTTTGATAACAGCATGACAGTCATCACAAATTCTCAGGTTCTTGATTACTTGAAGTGGCTGTCCTGGACTTGTGTTGATTAGTCCTAATACTACTGCCAATTTCTCACTGTGCCCACACAATATCTGCTCCTTGTCTTGTTCCTCCACATCTTGCAGCACAGACTTGGTCATCGGGAGGCAACCGGACTTCTTAATCTCAATACTCAATTTTTCTGACTTCTCCAAAATCTCTTTCATTTGTGGATGTGATTTGTCGCCAGAAAGAAGCGTGTGTACCCTATGTCCAATCTCAATCCAACTACAGCCAGGGTTTTTCTTTAACCCCTTCCTCTTCATCATATCACGTACTCTATTTTCTTCATCCCACATACCCTTTGAAGCATAAATGTTGGACAGAAGAATGTAGTTCCCAGGGTTGTCTGGTTCTAACACGAAAAGCTTCTCTGCCGCAATCTCACCTAAACTCAAATTATGGTGAACTCTACAAGAACTTAGCAATGATCCCCACACACACGCGTCTGGTTCAAATGGCATTTCTTTGATGATGGAATAAGCTTCTTCGAGTTTTCCTACACGGCTGAGAAGTGTAACCATGCAAGCGTAATGTTCCATTTTAGGTTTAACTTCGTATTCTTTCAACATGCTATTAAAGTAATGCCATCCCTCTTCCATTAATCCGTTTTGGGTGCATGCAGATAATACACTTGTGAAGGTAATTGAGTCGGGTTTCTGGCCACTTTGCAACATCATATGAAACATCTCGATTGTTTCCATAGCCTTTCCATGCATTGCATAACCACTCATAATTGAATTCCAAGAAACCAAATTACGGGATGGCATTTCATCAAAACAATTTCGTGATAACCGGATTCTTCCGCAGTTGGCATACATATCTATCAATGCACTGCCTACATATACATCATCGAAAATTCCCTTCCTGAGAGAAAAGCAATGGATTTCCTTTCCATGTGTTAACGCTGAAATATTTCCACAAGCAGGGATCAAGCTTGGGATAGTAACAGCATTAGGCTCCACCCCATCAGCCTGCATATCTCTAAAAAGCTCCAAAGCCTCCATGTCTTTCCCATTCTGTACGCAGCTAGCTATTATCGACGTCCACGTCACAACATTCAACTCCAATTCTCCGGCTTTAAACTTCTTGAACACATCCAATGCAGTATCAACCAAACCATTACGCGACAACCCTGTAAGAAAAGCATTCAAAGAACCTATTTCAGTTTGATCAATTTCATCAAACACCCGAGACATCTCGGGCGCACAACCACATTTTCCATACATGTCAAGAAGAGCACTAACAACAAATTTATCCGATTCCAAACCCAGCTTAATCACATACCCGTGAACCTGTTTCCCCATCAAAACATCCTCCAAATTCCCAACATCCGGCAAAACACACGAAACAGTCGACCCATCCGGCAAAAACCCTTCCGACACCATCTCACGAAACAACCTCACCACCTCATCATACAACCCAACATTTCCAAACCCAGCAATCATCCCGTTCCACGAAACCAAATTCGGCTCCACGCCCTCCTTCCTCATCTCACAAAAAACCTCTTTCGCTCTATCAACATTCCCCAATCTCGAATACCCAGCAATCATCGCACTCCAAACAATCACATCTCTCTCACACATACCATCAAACAGCTTCTGCGCATCATCAATCCTATTACATTTCAAGTACATATGAACCAACGAAGACATCAAAACTGAATCTGAACCAAAGCCATTAACACAGGCAAACCCATGAACCTGTTGTCAACATTGTAGAGAATCAGTGAGAATAACAAAAGATCCAATGGTTTCAATAGAATAACATGCATAATTTGTGAAAATAAGAGTCACAGAGAATACATAATAAAACATAAAAAGACTAAACTACCATTAACTTAGTTAAGCCATAATAATTGTTTGATGTACCATTAACTCGTGTTGGTTCTTAACCGTTCAACACTATGTTCTATAGAGAATTTCTCAATCAATCAAGAAACAAAAACATACTGAATAATAAAATAATATAAATCCAAAACATCTAATATTCTAAATCTAATAATGTCTACAAGTTGGGCCAGATACCGAGTTTTCAAAAAAATAAATAAATACATACCTGTCTACCAGGTTTCAACTCTTTTAACACAGTACAAGCTTTAATAGCACTAGGAAGAAGATAACTATCAGGAACAAGACCAAGAGAACCCAATTGAGAGAATACACCAAGGACATGACGAAAGTGGTGGGACCTAGCAAAGGAGTGGATTATGGAAGAGAATGAGAAGATGGTGGGGTGTGGGAGAGAGGAGAGAATGGGGGTGAGATGTGGGAAGGGGAGAAAATGGGAGTAGAGTGTGAGGAGAGAAGTGGTGAGCTGGGTGTTGGTGAAGAGGTTGAATTTGAGGAAGTGGGCGTGTATGGTACGCGCGTTGAGGAGAGTGGTGGTTGGGGAGTTGAGACATTGGGATACAATGGATTGGAACATTGAAAGGGTTTTGTTTTTGTTTCAACGATGATGAATGTTAACGTTGTTGTTGTTGTTGTTGTTGGAATGTGTTATGGCGATTTTGTTGGGGTTTTTGGTTTGGAATTGGAAACATAGTCATAGGTTTATGTGTTCTGGGCTTATGTTCCAGTTCGCATAGCTCTGATTGATCGATTCTCTCTTCAAGTATTTGACATCTTAACGTGAAATGAGTAGTCGTAATAATTGTTTGATGTATCAAAATTTTAAAGTAATTTTAATTATGTAATTTGTTAATCAAAATAGTCTCTAACATTAAAATATAGTTAGGCACTAATATGATACTACCTCCGTTCTTTTTTAATTGTCACATTTTGACATTTTACACAAACCAAGACAAACTATAAATGTCACTACTTTTGATACAATAATTTATATTTTTACTATAATAACCTTATTCATTTAATATATCATCTCATATATTTCTCTCTCCGTAATAAATAACTAAGGATAATATTGGTAAAACAATATTTAAAGTTGCATTGAACTTTGAAAGTGACAGTTAAAAAGGAACAAAAAATTTCTTCAAAAGTGACAATTAAAAAGGAACGGAGGGAGTAATAATTAAGTATGACAATATTAATAGAACATTTTAATATAAGTGACTATTTTGACTAACATAATACACAATCAAAAATTATTTTAAAATTTTGATATATTGAAGGATTATCGTGACTACTTATTATACATTTAGAGACCAAAAGGATTATCCTGTTTTTAATTTAAAAATTGTATTTTGATTTATTTGAAAATAGTGTATGTAATCAAATTCATATAATTAATTGATAACTTGACTTTTCAAGTTTTGTATTCGAATTCCACTTTGAGAATGCAATTTTAAATTTTTTTAATAAGAATTTTGTTATTCAATCATACTCGACTTAAAGAATTAACATTTATTGAGTATGTCTGATCCACATCAAAAAATTATATAATTGATATTAGGATTAAATATATTTCTAGTTTATATAAAAAATTTCAAATTTTAATTTTAGTCCATAGAAATTTTTTACTATGAATAAAGATGCTCGAAGATGATGAATATAATGTAAAAATTATGTCATATTTTTAGTTGTAAATGTTATTTTGGAAGAATAAGAACAAGCATCATTTCAAATTTAACATATAGGTGCAATGTCTCGTGAAAATATCAAAAATTAATTCTAATATTTATTGGCAAAAATTGACCCATCTGTTGTCTTTTTCAAGAAAAACTCGAAATTAATAATTAATTATTAGGTTAATATTTTTTTCATTTGTCAGAGTTAGAACATGGATTCTCCGATAAAGTTAACATTCAACTCAAACCAATTAAATTACCTTCATACCTCCCACCTGAACAATCAAGACATCCAAGATTAATGAGATATTTTGTGATCAAACAAAATTGAGCAATGAACCTATAGGAAATTATATGGCGCTTAGTTAATTTTTTATTGAGATTTAGGCTTAAATAAAAATTACATATGTAGTCCTTTAAATTTTGTCTTTTGATTAATTTGATTTTGAGCTATTGAGTTGAACTAACTTGCTTGAATCGATTCAAGTTCCAACTAAAAAAATGATTTTTGACAAATTTGAGTTTTGAGCTATACCAATTTTTATGTAGTCAAACTAAATTGAACAAAGTTTAAACATAGCTCTACTCATTTTCAATACCAATTAGTTACAAACCCTAGGAAAAAAACATTTAAAAAAAAACTAACTTGCTCACCAGCTTGAATCGATTCCAGTTCCAACTAAAAAAAATGATTTTTGACAAATTTGAGTTTTGAGCTATACCAATTTTATCTAGTCGAACCAAATTGAACTAAGTTTAACATATCTCTACTAATTTCCAATACCAATTAGTTACAAAACCTAGGAAAAAACATTTAAAAAAAAAAGTCATATTACACTTGGTTCAACTAAAGCCAAACATAGCAAAGACATCGATAACTTGGTTAGCTTCAGGATGCACATATACCATGAGAGGTTTGGCCACAAAGCAGTAGTATGAGTCGTATCCAGTTTACAAGTTAAATTAACCCACCTTGCATTGAAGCAAAAAACTTCACTCATAATATCCAATTGCAATATTCTTAGTCCTTATGTTAACCTGTATAACATGATTGTTTTTTCCATGAGTTGTATTGTTAAATTGCTTATTTGGTTGTTGATGTCATTAACATTTGTTTGTTTAACATTTGACAATCGAAAATAGAGAAATTGATCTCCAATATATGTTCTCTTCCAGATTGAACAATATCTACAAATTGTAAGACCTCAAATTATGATCTCCCCTTCTTTCTTCAATGGAGGGAAGAAGAAAGGGATCTAAAATCTGAATCAGGGACCGAACAATTCATTTTTGTTTAATTTGAATGTCTTCGAACAAATTGTCTCTTTCTCTATCACATAAAACATCACTTGACAATGTGTTATAATTCAAAACAGCATATTAGAAAATACATTTGGCATAACATATAGTTGGTTCACGCAAGCTTAATGAAATGACGGTAATAACCACCTTCAAAAAGAGAGTGCGGGAATCAATAAACTTTTAGCTCGGTAGCTTGGGCTTGACCCAATTTGATTCATTGTTATAAAATAAAACTAAAAACTAACATTTGTCATTTTAAAAAAGAATAATAATAACTGGAATGTATGAATAAAAAAACAATGGCCCTATGGTGTGACATAAATCAATGATGACTTGCAGTGCAAGGCAAACAACTTTACTATTCGTTGTCGACAGGTCTAGCATATGGCATAAATCTATGGTCCTTCGCAGCATTTCTCTTCCTCCTTTTCTCAATATATGAATCAAGTTTTCCAGATGCCTGAAATGGTGAATAGATAGAATTAATGCAAAAAGAGAAGCAAAATGACAGAATACAATGAGAACAAGGTGAAGGGAGCACATAAAGATGTTCTACGATGCATACCTTGAGATGCTTATATTTTTCAATAAGCCTTTGCCTTCGGATTTCGGCTGAAAACAAATAAAAAAAACGTCATTATATGTAGTCGATTTTTCATTTTATTCAAATTTGTCTGTTTGATATGTTTGTCAGTTCAATTGTTTGATACTGTTTAACCATCAAATTCAAAGAATTGCCAAAGAATTGTATATCTCATTCAAAAATCTAAATGGGGAAATAATTCAAGTGAACAAAGATGATATCCAAGAACTAGTCCCAAATGTAACACCTAAAGAAGTACTGCCTCTGCCTGCAACTACCTAAAGCTTATTTTTATGTTTATGCCTATGATTATGGGCTCTAACAAAATATTGCAATATGTGTTAGACTGTTATCACTTGTCAGGTTTCACTTAAAAGCATAGTCTTAAGATCCCTTAGACAGTTGGTAATGACTATACTACGAATGACCAAAGGAGCACTATCCTTTACCACTAGATTAACCAGCCAAAAACTCTTCATTAAGAGAGGTATTCGTAGAAAGAAAAAACTTATTGCTAACTTATGAAGCACGGATGCATGACACAACACTGCTAATGTCAAAAACATAAGACACCGTCCCTGATACATATATATTTTTTTAATATAATTAAATAAAATATGAAACATTATTTATAAAAGATCTAAATTGAGAATCAAAATATATATGTCTAAATTGAGCACTTGGCAGTCTTTCGTATTCATTCATACCGAAAAGCTAAAAATGATGTAATCAAACTTAGTGTCTTGAACTTCCTCAATGATCATCGTTGCTTCGACTTCAACACATCTTTAACCTAAACAGATGTGTCTGTGATGTGTATAAAGAATGTGTAAGATGTGTCGAAGCAAAGAAAAAAATTATTTTTGGAGATACTGTTACGGAGTTGTCAGACACATGTCGTACAAGTTTCGGATATTGTGATACACCTAATTCCAGACGTGTCTGTACTTCATAGTAATGCTAACGGAGTAACAAACTTCAGTTGATTTCCTAACTGAACAGAAACCTAATTAATTTCCACCCTTAAAACCTATTTTTGGGCTTCCTCCTATAGTAAACCTACAAGGTCTTCTTACTCTAGCATATGGAAAATGAGAGGAAAGGGAGATAAAATTAACAGAAGCAGAGATTGCATTTCTAACATATTGAAAGTGAGAGTAAGGAAGATAAAATGATGAGGAAGAGAAAAGTTACATTTCTTGAGATAAAAAGGACGTTTTCCCTCCTTTGCTGCTTCTCTCTGTTTTTTCTTGTGCCTAGCCAAAATCTCTGCCTCAATATTTCTTGCTGAATCAGGCTTCAACTGTTTATCCTGAAAAGAGATGTAAATGAAGTAAACTAATAAATGTCACACTTCTGGACGGAGAAGACAAACTTCGAAATGACATGTACTTACAATCCATGATACGAGTTCTTCTATTTCACTTATGCGCTCTGGATCTTTACATTTTTTCAATTCCCTCTTAAGAGTCTGTTGTGTCGAGAAGATGTCATTAGAGGAAAGTCACAAAATAAGTTATAGACAAAATTTTGTTGTTACAATCTGCAAGAATACCACCTGTCTTTCAGCAGGAAGATCATTTTCATATAAAAACTTATATTTCTTTCTAAACCTGTAAGTCCAAGTACTTATATTATTAGTGCTACACAAAATAGTAACATCAAAAGCATAGTCCAAGTACAATGCAGATATAATTAAGCATAGTCTACTAAAAAAATCAATGAACCTATGAGCTGGGTTCAAACTATCAACTGTACAGTTGAATATTAATTTTCAAGCAGGCGGTACCTACTTAAAGGACACGGCATTACAGAAAGTCAAACCAATAACAAAAAGGAACCATATGCAGCAATAACCAAAAAAAAATACCAAATGCACGGCAAAGCATGGTATATTTTGAGTCAGGATAAAGAATTGCTCCGTGGATTAAGCCTTTAACTCATTCTCAATAAGTTGTTTCCTTCATATCTGTGATAACTAGGCCTTATATAATTTAAAATACTCGAGGAAACGTTGGGCGCACATGCTCTAAAATACAACCAAAATCAGAAGACTTTACTACAATATGAAAATGCTTAAAATTGATATGATGATTGCAAATAAAAACTGCAGCATTTCTTAAACTACAGGATAAAGATCATTCCATATTATCGGACAGATTCTAACACCAGCAAAGAATAATATAGAGTCAGGATTTGAGTTTGTTTGTAGAAACAGAACTATCAATGACAGAAAACCAGAAAAGATTATTATACGTGTTGTATTAACATTTTTTAAGGATTAATTTAAATCTTGGGACCATGGTAAGAAAGACTTTCACATGAAATTAATTTGCATTCTTCTGTCCACAACTTCAAACCATTCTAAACATTAGCTCTTAATTAAAATAAAAATAGTTAAAGAACATCACTTAGCTAAGCATACTCTAAACTGGAAAACATAAAAAAATATCATCATGACTTTACACTGATATATGAAAATGCTTAAACTTTACAGTGATGATTGCAATTAAAATAATAGCATTTCTCAACAAAAATGAACACAACAAGAAAAAGGTAGAACAACGAACACATCCAGAGGTGAACATACCGATTAGAGTCAAGTAGATCACCACAAAGGGGGTTAAATCGTGGATCACATGCAACCTGAAATTTATTGAAGGCATGCATAACTCATCAAAAATCATCCAGATATATAAAACAGAAAGATCACATTTACATTCGAATTCATCATGAGTTTCCACATCAAATAGAACAACCCTTAAAATTTGAATATTTCTAAGTGTGTGCGCAATTGTAGAGTAAACAATAAGCAATTGGTTTTCCTCCTCTCCATGAGCCCGTAAATTATTTTATAGGGAAAATAGTCTAAAATATTACCCCCAAAAATAAACTATGCAAGCTAATGGCCTCCATGAAACTATTTTGATTTGAAACTATTCGGTGTATGTTTGGATGAACGGTGAGTTTGATAAAATCGCGGTGACACCATGATTTTGTTGAACCAACAAAGAGTAGGTTTTGTCAAAATCATGGAGCCTAACCATGATTCGGCCAGTCTCAACGCCAACCAAAACATGAAATCAATGTGTCAAGAATCAAGATCACCTTCTTAGGAGCATGGATGACATCTCTAAAAACAGGAACTGGCTTCTTGCTACTAGCCTCCATTGGCCTATTCAAACATTAGAAATTATTTTACGTGCACATAGTTTCACAGACACGAGGATTAGAAGAAAATAAAAACCACTTTGTCAAACAATCAATTGAGTACATGTTTGGTATCACAGTAGCTTTGCCAAAATCAAGGTGAGCCACCGTCATTTTGCAAATCCACCGTGATACCAAACATGCACTAACTATTACTATGATGCAAATAAAACACCTATTCTTATTAAGCCTTTTCAACTTCTTGTCTTCTTCGCGATTCTTGAAAAACGCATGAGCCCCGTTTGATCGAGCGTCCTGCAACTCCTCAAACGTTACATCAGCCAGCTCCTTCAATATCTCTTCCTCCTCCTACAATCATCAAAATCAATAATGATACAAAGTTACAAACTTACTATGACATGGTTAGTTTTTTATTAAAAAGTATATAACATGATGATTTTTTTGAAGTTACTCACATCATCTGATATGCTAGAAGAAGACATTGACTCGTCAGTATCACTCTCCTTGTACTGGATTTCACTGGAACCTGGAATTCCACCTCCGAGCTTCTTCATTTTGAGAAATAAATCAAATTGGTTTTGAACCCAATAAAACAAATATCAATATATAATCTTTGAATGTATCGAAATTACAAAACCTCCCCAAATGTCAATTTTGTTCGTAATGTTATGGACTAAATTGCCTGACAAAAAAACACATTTTATGACTAAACCACTCGAGGACCATACTTACTAACAAAAATCGCATTAGGTGTGTTTTTGTAATTTTTAATAAATTCAAAGACTATAGTAACAACCCCTCACACATTCACGGATAAAAAAGACCGTTTACCCTATTAATTTTAATCCTCATTCAAATATATGATGCGTTGTCACTGTAGTCCCTGAATGTATGAAAATTATAAAATATATGCAAGTGTCTCTTTTGTTGGTAATTTTACGTAACAAGTCAACCAGCGAAAGACACATTCGTGGACTAAACTGACTAACTGAAGACACATTTGTGGACTAAAATGACCGACAAAAACACATGGGTGGCCTGGTGGTATAGGTTTGGGACCTTAGAGTGTCTTCTCTCAAAATCTCAGGTTCGAATCCTCATGATGTCAATTTATGTGGGCTAGTCTATATAGAGTTTTGTTTTGGCTTTAAATGGGGCTCCAGCAAGTGGACTCTGGGGTTGGTCCCCGGATTAGTCGGTCAAGGAAAACTCACACACACATTTTGACATGCCTATGCTATGTTAATAAATTCAGACACTACATTAACGACGCCTCACACATTCATGGATTAAAAAGGTTGTTTACCCTCTAAATTTTAATCACCAATGCATAAAAAGGCAAGAGCTAAGAAAGAATGGTCGAATGAATAGCTGAGCCATCATGTATAAGGTTGAAGCGTGAGTTGTAGAGAGCAGAGAGAATTGGAGAAAAAGAAAACCCTAGCACAAAAAGACAATGCTTCACCGGTTAATATTAAAAACGTTACATATATTAAAAATCTAATAAAGAAAAAACATCATAGTGTAAAAAAGCTTCATAAAAAATACATTAGCAGAAACTAGTTAGAAACCTGTGGATTTCTACGTGGCTGTTGGAACCGGCGGAAGGCGCAGCGGCGGCGGCGCTTGTTAGGGTGGTGGAGTGGCAGAAGGTTGAAGCGTGGGGGTCACGTTTTGTTGACGTGAATAGGAAAAAGAAACTTTCTATAACGGTTTTGGGATGGACTCAACTTGGGTTAGCTTATAATGGGCTTGACCATCTATGTTACTGGACTGGGCTTAATACCACTTAAAATAACACTACAGATACTTTTAAAACCCCACTCATACTCACATTTTCGAATATACTAATTTGGATAAAAATGTTTTTTATCGGTTTTTTTTATTTTTTTGAAGAATTTAAACTTGTCCATCAAAATTGACATCGGAAGAATTGAACCTGAAACTTTGAGAGAAGCATACTATAAGATACCAAGCCAACACCACAAACCCAAATGAGTTTGTTTTTTCTCGCGTTTGAATTGATAATTTTAAAAAAATTGTATTCTTTTTCTTTTAGATAGATAAATCCGGATGTTAAGCAATTTTAAAAAAGACATTACATCTCATTCTCTTTTAATCATGAGCCTTTTAATTCTTGAATGAATGGTACAAATAACAAACATGAATTTTTGTTTACCTCTCCCCCAACGCTTCTAATAAATAGTTATTTTTGTTTCGGAATAGACCACGACTTAATTCTAAAGTTAAAAGGCTCAATGTTGTTGTTGGCATATAAAGTGTGAGTAATATGTCTCACACTGAATGAAAAAGTGAATGTTGAACATTTTATAAATAAGAGGATCCATAAACATAATGCCTTAAGGTTTTTGGTTAAATTATGGTCTCCAACTCACTTACATGATTATCTCAAGCTCAATGTGATGATTCATCGGACCCCCTCATGACCCAACAGTTGTGTGTAGACCAAACAAGGGCCATCCTCATCGGCGTTAAGCTGCAAGGTAGGAAGAATATTCCTAGAGCCAGTCTTGACCCTCTAATTACAATCAGACACCCACTCGGCACATGCGTTTGGAAAGGTGTAGCCGTCTGTTTATACCTGAAAATAATTACCATGTTAGTCGATTATGGTAGATAGGCAATTGAACGTTAGGCGAGGAGCCGAACCTTGACTAAATTTCTACTCCATCAACATTGTCTAATCGTTTTACATCTACCTTGAACTTTTTTTTACACTCCACTTTGAACCATTAACAACTTATAAAATGAGTCCCACCTGCAAAAAAAAGTACATACTTTCATTATGAGAAAAATGTCAAATCTCATTGAAACCTCGATGACTTAAGCGTTGGGGTGATTTCGCTGATCACCCCACTCCAGCGAAGAACAACTGCATTCCACCATCAACTCATATCGTAGCAAGATTAGTTATGTAGTTTGTGGTAAGAGCAACTTCCAAATCTTTATCATTATTTCTATCAAATGATCGTTTGAGAAAACAAAGCCACCACAACAAGATCCCGAACCATGGTGAATCTCACATCTCAACAATGTCAACCACCAGCGGAAAGACCACCACAATATCTTGTTCTACTCCACTCTGAACCAAACGCTTCGGGTGAAGTTTACCTCAACAGTGGAATTCGACCATAAATCCATTTCTCTTAACCAGAGGACATGATTGGAGACTTGTATCAGGCGATTCAAAAAATGGTCAAGCATAATCAAAGAGTAAGGCCAACGTCTAACCAAATAGAGAATGACCAAAACGAGATCTCAGCAAACACCGCACATCTCGATGTTCAATCCAAAAACATATAGTTTCAGAGGGAACGAGTAATTCCTTCGGAAATGAAGGCGATTCAAAGTGTCACAATTGTCACAATTCTCCCAAATCTTGTGGTGACCGTCAAAAGAAGATCAAAATTTGTCGAGAGATTTACACCATTGAAAGCTTCTATAACACATGGGAATCTTCCATACAACGATGGTATTCAAAGGAGGACAACCCTAGTTTAGGCGAACTTGCATGGGGTCGATAAAAAGAAAACTCAGCAAATTGATCATAGTCGAAAGAGACCCGCCCAACGGTCAAGATCAAGGTATAGCCCGGTAGGCCTCTGCAAGCCTTCTATAACAATGGAAAATTGATTTTCCCACTTCAAAGAAAGCTAAAACACATCAGTAATTTACGTTTTTACCCCGACGGCAGTGTGTTGCCGATTGGAAGGATGCGGTGGCAGTTTGTTGCTAATGGGAAGGATCCGGCGGCAACTCTGCTGTCCCCATCGGCAGCTAAATGCCGCTGCGATCATTACTTATGAAGCTCAGCACCCAGAACCTCCAACTTCATCTCTTCAACTCTAAAAACTCTCTCAAATCTTCCAAAAATCTCAAAATTTTCAACCTCAAATCAACCAACACTCCAATAACAAGTAAGTTTCCATAATCAATTTCATTGTCATTTTATGCTTATATGTTACATTTATTATCTTAATTTAATTTTTTTTTTCAGTTTTAGACTTTGTTTAATTTTTTATTTTTTTGGCAAGAAATGATAGATTGTTTACATGGAAATGACTTATGTTGCTTAAATGTTTAAATCTTTACATGTTTATGTTGTAATTTTTAGCTTTAGGGTTTACGTATAATTTGCACTACAAGTGTTTGATGAAATGTTTGAATGAGTTTTTAATTGGATTGTTTTTAATTTCTTATGGTGTAGATCTGAAAAAATGGCTCAAGTATACTTTCATGTATCCTTCAACGGTGGTAACCAACATTTTTTCAAGGTTCGCGATGATGTGACATTAAAAGAATTGAAGGATCTACTTCATGAAATCAACCAACGAATCAACCAAGGAGACGCGAGGAGGGTGGAATACGTTTGGTATCACCGTCCATCGTTCGACTCAGACGGAAATTTGTCGTTCACTCGGTCGGAGTTAACGAACGACGACAACGTGAGGAGCATGTTCTCGATATTTGCTGAGCTGAACATGATCCCCCTCGAGATGGATGTTACGTTGCTGAGAACTACCCTCGCCCGCAACAGGCCTCCGGCCTCTTCCCCTCTTAGGCACATGAGGGTTTGCAACCTGCCTCTCCCGTCGGTAGCTGCTAGTCATGGGCTACTTACCAGCTCTAGTCGTCCTATCTTGGTTCTGATCAGACATATTTACAGAAAAACAAAACTAAAAAAATTAGGCATAATAAAAACATCATTCTATCACAATTCCAACATTCTCACAATTCCAACATTCTCACAATTCTATCACAATCTAAACAACATTCATCAACATACTCATTTAGGCATTTTAACAAACACTTTGAGTGCAACATTCACATTGTGTTAATTGTGTTAATTGGACAACATTCACAACCACATTATACTTAAACACAATCTAAACAACATTCACAACAACTGCATTCATCTATAACATCATAAACTAACAAAAAATTTAATTTTTACATAAACCCTAACCACATAAATCTACCAAAATTAACAAAAATAAACTTACACAAACTAACATTAACATTATAAATGATTAATACTACTTACTTGTTGTTTTGTGGAGATGATTTGCTTCAATTTCGTGAGAAGGGAATTGGAGAGGATTGGAGCAAATTTGGAAATTTGAAAGGGATTGTGCAACTGATGCAGTTATGTTTTGCTGTTCTGGTTATGTACAGATCGCAGCGGCAGTTAGCTGCCGATGGGAACTGCGGCAACTAACTGCCGATGGGTCCGGCGGCAATTAACTGCCGATGCACCATCCCAGCGGCAATTAACTGCTGTCGGGGTAAAACCGTCATTTACTGATATGTTTTAGCCTTGTTTAATGTGGGAAAAGCAATTTTCATAACAATGAGTCACACTCGCATCATGATAAGACTCTCCAAGGCTGATTTCGAAGTCCGAAGAATCTATGACATTTCTAAAGGCACTCTCCGATGTCATTAAATTGCTTCACTTCTTTCTACAATGTGTTGCTTATTGATAGAACATACAAAACCAGCAAATATCGACCGTAGTAATTCAGAATTGTTGATGTTCCTTCACTGAGCTAACATGATGACATTCTTATAACTTTTTCTAATTTTGGAGTTCGTAAGAATAATTTCACCTAGACATTGGAAAGGTTAGTAGGATTGGCTCTAACAAAAATGAGGTGATACCTCAAGTCATTGTGAACTTTGATACATGTATGCATATTTGTGGAGTATCATGAAGAAATCAAGGTACAATATCGAAAATGTAATCTGTCACTAGAAATTGAAGTATATATTGAAATAGAATACAACTTTAAGAGTCAATGGGTGGAGTATAGAACTTGGGAGAAAACTCAATGTGCCACAAAAGTATTTTTGAGAGCCTCCTTAGCGAAGACACTCATTTTTTGGTACTTAAATGAGTTTTGTGTGTACACATTATTCATTTATACTTTTTTAATAGTAGTATCTAATAAGAACTTAATTCATTCAACCCAACATCTTACACAAATTTCTTAAATGAGACTTACTTATCATGTATTAATAACTATATATCATTACATTTTAATTTTTTAATATTAAAAAAGTGTGATTCCCGCTTAAGATTGAAGGTTATAAATGAGACCCTGAATTTTATAAGACCTCAAAAGATTTCTCTCCAATAAAAATACCTAATAAATATCGGATCTTAAATGTCCGCAAACTCAAACCAGAACATGATCTGCACGCAGTATGTTGTGGTTCAAGGAAAAATCCCTTAACGTAGGGCCATAAATTGGGTGGTCCTATCAGATAACTTTGGAATGACGGAAACAATTGCCTTTCCTAATCCACCATGATTTTACTTTATTAATAAAGCATTTGATTCATGTCGGCATTGTAAATTTCAGTAACTTCGAGATTTGGGCTTTAGCCAAATGGGCACATCTAGAAACTTGGAAAGGGACTTGTTGCCTAATGAGTGAGTGTGATTGGTGTGACAATTGGAATTGGAATTAATAAAAAGTGATTGTACTAAAATTAATAAAACTGTCTCTTTAATTGGGAAATAGTACAAATTGCACTAACACCTGTGGTACCTGTGGTGATCGACGATGTCTTTTTTACCTAATAGATTGATTGTTATTTTATAAATGAAAAATGTTAACATTCTTGGACATCTTTAAGTGTCTTAAATAATAATTCATCCGTTCCAAAATATAAGTAAAAATTGGTCAACAAAAGTTAATGTATTTGGTTCAAAATTTGTACCAAATACATCAACTTATGTTGACTCATTTTTGCTTATATTTTGGGACGGAGTAGTATTTTTTTATAAAGATTTGTGTATTTAATGCATTAGAAATTGAATTATTTGACTTTTTTAATGAATAATTTTTCAATTTATAATGTTTAAAGAGTACCCCAAAACACTCGTTAACAAGACATTTTATAAATTAACTTTATGAGTCTGTTTAGTGCATATAATGATAGACATATGATATGAAACTAGATAAAGATAAAAAAAAGATATGGACATGATAAACATTTATCTTATCACATGTGTGTTGCACACATGATAACAAACATAATATCATATATATCGCAATTAAATGACATAATTAACCTTGTAATTAATTATAATTAAATATAATTAAGCTATTATTAATTAGATACAAAGCTATTATAGTCAATCATCTTCTTCCTTTTTTTAGAGGTGCCATAATCTTCATTCTTAAAGTTTAATTAAAAAAATCATGACTTCTTCAATTAAATTTTTTTTACTGTCTTCTTCCTTCTTCAATTACAAAGTTCTATCAAAACTCATTTGTATAACTTCAACCTGTAAAAAAATTCATACACCAACAGGTAGAGCTGTCAAAATGGGCCGGGCTAAAGGGCCGGGCCCATTAGCCCATTTTTTGGTCGGGCCGGGCCTCAAAAAGTCGAGCCAAAAAACAACCGGGCCTTTTTGGCCCAGCCCATTCAGCCCAATTTAAAACACAGGCCAGGCCGGACTGGCCCATTTAAAATAAATATAAAAAAATTTAATTAAAACAATTATTTTAGTATGCTATAATTTTTTTTTAGAAAAAATTCCACTTATTTTTAGGCTCAAGTCTAACAATAAACCCTAAAATATCTCACTTTTTAGTCATTTTGAAGTATTCAATGAACTCATAATATTTTGAATTGTTAGACTCATTTTAAATTGTCATTTTGAACCAAGTTCTCACTTCTCATGTACTATAATTTCTTTTGTTAATTTATTTTGAATTGCTAGACTCATAATATTTTATTATTTAAGGTTGGGTGAATGTTTATCCCTAGCGTACTACAATTTATTGTTTGTGTTATTAATCC
This sequence comes from Medicago ruthenica, assembly GCA_018208015.1. Taxonomy (NCBI): domain Eukaryota; kingdom Viridiplantae; phylum Streptophyta; class Magnoliopsida; order Fabales; family Fabaceae; genus Medicago; species Medicago ruthenica. The sequence continues at coordinate 11,944,814 of CM031376.1, forward strand.
TTTTGGTGTGTTTGTGAAAAAAGAGTAGTTTTTTGTTGTACATTTCATAACTTTAAAAAATTGAAATACGGGCCGGGCTGACCCATCGGGCCACTGGCCCATGCTAGGGCCGGACCGGGCTCAAATTTTACAGCCCATTATTCAGTCGGGTCGGACTGGCCCAGCCCAGTTATATGCATTGGCCCATCGGCCCAGGCCGGGCCGAGCCGGGCCAGCCCATTTGACATCTCTACCAACAGGAACCTATAAAAAATTTACGATTACAATTCAAGCTCTTAACCAAACTAATTGTTGTCTCTGTTGAAAATAATACGAAATTCCAAAACTCTCTATTTCATCTCTTTTTAAATTTGACTTGAATACAAAATAGACAATCAAGAAACAAACAAACAAACAATTAAGCAGATTGAGGAAAAAGTGATTGTATGGTGGAATTGTGGTCAGATCTGTAACAAATAGAAGAGATGAAGTTGAAGAGTTATGGAGGAAGATGTAGATGTCGATGGATGGAGCTCATATAGAACATGAACGATGAATTGAGAAAGAGGACAAAATAAGCATTTTAGTGCTAATCATGATAGGATAATTATAACCCACCAAAAACTAAGGATAAAAATAACAAAGGGTGAGTATGATAGGATTAGAAATGAGTTTAAGTTATTATTTCTTATTGACGCACCAAACAACAAATTAAACCAAGATATGATAGCTTTATCATATCATGTTTTCCTATCATGAACACGAAACGAGCCCTATAAGTTAAAGAGGTATTTATAAACTTTTGTACTTAAAATAGCCTTCGTCAGTTCTCCTATTGTACAAATTCTCAATGCAACATGATTATTGTAATAAAATATAGGCCTAATACCTCCCGCGATCCTTTAAGTTATATGTTTATAACAGATTAGTCCTTTAAGTTTTTTTGTTACCAATTGGTCCTTTAAGTCATTTTTTGTTAATATTAATGTTCGTAATAATTCTCATTGTTGGTGGTCGAACCCCTTTGTTTGTATGGACATCGGCTAACCGACTCTTGGATGCTTTGGTGAACTGTGTATCTGATTTTTGGTGGAGCTCTGGGTTGGCACACCTTGTGCTAATTTAGAGACTCCTCATCTAGTTATATATATATATATATCCCATTTTTGCTTGTTCAAAAAAAAAAGTTATTTTTTGTTACAAATTAGTTCTTTAAGTCATAAAATATTTAAACTGTCATTCATCTTTTCATCCAACTTCGTTAAAAAGTGCTTATAGACCATTTAACGTTAAGATAATAAGTCCAAAAGTGCTTATGACATCAAATATGATTACTTATGCACATTTTTTTCTTCTTGTTTTTGAATTTCAAGCCTAATTTTACATATAAATATTTAATAAACAATAGTATAAATCAAGTAATCGGTCAATTTTGTTTTGAATCAAGACCGAATAACACACCTATGAGCTCTAGTTTTGAGAGCAATGAATTTGGACAAACCAACTTAACATGAAACATCCACATAAACAATTTTTTGATTGAGTTTGATGAAATTAGGATAATGATGCAAATATTTTATGACTTAAAGGACCAATTTGTAACAAAAAAACTTAAAGGACCGCAAATGGTATTTGGCCTAAAATATATTAGTCGTTATATATGATTATTGACCTAACTTCAGTACGTGTAAAGTTAGTTAATTTTACTTATATATGTAATAATTTCATGAATACTGTTCCATCCATCACAAAAAAAAAAAGGTAAGTTTCGGTTTTATATGAGCTTTATCCAACTTAAATTAATGATTTAATATTAACCGAACATGGTTGGAGTTCCAACTTTTGGTTTGATTAAGTTATGTTTAGACCTAAAAACAATTCCCATGTTAGCTGATCTTGGCAAATATACAATTAGACTATTATGCGAGAAAATCTCTCAGCCAAATGAAGGTTAGGCTATGTAAGAACAGTCAAGCGAAGGAGTTGATTCATTCTCAAATCCACTAACTTGGAATGTGGGTCGTAAAAACCTCAAAACCAAGTAAAAACATAGTGGGACTGAACAATGATGTGAGAAACACACGTTAACTATTTTTATCATTCATAATCGCTTTGACGAATAAGGAAGAAGATATGATTTCAAGAGGAGTTGCGCACCAAGGACCTTCTAAAATGGGGAGAGGAAGAAAACATAGTTGCATCGGTTGACATTATAAAATGGGGAGATGAAGAATATGAGGATTACCTAGAATATCAAGAAGTTTCAGTGTTGGATATCTTATTCAATGATGACATTGATAGCGTCATTGCAGAAATTGACATAATTGGGATAATTCATGTTGAGTTTTGGGGAAATGATTTACAGCCGGAGGTATTAGAAGGTGATGTGCTAGTTCAAGATATTGAATGTGTTACCTGGGCCGATAAATATGAAATTAATGGTATGTTGTTTAAAAAAAAAACCCACTTGAGACATGGTAAAAATACTTAAGCCTTTGTCCATCAAAGTTTCTACCAATGGCAAGATGTTCAGTTAATTGAGTCTTTGTTGATGTTGATGCAGTCGTAAATGTTTCGACGCTTGTTATGACTCTTCATCATGTCATGTATCTATGTGTTTTATCAAGCATTTCTACTACTTTATGGTAAGTTTTTAGAAAATTTTAGTGTGAGTTACTCATGTTTTTGAAAAAAGTTGGTATTGTATTGAAAAGAGTCTTTGTAAGTCATTTTATTTCCTTAACCAGACAACTCTATTAATGTTAGTGTATTTTTGGTGTAACTAAACTCGCATATATTAGGATTGAACGATGAACCTTCATGGTATAGTTCGTAACATGTAATATATGAAGTCCTTTTCTTAAGGCAATTCGAACTGTGTTTATTTGATATATATTGTTCTTAATGCTTTTCAATGTCTGATTAACTCTGAATAAATCCTAGGTTATAGATCTTTATTGTATCTGAATCTATATATGTTGTTTGTTAAGGTAACTTACCTAGACATAAGTGATTAATTGGTATGGCTTTTCCATATAGTTGAAAATTGGTGATAACTATGGGTACTAGAAAAACAGTAAAAGTTTGTTGAAAACATGACTCACTGACTTAGTGGTACACCTATTCACTGTGAAAAACGAGTCTTTCGACTCAAGCAACAAGAAAGGAAGTCATAGCAAAAACGTGGGTTTCAAAAAAGAGAATTTCATTAATACCCACATAAAGGGTAGCTACAATGCCAGCTACCTATCTGACTTTTTTACAAAGGAAGATGAAATCGTCTAAAGAAGTTACATTTTGTTCAAATTAAAGCTAGGACACTTCAGATCATCCAGATTACTTTGAAATCGATGTTTCAGAGAGTCTCTCCCAAGCTCTTACTTGTTCCTCCTGCCAGAAACCTTTCCTTTATATCCGGTTAAGAAAAACAAACGTTTAATGTGTCGAGGAGGTTAAACAAAGAAGAAAAGATTGATAAGAGACAAAGACTTACCTCGATGGGAGTGAGAGTGTAGTTATGTGTTTCCATTGTCCAACAAAACGATGTTGAAGGAGAGGAACCAACTGGTGTGTAACTTTCGACTCTAGGAGGTTTGTCATATTGATTGTAAAGTCAAAAGTAAGAAAGAGGAGCAAACTTCATGGTTGGTTGAAGAGCATCTCTGTCTGGATCAACTGATTTATGGGCAATAAATGCATAGTCTTCCTATGCAAGTAAGAAGGTTTATTGGGAAGAGAAATCAACAAAACTAAATAATAATTATCGATAACGGTTGGTTGGTTGATACAGGATTACATAAGACGATTCACTTTCCTACTTTACGGTGTAATGATGACATTATTCACACGCAACTTTGATAATTGTGTTACATCTTCTCATTGCTCAAGGGTCAACGATGATACAACACATGACATTTGTTTACACCTAAAAATAATCCTTCGTTAGTCAATCATGACGAATATAAGATTAAACTATTAGGCGATGAGACCTTCTAGTCGAGTCAAGGCTAGGCAGTGCAAAAGCAGTTGAGCGAGTGAGTTGATTCTTTCTCAAGGCCACTAACACATAACGTGGGTCGTAAAAACCTTAGAACTTAGTCAAAACATAGTGAGAATACACAATATCTGAAGGAGATATGCACCAAAGACCTTGTCAGCATATCATACAATGAATGGGAGACCGAAGTCGAACGCGGGGCGCCAAGATCTCACTAGAAAGGAAGTTAATACACACCACACGTCCAATTAATCAAACAAGTTTTCTTCACATTTTTATTTCTTTATCTTTCTGCTTTTATCATTATTTAATGCATTTTTTAGTGTACTTCAAAAAATCAGAAGTACCTAACACATAATATGAGAAGTTAGGAAACCCATAGTTAAAGGACAAAATATCTCCTTCAACGCCAATTACTTAAAACAAAGAGAATTATAGTTGAAGAAATTCAATTGATCTTGATTAATTTCAGCTTCACCAGTTGGTTGTAATATAATTTTTTTTGGACTTAGCATTTCTTATTAAAAAAAGAAAAACCATTCAGGGTGCTACTTGCTACACCTAACTACTCCCTCCGTCTCAAAATAATTGTCTCTTTAGCATTTTTTTAAAAATAATTGTCACTTTAGAATATCAATGCAACATTTATTATGTTTTTCCATTATTATACCCTTATTTATTGAATTTTATTCAACTTAACTATTCTACTAACTACAATTAATAAATGTATTTTAGTAAATAATACTAATTTTACCATTAAAATCAACACAATTAATCTTTTCTTTAATAATCGTGCATAAACCTTAAACGACTATTATTAAGACGACAGTCGTATGAGGAGTGGTAGTAGCAAAGGACAAAATCAAGTATAATACTAAATAAAATGATAGCAACATGCATCCCTCACAAGTTACAAGTGCAAGTGCTCACATGTCACCTTGTGTCCATTCCTTTTTCCACGTGTCGTGTTGAATGAGAGATAAAAAACCTTTTTCACAAAAAGAACTTTAAACAAAGATAACTTAAAAAAACTTTATAAAATTAATAATTTTTAAAACAATTTTTTTATACTTTTGTTGTGTTTTTACTTTCTCACTTTCTTTATATTTTTATTATTTTTGTCTCAAAAAGATATCATTCAAAACATTATTCTAAAATTCTCGTTAAAAAAAGTTATTCTAAAGTGATTATACAAATATAATAATTTTTTTTTGTAAAAAGGAAAAGGAAAATGCCATCTACGCGCCATTGTAGCAGTTTTTGACTTTTTGTACCAAGAACATGTAACCGTGGAATTTTTTTTTTTTTTAAGGAATGTAACCGTGGAACTTGTTATCACAATTTTCAATATATACACTTAGTTACATTTCACATATAATAACAAGACAAAATTACACTTTGCTAAAAAAAGAGAGACAAAATTACACTATTAACTAATCCGAGAAAGTCTTTTATGCTCAAAATCTCAAATCAATAAGATTTGGAGACACTCATATAAAATGAACAAAATTAAAAAAAAATAAAATTCAATGATATTAATTGATGTGATTAAATTATTTGTTTTATATTTTCATTTTATAAGAGTGTGTCTAAATTTTTGAGTTGAAGTTGTGACCACATTGGACTTTAGAATTTCTCCTTTTTTATGTTATTTTAGCTTTTTGATTTGTTTGCATATGAATCAAACTTTATTTTCAAATCTAACACTTGTATGCGAACATAAATTTGAACACTAGGAGTAAATAATTATTGAAAAGTAAAAATTAAATTAAAAGGAAATAATATATTTAACTCTATAAATTCTCTAAAATTGATAAATGTATTACAAGTTTCTCAACAAAAAATGTATTAAAAATAAAATACAGTAAGAATACAAACTTTCTTTAAGAAATACATTAATTAATGAGGATTTTTTATAGGGATTAATTAATTAGATTAATTATTATACATTGACAATATGAATTTCATTATGTGAACTAAATAATTGAGTTCAAATGATTAATACGTTTGAGTTAAAGAATAATTTAGAAAAACCAAATTTGAATCTCAAGTCGGTCAATATCCCTTAAAATATCTTCAAAAATATTTATATAATAAGATGGTTTTTATAAAAGTTTATTTATTTTTACTTTAAGTTAGTACAAAATGTATTTTTTTTACTTCATCTTTAAAATTATTAATATACGAAAGGTATATGAAAAAAAAAATGTTATCACTTAAAATGAACGTTGACTCGGTTAATAAACAAGTGACTCATCCACGGGATTATAAATACAACCTTGAGTTGATGTAAAATTTCTTTGATGAGTAAACTGCAAACATTTTCTAAGTCTTAATGCTTTGGTGACTGTGATATTATCTTGGAGTTCAACTCACCTTAACTTTTTTTTATAAAAAAAAAACATGTGATCACTTATTCTTAAGCAGTGGTCCTCTATCATTCACAAAGATCAGTTTCTCACTATTGGTGTGTTCTCTTCTCTTTCTGTTCTCTCACAAGAACATAACTCATCCAACCAAAATGGTGATCTCATCAACTGTCTCACATGCCGATGAACAAAACCAGAACATAACATGCACTTTCGCTTCTAGATACATGCGTGACCCTGTTCCTAAGTAAGTGTCTTTTTCTTCCTTAAAAAAACATCACACTTAGTTCTTTGTTGGTAACTGTAATGAGATTAAAATTCCTATGTTTATGTGTTGGTAGGTTCAAGATGCCAGAGAATTCTATACCAAAAGATGCAGCATATCAGATAATAAATGATGAGTTGATGTTAGATGGAAAACCAAGGCTTAACTTGGCTTCATTTGTGACTACTTGGATGGAACCTGAGTGTAATAAGCTTATCATGGATTCACTTAATAAGAACTATGTTGATATGGATGAGTATCCTGTCACCACTGAGCTTCAGGTCTGTTTAACATGATGACATCTTTTGATCAAAGACTTTAAATTGTGGTTGGGATCAAGATAAGATCCTCGATATGGCGGAGAATTGTAGTCAAATAAGACTAAGTACATGTTTGGTATCACGTTGAGTTTATGACGAGTCACCTTGATTTTCAAAAGTTTTGTAGCTTTTGCAAAATCAAGGCGAGCCATAGTGATTCTGACAAAGCTACCGTGATAACAAACATGCACTAATTTGATTATTTTGATGTCAGTTACATCAAAAACTAAAACTATAAGTTGTTGTATGGTGGTGCAGCTTTATGGACCTTTAGATTTAAAGATCAAGTTTTTCTCTCTAAATCTAAGGTCCTCTAAGGCTACATCACGATACTACAACTATAGAGATCCAATTTCAAACTATAATGGTCTAGCCCAAATTGTGGTTACAAACTTTTTTGTTTGAAGTGTTGATTTTGAGTAATTGGGTGTCTTGAAATGATCATAAAGTTTTGATCTTTGAAACTTGTTTGGTAAAAATAGATAAATAAGTACATTTTTTTTAAGTGTGTTTAGTCTTTTAAAAATTATTTTTGCACAGTAAAAGGGTCTCATGTCTTGATTATTCATTTTTTTATTATGATAGATTGAGTTTGTTATTTAAAAAATATTTCTTTTTTCCTTTACTCCTTAAAACTATCATTCTCTGCTCAAGTTTCCTTTTCGAAGAAAGGGAAAATATAATTTTTTTTAATGGCATTTTACCCTCAAAATTTGTTACTTGCAACCAATTATTAGATCTTTTGTGTTTGGTGGTTGGATGAAAATTTGGAGTGGATTATTGTGATTAAAAAATTCTGTGTCTGAAGTACTCTAGTAGAATTGAATATTTTTGTATTGTATGTGATCATTTTATGATAAATTTCCATTAAAACTTGTAGCTGATAGAATGACTTGATTCATTTGTTCTATTGTGCAGAACCGGTGTGTGAATATAATAGCACATCTATTTCATGCTCCTATTGGTGCAGAGGAAACTGCAGTAGGTGTTGGAACTGTAGGGTCATCAGAGGCAATAATGTTAGCTGGTTTAGCTTTTAAAAGAAAGTGGCAGACTAAGAGAAAATCAGAAGGCAAACCTTATGATAAGCCTAACATAGTTACTGGAGCTAATGTGCAGGTTGATCTTGAATTATGTTTATAATGTTATGAAGTTTGAAATAACTACTAATACGTGTTTACTGCATGCTCACATCATGAGAAATAGGTAGAAGTGTATGTTTGGATAAGTGGCGGGTTTGATATACCCACGACAGTATCATGATTTTGTTAAATCTCTAAAATGTAGCTTTTGTCAAAATCGCGGTGGATCATCGTGATTCTACCAATCTCACAACCAAGCCAAACATGCTTTGGGAGGAATTTTTTCCACCCCCAAATCATTTCTGATGTGCACATCCAGAAAAATTAAGTTTTTGTATTGCCTAGATGTGTACTTTAGGTCAAACGAAGAATTTTTGTGTCATTCGGATGTGTGCTTCGAGAGTCATGTGGAGTTTCTTAGAAATGTGAGGGGTTCATGAAGTTGATCCCTATGTAGTTTTGCATATTGTTATGAAATGCAGTAGCAGGCCCAAACCAAAGGTAAGGCCAGACAAGCACTTATTTTAGGCCTTTGGCTTATGAAGCATGGACACCAGACACGAAATGGACGATGTCGGATACCACACACACCTTTGATCAAAATTGTCGGTGCCTCATCACATGTGTTGATGTCAGACACCACACACGCCTTTGATCAAAAGTGTTTGTGCTTCATAGGCCGACTACACTCATCCACTACATACATATCCCACTAAATTTATTGTTTCATCATTTTGTTTAACAAATACTGCACATATGAGGCCCTGTCTCAAAGCTTTGTTCACTCTCAGGGGTCAGCTATCTTTAGGATTCACATATCCTGGAGCCAGCCCAGTATCGTAGAATCAAAATTCGAAATGATTAAAGCGATTGATGTGTCGTATTTTGGGGCCTTTTCCCTTAGGCCCCGCTTGGACTTGTTTATTTGAGTTTATCTACTGACATAGACACTTGTGAAAGTGTTTGGGAGAGCTTATGAAAACAACTTATGACATGTCCATAAGCTCTCCATGATAGCTTATGAATATTGTTTATAGCTTATATTAAAACAGTTTGACTTTATTTTATCTTTTGTTACAAAAGTAACTCTTATATAAGCACTTATATGTCAATCGTATATGCCATACATGTTTAATTAAGTTGTTTATCCAAACAGATCATTATACCTCTCTGTTTAATGTCGTTTAAATATACTACACAGGTTTGTTGGGAAAAATTTGCCAGGTACTTTGAGGTTGAACTAAAGGAAGTGAAACTCACAGAGGATTACTATGTGATGGATCCATTGAAAGCTGTTGAAATGGTAGATGAGAACACCATCTGTGTTGCAGCCATTTTGGGTTCAACGCTGACCGGAGAGTTTGAGGATGTGAAGCTTCTCAACGAACTTCTTACTAAAAAGAATAAGGAGACAGGATGGGATACACCGATTCATGTAGATGCTGCGAGTGGCGGATTTGTTGCTCCGTTTCTCTACCCTGATCTTCTATGGGATTTCCGTTTGCCGTTGGTGAAAAGTATCAATGTTAGCGGTCACAAGTACGGTCTTGTTTACCCTGGTATTGGTTGGGTTGTCTGGAGGAATAAAGATGACTTGCCGGATGATCTTGTTTTCCATATCAATTATCTTGGATCTGATCAGCCAACTTTCACATTGAATTTCTCCAAAGGTAATACATGTGATTGAGTGAATTAATAAATTCTTAAGCATGTGGACTAGATATATTCATACATGTAATATGCATTCAGAAATCAACAAGTGAGAATTTCCTAACAAGAATTATACTCATAAATCACTGTAATTAGTTTTTCTTCCCCTTAATGTTGATTTGTATTTCTTCCGACAGGATCAAGTCAAATCATTGCTCAATACTACCAATTTATACGGCTTGGTTTCGAGGTAATTATATTATCATTCTGATGCTGAATCTCGAGTATTAGCATGATAAGTATGTACTTGATTTCTAGGCTAATGAAGATAAAGAAATTAATTCCACATGAGAAGAGAAGATATTTTTATATGTTTTCTTTTTCCTTTTTTAGTCATATGGAATTTACTTAGTAATATCGGTAAATATTTCAATTTTGTGTTATACTTGTTTTCTTATACATCCTGTTATTTTTCTTGCTCTAAGGGCTACAAAAATGTAATGGAAAATTGCTTGGCGAACACAAGAATTCTGAAGGAAGGACTTGAGAAAACAGGAAGGTTTAAAATTGTCTCCAAGGACATAGGTGTGCCACTTGTAGCCTTCTCTCTGAAAGACAGTAGCCAACACACAGTTTTTGAAATAGCAGACCATCTGAGAAAATACGGGTGGATAGTTCCGGCCTATACAATGCCGGCAGATGCGCAACACATCGCTGTCCTCCGAGTGGTGATTAGGGAGGATTTCAGCTGTAGCTTGGCTGAAAGACTTGTTTCTGACATAGAAAAAGTTGTGAATCTCTTGGACACACTTCCAAGTCCTATCACTTCAAAAAATGCTCATGTTGCGGCTATCGCCAGTGAGACAAGTGAGGAAGTTAAGAAAGATATTACAGAGACTCAAGCTGAGATTGTTAGGAATTGGAAGAAGTTTGTGGATGGCAAGAGAGTTGGAGCATGCTAGGCTTCTCAAATCTTTGTATTTTTTTAAACCCTTGATTGTTGTGAGTTGCTTTATTTATGTGCATACATTTGATGTGTGTAAAGATTGTTCCATTGTTGCTTTATCTATGGAGAGATATAACCAATGCCCATGCATCTATGAACCATATTTATATGAATGAATGAAATAATATTTGTTTCCTTGCATACATTTATGATGAAATATACTATAACTTCTTTCTTTTGCATACATACATTAACAAATTATATATATTTAACAAAACCAATGATTATATCTTTGTCTTAGTTGCATTTTTAGTCATTCTAATTAAATTATGTGAAATTTCAGATCTCTTTGACAACAAAAGAGAAAATGCAAAGAGGACAGTCATCAATAGAAGAAATAATAAACTTTGCTAAATTATGGGCAACTACATCAGCAACTCTTTTTACATGATTAAACAAAAACCGAACCTTATCCCATTAGTTAGGGTCGGCTACATGGATCAAATTACATCATGTAGCCGCAACTAAAACAAAACCATCTGCATTGTATCTCTAATGACAATACCAACACCCCATATATTGTTTACTGGTCCAAAAAAAATCAACATCAACCTTATAACACAACTTAGTAGGGGGAATCCAAAGAGAGAGTGGAAAGGTTCAGTAGAGCACCTAATATCTGAGTGTTCAGACATCATGGTTTAATCATGTGCAATGCTCCAAGGCTTGCGGACAATTTAGTCACATCAATATCTTTTATTTCAAAACAAACCTTATAACAAACAAACCAAATGTCACAACTTAAAGATAAAGTATAAGTGGTGATCTTTTGGGGAGAGTGAGAAATAACATGTGCAAGTCATGGGATAAAAGGAGTAGAAGAAACCAAACCTACTTCACCCACAAACATTCCTTGAAACATGATCAACATCATAAACCAATCCACACACTGATGAAAAAGGTTCCACCACCAAATTTTTCTTCAAACAATAGTCTTACAATGTTTCAGCAGTAAATTTTGGTATCTTTGGTCACTGACAACATACATGTCACCGTATAGAGGAACCAATGATGAAAGATGATATATTTATAGAGACAAAAAGTTTGTATTAAAATAAATTTATATCACTACAAATAAATTATTTCTTCGTTTTTAGTTCTTCTACAGTGTTACTTTTAAGTTATTCTAACGGCGATGACCAAATTTCTTAATAAAAAATATTTAAGGACCATTATTTAATTTTTTATTATGAAGCGACAAAAAACGAAAAAATTGTATACAAAACTTATTTAACCTAAAAAAAAACTTTGAGGTTTGAAAAGGGCCAAATAATTTTTTTTTATGTTTATAATTATTTTTTTAGTCAATTCATGTGTATCCTTGATATTTTTTGAATGAATTTTTACGAAATTTATTCCATAAAGATTTAGAATTTTGTAATAAAATTGAATTTTTAAGCGTTAAAACTTAAAAAGAAAAATCCATATTTAATTCATCTATGATAAAAAAAAAGTTGCAAAAGAGATTTCTATAACGTACTATTATATATGAATGCAAAAAATAATTTAAAATTTTGAAAAATACACATAAGTTTATTTAAAAGCAGATACCTAAGATCGAACAACACCTGATGACCAAAATTTACTAAAAATTATTAGAAAGACTAAAACAAATTTTGAGATATTTGGTAAAAAAATATGAATTTAATTAATGTGCACCGTAAGTGTACAATTATCTTACTCATTCAACCAATGATGTGTTGTCACATCAATTAATTAATATAAAAATATTCATTAATTGATTTGGCAAATATAAAATATTCATTAATTGATTTAACAACGTATCATCATATGCATGTGTAAAATGACTTTACACCGTTAGTGTAAAGTAGTTAAACTCAATTTATTTAAACCATTCACATGTTTCACTTCATGCCCTTTCACTTTCTTCACAAAACCAAACGAGGCTTTAACCTTAAACAATGTTACACAATCCCAAAATTCCCGTTTGATCTATGCTCAGCATCATAACCATTCACCACCACAGTAACCTCTTCCTTCTCCTTCTCTCCATTCCTAATCTCACCCCCCAAAATACACATTTTTCAAAACCGCATTTTTTCACCCACCACCTGTTTGTTTTTTTGCCTCTGAAAACTTTTTTCATTCATTTCAATGCCTTCAATCCCAAAACGCAAAATTTTGTTAATGGGTATGTTTAATAAGTACTTAAATTCTCTAAAAAACCCACCTTTTTCATCACTCACCCATCATCATAATCATTATCACTCTTATCTATTCAGAAAAAACAAACCTTTGCCACAAATTCCATTATCAAATTCTCATTGTGTTCAATTAATTCAATCTTCATTGCAACTGAACTCTTATGTTGCATATCATTCATCCATTCGCCATTATTGTTCGGAAAATGTTTCAATGAAACAAGATTTTGGTTGTAATGTGAGTGATCATGTTGTGGAGGTTAATGATGTTGTGAAGAGTAATGGTTTTGAGAGTGATGTTGATAAGGTGTATACCACTATAATGGATAATTTACTTGGTTTTCACAATATGGAGAAAGCTCTTGAAAATTTGAGTGTTCCATTGACTACCCCATTGGTTACAGGTGTGTTGCATAGGCTTCGATACGATGAAAAGATTGCGTTTCGGTTTTTCACATGGGCTGGTCATCAAGATAATTATTCGCATGAGGCGTGTGTTTATAATGATATGATGGATATTTTGTCTAGTACAAGGTATAAAGTTAAACAGTTTCGGATTGTTTGTGATGTTTTGGAATATATGAAGAGGAATAACAAGAGTACGGTTCCGGTGGATGTTTTGATGGATATTTTGAGGAAATATACGGAGAAGTATTTGACTCATGTGCAGAAGTTTGCGAAGAGGAAGAGGATAAGAGTGAAGACGCAGCCGGAGATAAATGCGTTTAACTTTCTGTTGGATGCTTTGTGCAAGTGTTGTTTGGTTGAGGAAGCTGAGGGTTTGTATAAGAGAATGAGAAAAAAGATCAATCCTAATGGGGATACTTATAATATATTGGTTTTCGGGTGGTGCAGGGTTAGAAACCCGAGTAGAGGGATGAAAGTTTTGGAAGAAATGATTCAATTGGGTCATAAGCCTGACAATTTCACGTACAACACTGCTCTTGATACTTACTGCAAAGAAGGCATGATAACAGATGCAGTGGAGCTTTTTGAGTTCATGAGGACAAAAGGTTCAATCATATCTTCTCCCACTGCCAAGAGTTACTCAATTCTAATTGTGGCTCTCGTCCAAAACGATAGAATGGAGGAATGTTTTAAATTTATGGGGAATATGATTAGCAGTGGTTGTCTCCCTGATGTCACGACATACAAGGATATAATTGAAGGTATGTGTTTGTGCGGTAAGATCGACGAGGCTTACAAGTTCTTGGAAGAGATGGGAAAAAAAGGTTATCCACCTGATATTGTTACTCATAATTGTTTTCTCAAGGTCCTCTGTGACAATAAGAAGTCCGAGGAAGCCCTTAAACTATATGGAAGAATGATTAAATTGAGTTGTATTCCTAGTGTCCAAACTTACAATATGCTGATTTCAATGTTTTTTAAGATGGATGATCCTGACGGGGCATTCGAGACTTGGCATGAAATGGAGAAAAGGGGTTGCAGACCAGACACTGATACGTATGGCGTCATGATTGAGGGACTATTTAACTGCAATAAAGCAGAAGATGCTTGTATTCTTTTAGAAGAAGTGATAAACAAGGGAATAAAATTGCCATATAGAAAGTTTGATTCCTTGCTGATGCAACTTTCGGCGATCGGTGATCTCCAGGCCATTCATAAGCTCTCGGATCATATGAGGAAATTTTATAATAATCCCATGGCAAGACGTTATGCTCTAAGCCAGAAGCGCAAGAGCATGAGTTTGAGAGGGAGATCATAGTATGAAATTTCTCGGTTGAGTTTGTACTACCTTTCACAAAAACCTGGTGGAAGTTCAGATAGAAGGGTTCTTCTCATGTTTGGTTGGACAAATATTTTCTGAAAACACGGCAGGTCGGATAGAATGGAGGAATGTTTTAAATTTATGGGGCATATTTCAGATACTGCCTTCAAGCTTGTCCCTTCATGATGACAGTTAGTTGCATCTTTGGACATGCTCTCTTGGTCATACTATCTGCTGCCAATATTTTTGCATGAAAAATTTGTAAGTCTTTGGATTTAATCTATTCTCATTTTTTGTCCGTCGAGAGAAATTTCGGAAGCTGTTACGAGTTACAACGGTTTGATTGAGAGCTGTTGGTTAGTAAACACAGCCTAAAGGTCAAAAGATCCACATATGTATTATGTTATTTTTTGTGGGAGAAGAGGTTGTGATCGAACTTGTGTATGATGAATTTTTTTTAATTTTTTTGAGAACGGAAATATTTGTTATCTGGTCAAGAATCTGTTAACTTCTGCTGAAAGATGTTTCGAGTTATGAGATTTTTTCTAGCATCTTAGGGGTCATAGTATGATTTGACCCTATGAAATAGCCAACTTTATCACAACTATAATGAATGGTCCATTACTTCAATGATGATCGCAAATACTTTTTCCATTCGTTGGCCACATTCTATTTCCCTGTTTGCATTTCTCGTTTTCTTTTGATGCTTCTTTCTGTTTGGAAGTTTGTTTGTTTTGTTGCAGATTAATTGGTGGTATAGTGAAATTTCTTAAACATGCCAGCCAAGGGGATTTAATATCTGATCATTCTCTTTCAATGTTTTTCCATGTTTTATAAACTATGATACGATACCACAAGGATGCTTCCCGTATTGTTATTTGTCATCTCGTGTTGTAGCGTTAGATGAGACTTGGTATTTTTTTGTGTAAATTGAGTATCATATGTGTGCAACTGTAAAGACTAATCCTCGAGCTAGATAGGACCTCAAAGCTCTCCCTCAAGAGTTTTAACGCCACTGCATTTTTTGGGCTTGATTCCTATGTACGGTGATAATGATAACCAAATTGGCTACATTTAGTTCATTATCGTTAAGTTTTGAGAAAATTTGGTCATTGTAGTAGTATTGCGACATTTACCAAATTGGTTTAGAAGCACTACAAGGATGCAAAGATCATAATGATCTGGTTCGGATTAGCTTCTAATGTATGAAATCTTCTCAACTTAGAAAGTATTTGATCTAGCCTATTTTTAGCTGCTATTATCTTCAACAGAGAAGTTGTGACAAAAACATTTTTACAAAAAGCTCTTGAGTTTGAAATATAATATATCCTATAATAATCTACATATTTGCCCATTGTTGCTTACAGATAAATATATCCTTTGGAAGTGTAATATTTCCTATGATCTAAAAACTTCTGAAATGTGCTCATCCTATCCTGTTTAAGAGAAAAGATAAGTTTCCCAGCTGAGCTGACTGATGTGGGTTTAAGGGACAGCCATGCTTCTGCAGGCAGTCCTTGTTTTAGATGAGTGAATTCATGTATTTTGTAGCTGTCATGAATAATGGCTTGATGCCTTTCTCATTGCTATTCCTTTTGTATATATAGAGGTTACAAGGCTATACATGTAATTACAGTGAATAATAACAATTAATGAGAACAAATCAATTTCTGATTTGTGTCCTTATTTCTAGGAACAAACTAATAAATATAATAAGGAGAACAAGTCAACTCCTTATTCATATCCCTCCTCAAATTGATGCGGCTGGTCAACGAGCATCAATTTGCCAACAAGAAACTGATGACGAGGACGCGGAACAACCTTGGTAAGAATATCTGCAATTTGCAACTGAGTACTGACATGAGGAAGAGATATTAGTTGGTCATCGTAGGCGTCACAGATAGAATGACAATCAACTTCGATATGCTTGGTGCGTTCATGAAAAACGGGGTTTGCAACAATTTGGATGGCACTTGTATTGTCAGCATAAAGTGAGGTTGGCTCTGTTTGAGGAAATCCAAGTTCAGCCAAAAGACCACGAAGCCAAATTATTTCTGAACAAGCAGCAGACATGGCACGATACTCAGATTCAGTAGAAGATTTAGAGACTCTCGCTTGTTTCTTACTTTTCCATGATATCAATGAAGAGCCAAGAAACATGCACCAACCAGTGACAGAGCGTCGAGTATCAGGGCATCCTGCCCAATCAGCATCACTATAAGCACTCAACTTAAGAGAATTTCCAATGGAAAAGAATAGGTCACGATGAGCGCTTCCCTTCAAGTAACGAATGATACGGCGAACGGCTGCCAAGTGAAGATGACGAGGAGAATGCATGGATTGACTTACTTGCTGAACAGCAAAAGATATGTCAGGACGAGTAATAGTCAAATAATTAAGACTACCCACAAGTTGTCGATACAATAACGGATCAGGCAAGAGATCACCATCATCGCGATGATATTTAACATTAACCTCAAGAGGAGTATCCACTGGATTAGCCGATTGGAGACCAGCCATAGAAATCAAATATGTGGCATACTTGTGTTGATGGAGAAAGATGCCCTTCAATGTAGAATGAACCTCAAGACCAAGAAAATAATGCAGGTTACCAAGATCTTTCATATGAAAAGAGGCCTGTAACTGTTCTTTAATTCTCTGAATGGAAGCATTATCAGAACCAGTAATAGCCATATCATCAACATACAAAAGAAGCAGGACAATTCATGTAGACGTGCTATGAATAAATAGAGATGAATCATACTGACTCTGATTAAAAGAGAACCCAAGTAGAGTGGAGCGGAATTTTTCATACCATGCTTGAGGCGCTTGTTTCAAACCGTATAATGAGCGTTTGAGCTTGCATACACCCTTAGATGACGAGAATAGACCTTGAGGAGGAGTCATATAAATATCTTCAGTTAGGTCCCCATGAAGAAAAGCATTCTTGACATCCATTTGATGAAGAGACCACCCATTAGAAGCAGCTATAGAAAGTATCGTGCGAACAGTTGTCATTTTGGCAACCGGGGCAAATGTCTCATCATAATCAATTCCATATTCATGCTTGTTTCCTAAGGCAACCAATCGAGCCTTGTAACGGTTGAGAGATCCATCAGAATTCAGTTTCACAGAATACACCCATTTGCAGCCTATGGGTTTGATATCAGGGGGACAAGAGACAATATCCCATGCAAAATTCTCTTGAAGAGCCTGAAGTTCCTCATTCATTGCCTTAATCCAGCGAACATCTTTAACAGCATGTGAGTAACAAGTAGGAATGGATATGGTAGAGAGTGAGGCACTCAAAGAAGTATGTTTGGAATCATACCTGTCTGGTGAAAATCTATCAGGTGCTCGAGATGTTCGACCAGAACGTCTTGGTTCGACTGGTTCAGGATCAGGTGGCGGATCTGTGTCTGGAGGGGCAGTGGGAACCTGTTTTATGCTTTTTCTGACATATGTAAATCCTGGCTTGTAACGTTCTATAGATTGAGGCATAATAGAAAATTTGGGAAGAATAGCAATATCATTTATGTCAGGAGAAATAGAATGAAACATGAATTGATGATCAAAAAATGTAACATTCCTCGAAACTCGGAAGCGACGATTAGAGACATCATAACACACAAAGCCCTTATGAGAGTTACTATACCCCATAAATGCACACTGAACAGACTGTGCTCCAAGTTTATGCCTTTCAAACGGAGGTAAGTGAACAAAACACACACACCCAAAAGTATGTAAATTACTATAATCAGACTGAGTTTTAAAAAGGCGAAAGAAAGGAGAATCAAAGTCAATAACCTTAGAAGGAAGACGATTAATCAAAAACACAGCTGTGGAAAGAGCCTCCACCCAAAAACGGGGTGGCACGGAAGCTTGAAGAAGTAAAGAGCGTGTCACATCAAGCAAATGGCGATTCTTTCGCTCTGCCAGACCATTTTGTTGGGGGGTATTGGGACAAGATCGTTGAGACAAGATCCCCTTCTGTTGAAGGTACTCCTGAAACTCATGAGACATATATTCACCACCAGAGTCAGAGCGAAAAATTTTAACACTTGCATGAAATTGAGTTTCAACATATGTCAAAAATTTCTTAAACATATAAAACACTTCAGACTTAGATCGAAGAAAATATATCCAAGTAAAACGACTATAATCATCAATAAATGTGACAAAATATTTATAGTGAGCATGAGAAGCTATAGGAGACATTCCCCACACATCACTATGAATCATCTCAAAACAATTGGATGCACGATGAGCACCTGACAGAAAAGGAAGTGTTTTACTTTTAGCCAATTTGTAAACAGGACATGAAACAGAAGCAGTACAAATGACTTGTTTATTTCCCAAAAAACCATTTTTAAATAAATGAGACAAAACAGTAGAGTTTGGATGGCCCAATTTTCTATGCCAATCCTCATAAGATTTCAAAACATTATTACAAGCAAGAGATAAATGACTAGAAATAAACTGAAGCGGAAACAATCTTCCCACTTTAGGCCCCTTCGCGATCACCTTCCCCGACACCTGTTCCTGCACAAGACAACCACCACGAGAGAAATTAACATTACAATTGTTATCCACCAATTGACCAACCGACAGTAAATTAGAAGCAAGTCCGGGTGATACAACCACGTCACGAAAATCGGAGTTTATGTCACCAACATCAGTTATGGAGAGGTTATTACCATCATCAACTTGAATTTGTTGATTACCATGATAAGAACGTAAATTGTGCAAGTATTCAGAGGAACTCGTCATGTGATTGGATGCACCAGAATCAAGAAACCATGGACAAGAAACATTAGGAGACTTACCATGAATTCCCATCTTTGAAAGAGCAGTAAGTACCATTTGTTGAATCATTTCAGGCTGTAGAGAACCACCATCAGATGCACTAGTAATTGAAGGAGTAACTGCAGAGCTTGTAGCGGCATGTAAAGCCTGCATCGGACTTTGTGTTCGCCGTGGAGGACGGATGGGACAGTCAGAGATAAAATGACCTCGCTGTTTGCAGTAGTTGCAAAACTTAATGCTACAGTTGCGAGCAACATGTCCAAATTGTTTGCAGGTGAAACATTGGACTTGTCGCATATCACGTCCCTTACCTCTACTCTGAGCAGCATATCCAATTGGCATAGGTTCAGATATGAAAGCATCATGAGACATGGTTCCTTGAGTAAGGAGACGTTGTTCCTCCCTAAGAAGTTCACCAACACAAGTATCCAAAGAAGGAACATGATTCCTATTCAGCAAAACACCTCTAACTACCTCAAAATCCGGACGAAGCTTCATGAGAAATTGATCACGCCTACTAGTGTTGTAGACCTCTTGGACAACCGCAAGAGAAGCCTTGGGAACATCAGCATGTATAATAGCAGAGTGTTTTGTCCACAAGTTCAAAAAACCAGAATAATACTCTTGAATAGACAAATTACCTTGCTTGTAATTGGCTATCTCCAACTCTAACTGAAAACGCTTGGCTGCATTATCTTGATTGTAAATACGCTTCAAATAGTTCCACATCTCTTGAGCAGTTGAAAAGGAACGTAAATTATTGATCATCTGAGGATCAATAGAACTGAGAATCCAAGTGATAATTTGAGCATCTTTGTATTCCCACTCTTCTAAAGCAGCTTTTTCTGTCGGTGCCTTAGAAACATCGTCGAGGTGACTCCATAATTTATTTCCTTTGACATACATCCTAAACTGAAATTCCCAAGCAGGATAATTTTTGCCGGTAAAACGGACACAAAAATTATGTTTTTCTTTTTCGGAAGCCATGAAAACAACAAGGAAAAAACATGAGGAAATTACGATTTGCAAGAACCAAACACAACCGAGACTCAAGAATCGTAATTACGATTTGCAACCAAGAGGTGTCCTGACCTAGATGAGATAAACTCAAAACAACTCAACTCAAAAAAGAGAATCGACTGAAAAAATAACCCACAAGGAAGTGGCAGCTAGACCTAGAGCCAAGAATGATTTTTGTTTTGATCGGAACTAGGCTGATACCATGCCATGAATAATGCCTTGATGCCTTTCTCATTGCTATTCCTTTTGTATATATAGAGGTTACAAGGCTATACATGTAATTACAGTGAATAATAACAATTAATGAGAACAAATCAATTTCTGATTTGTGTCCTTATTTCTAGGAACAAACTAATAAATATAATAAGGAGAACAAGTCAACTCCTTATTCACAGTATGCTCATGCAGGTGCTTTTTCTGTTCTGAGGATTTATTTTGAGAACAGGATAATGAAGTAGGGAAAGATATCATAGAGAAGAGGGTATGTAATGTTTTGAATCCTAGCAGAAGTCCTAAGAGTGAGGATAATTGTGTTAAGAAAAGTTTAGAGGAGGGCAAAGATAGTATCATAGTACTCACTGGACTATTTAGAATTCAAAATGTATTCACTCTCTCTAGAAGCTAAAGATAACTCTCCTGCCACATTGGAACACCAGTGCCTAGAAAAAACAAAAGAGATTTGAAGCTTTTGGTTTCAGGTTGTCTTCTGAGAAATCTGCTGTCAAGTTAAATGAGCAGGATTCTATCTGTAAATTTCAGTTCTAACTAGTCTTGGAACCACAAACTTATGGGAAATTAGCTTCTATTGTTATTGATGATGGAAAAATGAATGTGTAAAGAGGCTCCAATTGATTTTGGAAAATAGGACTGATTGCCCTTCTTCTTTTTCCCATTAGAAAAGAGTGATAACAATTTCTCACTTTTCTGTTGGGTATAGTTTTCCTTTGACACATACTAGAATTTAGAAGCAAAATTATATGTAAAATTATTACAAATTTTTTCAACTTCTGTTTTTTTAATGACAAAGATATTATGTATATATGAAAGGCGAAATACAAAGTATAACTATTCAAAGTGCAAGGGGTACTATGCCCACCCAACCCAAAGAAGAAAGAAAACAAGACCTAGAAGCCCCAAAAATTAGCTTCTCAAAATGCACTCTCTAGGTGGCCTAAGTAGAATGAGCACGACATCCCTCTCTTCCTAACCAATAACCATTGCCAAGTAACATGTTGAATATGGTCTACCACCTCGAACACATTTGAGATTTTTCCCAAAAAAAAAATGCAATAATTCCTTACCATCCAAATTGCCCCAAGTGTTATGTGCCACACCAACATCAAGCCTTTTCTTTCTTTTCCCTTCTCGGAAAATAGGCACCAACCTTGGAACTAAGCGAAATTATTTTCGTGTAGAACAAACTCCAACCTAAGGAGCAAGACTCTCCCAAACACGACCCAACTTACCATCTTTTTTCACTTGACATATTATTTTGCTGGACTTGTAGATGAAGTGACAAACACCACTTGAAACTCATACACAACTACGATGTCCCGAGTTCGAACTCGAATAAAGTTGTCCAACCTAACAATATTGATACATTCCAGTTGAGCTACGTCTTACAATTTTTATAGATAGATTTATTACTAGGTAGATAAGACAAA
Source organism: Medicago ruthenica (assembly GCA_018208015.1). Classification (NCBI taxonomy): domain Eukaryota; kingdom Viridiplantae; phylum Streptophyta; class Magnoliopsida; order Fabales; family Fabaceae; genus Medicago; species Medicago ruthenica. Next base: position 11,966,863 of record CM031376.1, read on the forward strand.
ATAAAAAAGTATATTATTTCACATTCTATCATGGCTCTTATCAAATCCTCTTATCTTTTTCATCATTTTTTTATCTACAAATGAGATCCCAACACTCTAGGTTACTCTACATCTAAGAAGCATGTGCACTATATGTATTCGTGGGGTCGTCTGATTCATTTTTGAGTGAACTCATTGCTCAAACTGATCAAAAGTATACGAAGTGATTTGAGTTGGATTTACACATTTTTTTAGATAAAGCTCAAACCGGACCAAACTGATAACCAAGGGGTTGGTTTGGATCAGATATAGAAAAAAAATGTACAAAAATATTTGAGACATTTGTCAAATACATATAAAAAATCTAAAATTAATACACTTCAATAACCAAAGTCTCACGTCAACTTCAAAAAATAACGAGTGTGCAATCAAGTCTCACACATCAATTTTACCATAATAAAAATCCAAAATACTAAAATTTTCAAAATAAAACACTTAAAAGTGTGTTTCCATTTCTCTATCTCTTTGTTTGTGACTTTGAGAACGAAAAAGAAAATCTGACTTAACATGTTTCTAATTTAGCTTTATTTTATATATGTAGGTGTATAATATATAAAATACTAATAAAAAATTGAACATTTGTGACCGGAATATATTATCTTCTTCAAAAACTATTAGATTATCTGTAAGTGATAATTTCAACTTAAAATTAAAGTTGATAAGATTGAACAATTTTTTAAGGAGATTGTACTACTATTTAGAGAACCTTTGGTTAAGAGATTTTTCCATGAAATATGAGAGCTAGAGAGAGAGTAGCGATGACCCTAGGGTTTTCCAAGGACCACCGCGCTAGTTTGTTTCACCGGAAGAGAGAATGCATGGGAGGGGGGGTCATATGCCAGGGAGGCACATATGGGGGATAAGGACGATTCGTCTGAGGTGAGAACCAGTTTTTCAGGGACAGAACATGCAGCGGCAGTTCAACAGGAAAGGAGGTGATCGTTGGGATAAAGGTTATGGTGAAGGAAGGGAGTGGCAGGGGTTCGATTATGATTGGTCAGATAGAAGCTTCAGGGGACGTGATGCCTCAATTAGGGTTAGGGGAAGGTCACGTGTGAGAAGAAGGAGTATTGTGCTGCAAGAAGATTCTATGTTGGCATACCATGGGAGAGTTAGCGCGCGCGATGACTGTGATTCTGGGAGAAGATCTGCGTCGCGGTTATAGAAGATGGAGAAAGAATCACATTAGCATCATTCGTCACTTGACAGTCGTAATTTCGATAACGTGAAGAAGGGGGAAATGGGGCAGGTATCCACTTCTTTTTACATTACTAATTTTCCTAAAAATTTACAGTATGGTGTATTCAGAAGGGAGTTAGAAGTTTGTGGTATTCTGTCAGACGTATTTGTTTCTAGAAATCGTAATGCAAGAGGAAAAGTGTTTGGTTTTGCTAAATTCATCAAAGTTAGAGATGTTGAAAAACTTAAGAAAGCTCTTAGCAATGTTTATTTTGGGGATTGTCGTCTTTTTGTAATTTAGCGAAGTTTGATAGGATTGACTTGAAGGTGGGAGGTGGTGTTGGCAAGGGTGAGGGAGAAAAAAATATTTTAGAGGGAGAAAAAATTAAACAGGTGGGGAAGGTTATTATTTCGAAGGAGGAGGCGAGGGAAGAGGTGGGGAGAGTGTCGAGGAATTTTGTTTTGAACAAGGTGAAAGAGGAAGCTACCAGGAGTGAGGTAGAGAGGGAAAAGGTGAGGGAGGAAAATATAAAGTGGGGTTTTGATTTTGGTGTTGGGGGAGAAGGAAGGGAAGTATCTGGGATTAACGGTGTTGACAATGGGATTGTGAAGGAATCTATTTCGAGTAAGGAGTTGGTGGGCAGAAGTGTTATGTCGTTAAGAGATAATGTGGAGTGGGTGAGTAGAGGTTTAATTGCAAAAATTAGGAATGGAAATTGTGTTCCTATGCTACAACAGACCTTTACAGATGCTGGTTTTCATGATTTTAAGATTACTCTGATGGGAAGTGATAATGTATTTTTGTATTGTCAAGGGGATGTAGACGCTATGAAGTTTTTTTTTTCTTCTAAAGCAACTGGATTTTTTGGCACTTTTTTGTATGACTAGCGGCCTTGGACAAAGGATATAGAACTTTCTTATGAAAGAGGGACGTGGGTCCGGTGTTATGGTATTCCGGTTCAGATTTGGAACAGTGTATTTTTTTGTGGAACTTGCTTCGTCTTTAGGCAGGTTGCTAAAAATAGATGACACGACTCTCCACAAAGGAAGGTTGGATTATGCTCGGCTGATGGTTACCACTACTATTTTGAAGGAGGTTAACGTGATTGAAGATTTTTGTATCAATGGGAGGAAGTACAATATTAGAATTATTGAGGATCTTGAATTTGGCCTGGTAGATGACGCTTGTTTGGTGGAATATGAGAATGATAATCACTCGGTTCATTCTGAACATGGGTGTATGCATGACGATGAACCTCTGGTGGATTATTTGGTGAATTAGTTAAAAATGATTGGCATTCTGTGATAAAGCAAGACTTTAGAAGGTTCTGTTAAGGATGTCTGTAATAACATTGGACATAATTTTAATAATGATGTTATAAACAAGACTGTTAAGGGGATGTCTACAGATTTAACTGGTGCAAACAATTTTGGTGACTCTGTTTTTAGTGAGAATGGTGCAAATTCGTCAGGTAAAAATATTGCGAAAGGAAAGGATTCTAAAGTAAAAAGAAGGAAGTTTGTAACATTCATTTTAGACTTGAAGAGGATCGCGAGGCTGTCTGAAAAGGATCGAAATGCTTTGATTCAGTCGATTAAACAAACTAAAAATGTTAAGGCAGGCAGACAATCTTCAAATAAGTCATCAAAGGTGTCTATTACTATTGGTGAGGGTGTTTCATTATATGCAGGGTCTAATTCATCGGCAACTCAAGAAGATTGGAAAAATTGGGTAGTGCCACATGGTAAAAAGGAGGAGCTGGAGGATGATGTTCGTAGGGTTGGGAAAGTTCTTGGTGTTAAGTGTGATAACAAGTTTAGGTGTTGGTAAGAGGTAAAAGGTGTTGGGTAAAGGAAGGGGCAGCGAGGGGGTGAGAAGGGGGAAGAGGGAGTTGGAGAATAGGGAAGTGAGTGGAGTTTAGTGGGAGTAGGTTAGGGTGTTTTGAGGAGTTGGTGGTGATCATGAAGATTCTTTCTTATAATGTGAGAGGTCTTGGGGGTGGGAGAAGAGGAAGGAGATTCAACGGGTGGCGAGGGAGAGGTGTCTCGTGATTCTTTGTATTCAGGAAACAAAACTGGAGGCGGTGGATGAGTTTGTGTGTAGATCTTTGTGGGGATCATCTGCGGTTGGTTTTTCTTTTAGACCTTCTGTTGGTGCTTCTGGTGGTATTTTAACTTTATGGGATACGACGGAGGTGAATGTCTGGGTTACTAGGAGTTTAGAGAATGTGTTGGTGATTCAAGGGAAATTTATTAAAAATGATAATGAGTTTTGTTTGGCTAATCTCTATGCTCCCTGTGGAGGTGGGGGGCGTCAATTGCTTTGGGAGGCCTGGGCAGGTCTTTTGAATAATGATCAAAAGGTTGCTTGGTGTGTAGCAGGTAATTTTAATGCCATTCGATCACCTGAAGAGAGAAGAAACAAGAGGGTGGTCGTTAATAATGAAGATTTTTCCCATTTTAATGAGCTTATTGAAGATAATTTTTTAATAGATTTGCCATTATGTGGTAGAAGCTTTACTTGGTACCAAGGTGACGACTTATCTATGAGCAGGTTAGATCGTTTTTTACTATCTAAAGCTTGGAGGTTTTTGTGGCCAAATTGTATTCAAGCTTCCCTCCCAAGAGGCCTTTCCGACCATTTCTCAATTATGTTAACAATTGATGAAGAGAATTGGGGTCCCCGACCGCAAAGGCTTTTAAAATGTTGGGCTGAGTTACCAGGTGTGAAGAAGATTTCCTTCCTTGTGACTTGGCTGGGTTTTGATGATTACAAGACTACATCACAAAAAGAAGAAAGCTTATGGAGGCTCATGGATCAAGATGATGAACAAGCTTAAGGACTTAGGGTTTTAAACTATAATCATTGTAAGTATGGTCCTTATCTTTTGATCTATCATTCTTAGCATTGTTTATATCTTAGAATGCTCAGAAAATAATTACAAACATTTTTTCTAAGACTCCATATGAAGCAATGCATAAAGCTCTCATGAAAATTAATCACACACTCACATTGATTTTCATATAAAGTGATTTTACATGAAATTATTTTTGCATGAAAAACCATAATTTATTATGGAAATTTTACAATAATTTTTTAGCATAAAAATAGCGTATAGCATGCATTGAGAATTAAAATGGCATAATCAATTATGTTTTAAAATTCATTTCATGTCATTATTATCTATTGCCTAATAAATCAAAAGTGGGCAACGGCTAGTTTATATTTGTGTCCAACGGCTGTTTCCTTTATTTAGTGTGGTAACGGCTAGTTTAATTTTTAAATGCATTTTATATTTATTTTATGAATAGGTGCCATTTTAACTATGTCTATTCATTGGTAACCATTTTTCAAAAAATAGTATTGTTTCATAAACATTTTTTTAGCCTCTATATATGCATTTGAGATTAGAAACATTTTACAACAACTTATAACATTTTAACAACAACAATCATTTTCTTTCAATATCTCAAATTGCTATTTTCAATATCACATACTTACAAACTTTCATTATCCTTGTTAGAAAACTTTGAACACACTTTCATATCATTATAAAAGTTTTCTGAGCACTAAGTTATAATCTGTTAAAGTGATATTGAGAAAGATAACAGCCATACAATTTATTATTCTTCAAAAACCATTGTTGTGAATTCTTGCCATAGTTTTGGTGAGAATTGTTGAAAGATAGTGGGGTGCTATCTTGTGTATGTTAGAAAGATTGTTAGGGGGTCTTGGGGAGAGATTGCTTGTAACAAAGATTCTAACATAGTGAATTCCTCACAGGGTTGTGGGGGAGTGGAGTACCAGTAGGGGAACCACTATAAATTCCTTGTGTCCATCTTCTTCTTCCCTACACTCTTTATTTTTCCAAGCATTCGTTCATACATTCATACAAAATTCCGGAAAAATTTACAAGAACACAATAAACCAGAAAAATTATCCATTAAAAGTCATACAACCTAATTCACCCCCCCTCTTAGGTTGCACTCTGAAATTACAATTGGCATCAGAGCAAGTTAAGGTAATTTGCTCATTGATCCAGAAAAATGGCTTCCGCTTCAAATTCAAACATTGTGTTCAAAGATGGTGGTAGTAGCAACAAACCTCCATGCTTTGTTGGTGAATACTATGATTTCTGGAAAATTCGCATGCGTGCATACTTGGAAGCACAAGGGGAAGAAATATGGAATGCCGTTGAGAATGGTCCATTCATTCCTACAACGGTTGTGAATGATGTTGTCCAAGTAAAAATAAAAACATCTTGGACTGATGATGATAAGAAAAAATTGTTGTTTGACAAGAAGGCAATCAACATGCTTCATTCAGCCCTTGGCATGGATGAGTTCTTCCGAATTTCTCAATGCAAAACTGCAAAAGAAATTTGGGACACTCTAGAAGTAACCCATGAAGGCACAGAAGAAGTGAAGAGATCAAAACTGAACACTTTATCACAAGAATATGAATTGTTCAGAATGCAGCCCGGTGAATCAATTCTTGATTTACAAAAGAGATTCTCTCACTTAACAAACCACTTGATGGCTCTTGGAAAGACTTTCACAAATGATGAATTAAATCTCAAAGTCCTTAGATCATTAACAAGGGCTTGGCAACCAAAGGTGACTGCAATATCAGAAAAGAAAAGTCTTTCTAAAATGACTTCTGCCGCTTTGTTTGGTAAACTCCAAGAACATGAAATGGAACTTGGAAGATTGGAAAAGCATGAAGGGCAAGAGAAGAAGAACAAAAGCATTGCTCTAAGAGTTGAGTCAAAACAACAAAATGAAGGAGAAAGTTCTGATGAAGGTGAGACCATCAATCTTCTTGCAAAAAGTTTTAAAAAATTTCTTAAAAAGGACAAGTCCTTCAAGTTTGGTAATAAAAGAAAATCTTTCAAGAAGAATGAGGGCTCTACGTCAAACCAAAACATTACATGTTTTGGATGTGGGAAAGAAGGTCACATGAAAGCAGATTGTCCATCTTTTACAAACAAAAATGGTGACAAAGGAAAGAAAGAATTCAAGCAAAGGAGGGCCTACATTGCATGGGAAGAAAATGACATAAGTTTATCTTCTGAATCAGAGGATGAAGAGTATGCAAATCTTGCACTAATGGCATCTCATCACTCTGATGATGAACAAGAGGTTAGTGATTCTGAACTTGATAGTAAACCTTCATATGATGAATTACAAAATGCATTTGATGAATTATATGAAGAATGTAGTAAACTTTCTAAAACTTGTGTAAAACAGAAGAAATTAATTGTTTCACTTGAAAGAAAAGTTTTTGATGCACAAGTGGATTTAGAAAAGGTCAAAAATTCTTCATGTAATAAATGTAAAGAACATGAAACAAAAATTATTAAATTAAATCAAGTAATAAAAATTTTTGAAAAAGGTCACAATAGTTTGGAAGATGTTCTTAGCAAACAAAGAGATTTAAAAAATAAAACCGGTCTTGGATTTTCAAATTTTGATAAACCAAGTACAAGTAAAACAATCTTTGTTAAAGCAAGCACAACTTCCAACAACTTGGAACCAAAGAAAATGCATGTTGTAATTCCTCTTAAAAGTATGAATACTAGAAATAATTCTTATGGAAGAAATTATTCTAACAAGTCTTATAAGAAAACAAATTCTAAGGTTAGAAATAATGTCTCCAATGGAAGTAATTCTAGTGTATATCATGTTCAAAATTTATCATGTTTCTATTGCAACATGAAAGGCCATACTCCAAATACATGCTACATAAGAAACTTTGGTGTTCCTTATGGTGAATATATTTGGGTAAGGAAAGGTATTAACCCACAAGGACCCAAATCACAATGGGTACCTAACAAGACTTAAACTTTCTGTTTTGTAGGGAGGGTTGAAATCTTCAACCAACATGTGGTACCTTAATAGTGGTTGTTCAAAACATATGACGGGAGACAAATCAAGATTCTCAAGTTTGACCCTAAAATCAAAAGGATATGTCACCTATGGAGACAACAATAAAGGAAAGATTCTTGGTATCGGTAAAGTTGGTATGCCTCCCTATACTACTATTGATAATGTGCTATATGTTGAAGGTCTAAAACATAATTTACTAAGTATTAGTCAATTATGTGATAAAGGCTTTAGAGTAAATTTCAATAAAGATTCTTGTTTTGTTGAAGATGTAGCATCACATGAAATCAAACTTGTTGGAAAAAGAATAAATAATATTTTCATGATTTCATTAGATGATTTGTCTTTAAAGCTTAAATGTCTTGTGGTAAACAACAACAATGATGCATGGTTATGGCATAAAAGAATTGCACACATTCACATGGATCATTTGAATAAATTAATAAAGCATGACCTTGTTGTTGGGTTGCCTAAGATTAAGTTTATTAAAGACAAATTATGTGATGCTTGTCAAAAAGGTAAACAAACAAAAGTTTCTTTCAAACCAAAGCATATAGTCTCAACTTCTAGGCCTCTTCAATTAATTCATATGGATCTTTTTGGTCCTTCAAGAACTAGAAGTTTTGGAGGAAACTATTATGCCTTGGTTATAGTTGATGATTACTCTAGATATACGTGGACTTTATTTCTTGCAAATAAAAGTGATGCTTTTAAAGCTTTCAAGAAGTATGCAAAATTGGTTCAAAATGAAAAATCCTTGAAGATTGTATCTATTAGAAGTGATCATGGTGGAGAGTTTCAAAATACATTTTTTGAAGAGTTTTGTGATGAACATGGAATTTCACACAACTTCTCGGCACCTAGAACACCACAACAAAATGGTGTTGTTGAAAGGAAGAACAGGTCTCTTGAAGAACTTGCAAGAACCATGTTGAGTGAAACAAATTTGCCTAAGTACTTTTGGGCAGATGCGGTAAGTACAGCATGCTATGTAAGTAACCGTGTTTATGTAAGACCTATCTTAAAGAAAACTCCATATGAACTTTATAAGGGTAGAAAACCCAATATTGCTTATTTTCATATTTTTGGCTGTAAATGTTTTGTTTTGAACAATGGGAAAGATAACCTTGGTAAATTTGATGAAAAATCTGATGAGGGTATCTTTCTTGGTTATTCTCTCACTAGTAAGGCATATAGAATTTTCAATAAAAGAACCCTTACTATTGAAGAATCTGTTCATGTCTCTTTTGATGAAACTAACCCCTCCAAGGAGGAAAAAGTTATTCTTTCTGATGAAGATGATGAAGATAGTTCACCAAAAGAAGTCAACATTGAAGATGAACAGAACAAACAAAACAATGCACACCAAGAAGAAGAAATGCCACAACAAGAGCAAACAAATAATGATCTACCACAAGAATGGAGAATTCATAGAGACCATCCAATTGACAACATCATTGGTGACATAAATAAGGGAGAATCTACTAGACTTAATCTTCAAGATGCATGTTTAAATATGGCTTTTGTTTCACAAATCGAACCTTCTAAAATTGATGAAGCCTTAAGTGATGATCAATGGATTTTAGCCATGCAAGAAGAACTAAATCAATTTGAAAGAAATCAAGTTTGGGAATTAGTACCTAGGCCTTTGGATAAACATATCATTGGTACAAAATGGGTTTTCAAAAATAAATTAGATGAAAATGGTATTATTGTAAGAAATAAGGCCAGATTAGTTGCTCAAGGCTATAATCAAGAAGAAGGGATCGATTTTGATGAAACATTTGCACCTGTGGCAAGATTAGAAGCCATAAGATTACTTTTAGCATATGCATGTTCCTTAGATTTTCAATTATATCAAATGGATGTCAAAAGTGCATTTTTAAATGGTTATATACATGAAGAAGTTTATGTTAAACAACCTCCAGGTTTTGAAGATTTTAAAAATCCTTCTCATGTATATAAGCTTAAGAAAGCACTTTATGGTCTAAAGCAAGCACCAAGAGCATGGTATGATAGATTAAGCAATTTTCTTTGTGAAAAAGGTTTTGAAAAAGGAAAAGTTGATACTACTCTTTTTATAAAAAGAATTAATCATCATACCTTGCTTGTGCAAATCTATGTTGATGATATCATTTTTGGTGCTACTAATGAATCGTTGTGTAAAGAATTTTCTAACATGATGCAAGGAGAATTTGAAATGTCTATGATGGGAAAACTTAGTTACTTCCTTGGTCTACAAATAAAGCAATCAAAGGATGGAATATTCATCAATCAATCAAAATATTGCAAAGAACTTCTTAAAAGATTTGATATGGATAATTGCAAGGAGATTGCAACACCTATGAGTTCTAGCACTTATGTAGATCAAGATGAATCTGGTAAGCCAATAGACATTACAAAATATAGAGGTATGATTGGCTCTCTCCTTTATCTTACTGCAAGTAGACCAGATATTATGTTTAGTGTTTGTTTATGTGCTAGATTTCAATCTTGTCCAAAAGAATCTCATCTCTCTTCTGTTAAAAGAATTATGAAATATTTAAAAGGCACTCCCAATGTTGGTTTGTGGTATCCCAAAGGGAGTCTATGTGAATTGGTTGGTTATTCTGATTCTGATTATGCTGGATGTAAGACTGATAGAAAAAGTACTAGTGGTACATGTCACATTTTGGGAAATGCATTAGTTTCTTGGTCTTGTAAAAAGCAAGCTTGTGTAGCCTTGAGTACTGCAGAAGCAGAATATATTGCTGCAGGAAATTGTTGTGCACAAGTTCTTTGGTTGAAACAACAATTACGTGATTTTGGTTTAAATTTAGAATGCATTCCCTTAAGATGTGACAACACCAGTGCAATTAATTTAACTAAAAATCCAGTCATGCATTCCAGGACCAAACACATAGACATTAGACATCATTTCCTAAGAGATCATGTTCTCAAAGGAGATGTTGAAGTTACTTTTGTGGATACTCATTCTCAATTAGCGGATATTTTTACAAAACCTTTGGCAAAAGAACAATTTTTTAAAATAAGAAGAGAATTGGGAATCTTGGATGAGAATGATATTTAACATATGTACATGCAAAAAATGTTATTTTTATTTTAGGTGTCTATTTCTTCAAATTATATGATTTTTTATATATAGGATTATATGCATTTTTATGATAATATGTTGTTATATGTGAACAAATGTATTGATTTCTATGATAATATGTTGTTATATGTGTTAAACATATTTATTTTTTAGTTGTTTTTTTTTTTTTTTCTAATTCTGTATTGCTTCTGGTACTTGATAAGTTTGGATTCGGATAACTTTGTTTTAAGTTTTATATTATTATTACTTGTCTTGTATGCATATTTTTGGTTGGATATCTGTTTTGCCGATCTTTCTTCTTTTTGATGATGTCAAAAGGGGGAGAAAGTGTAGGTATGTGCTTGTACTTTGACATTTTACAGGTTATCCAATTGCAAATCAAAGGGGGAGATATACAAGACAGGGGGAGCTTTCTTTGCACATCAATGTCAACATGATATGGTTTGTCATCATCAAAAAGGGGGAGATTGTGAAGAAGATTTCCTTCCTTGTGACTTGGCTGGGTTTTGATGATTACAAGACTACATCACAAAAAGAAGAAAGCTTATGGAGGCTCATGGATCAAGATGATGAACAAGCTTAAGGACTTAGGGTTTTAAATTATAATCATTGTAAGTATGGTCCTTATCTTTTGATCTATCATTCTTAGCATTGTTTATATCTTAGAATGCTCAGAAAATAATTACAAACATTTTTTCTAAGACTCCATATGAAGCAATGCATAAAGCTCTCATGAAAATTAATCACACACTCACATTGATTTTCATATAAAGTGATTTTACATGAAATTATTTTTGCATGAAAAACCATAATTTATTATGGAAATTTTACAATAATTTTTTAGCATAAAAATAGCGTATAGCATGCATTGAGAATTAAAATGGCATAATCAATTATGTTTTAAAATTCATTTCATGTCATTATTATCTATTGCCTAATAAATCAAAAGTGGGCAACGGCTAGTTTATATTTGTGTCCAACGGCTGTTTCCTTTATTTAGTGTGGTAACGGCTAGTTTAATTTTTAAATGCATTTTATATTTATTTTATGAATAGGTGCCATTTTAACTATGTCTATTCATTGGTAACCATTTTTCAAAAAATAGTATTGTTTCATAAACATTTTTTTAGCCTCTATATATGCATTTGAGATTAGAAACATTTTACAACAACTTATAACATTTTAACAACAACAATCATTTTCTTTCAATATCTCAAATTGCTATTTTCAATATCACATACTTACAAACTTTCATTATCCTTGTTAGAAAACTTTGAACACACTTTCATATCATTATAAAAGTTTTCTGAGCACTAAGTTATAATCTGTTAAAGTGATATTGAGAAAGATAACAGCCATACAATTTATTATTCTTCAAAAACCATTGTTGTGAATTCTTGCCATAGTTTTGGTGAGAATTGTTGAAAGATAGTGGGGTGCTATCTTGTGTATGTTAGAAAGATTGTTAGGGGGTCTTGGGGAGAGATTGCTTGTAACAAAGATTCTAACATAGTGAATTCCTCACAGGGTTGTGGGGGAGTGGAGTACCAGTAGGGGAACCACTATAAATTCCTTGTGTCCATCTTCTTCTTCCCTACACTCTTTATTTTTCCAAGCATTCGTTCATACATTCATACAAAATTCCGGAAAAATTTACAAGAACACAATAAACCAGAAAAATTATCCATTAAAAGTCATACAACCTAATTCACCCCCCCTCTTAGGTTGCACTCTGAAATTACACCAGGGTACCATGAGTTTGTTAAGGAGAAATGGTTGTCTTTTCAGATTCACGGGTGGAGTGGTTTTGTGTTAAAGGAGAAATTTAAATTGATAAAAAGCAGTCTGAAGAGTTAGCATCAGAATCATACTCAAAACTCTGATGGTAAAATTCAGTTGTTGAAAGATCGTATGTCGTATTTGGATATTAAAGGGGAGGCTCAGTAGCTTGAGATGGAGGAGGTGGAAGAACTTCATTTATTATCAGCAGATGTATTGGCCTTGTCTAAATTACATTCTAGTATTTAGTGGCAAAATTCCAGAATTATGTGGTTAAAAGAGAGTGATGCTAATTCCAAAAATTTTCATTGGGGATGTCCTCTAGGAGAAGGTCGAATGCGATTATCTCGATTAATGTCAATGGTGTTCAGATTGAGGGGGTGGAAGGGGTGCGGAATGCGGTGTTTCAACAGTTTCAGTCTCATTTTAAAGAGGTTTCGGCGGATTGACCAGGTTTAAGGGATCTCACTTTTAAAACTATTAATTTAGCGGATGGGGTTGATCTCATTAAACCTTTTTTGTTGGAGGAAACAAAGGCAGCGGAGTGGGAATGTGACAGTTTCAAGAGTCCTGGGCCGGATGTGATTAACATTGGTTTTATCAAAGATTTTTGGGATTTGCTGAAAGTGGATTTGCTGATTTTTTTCGCTGAACTTTATCATAATGGTAAGCTCACTAAAGTCTTAAATAATACTTTTATCGCTTTTATCCCCAAGGTTGATAGTCCTTAGAAGTTGGCAAAATTGCCGCCTCTCTATTTGGTTGGTAGTTTATCTAAAATTTTGTCTAAGGTTCTCGCTAATAGGTTGAGGAAGGTGGTTGGTAATGTGGTCTGCTTTTGTTCAAGGAAGACAAATTTTAGATGGTATCTTGATAGCCAACGAGTTAGTTGGTGACGCGCGTAAAACTAAGAAAGAATTAGTTCTTTTTAAGGTTGATTTTGAAAAATCCTATGATTCGGTTGATTGGCGGTTGAGACAATGGATTCTGGAGTGTGTTTCTACTGCAACGACATCTGTTCTCGTGAATGGTAGCCCAACATATGAGTTTAAGATGGAAAGAGGGCTTCGTCAAGGGGAGCCTCTTTCTCCTTTTCTTTTCTTATTAGCTGCTGAAGAGTTAAATGTCATAATGAATGCTTTAGTAGACAATGACATATTTTCTGGTAACATTGCGGGGGCGCAAGGATCTGTTGCAGTTTCCCATCTGCATTTTGCAGGTGATACATTGCTTGTGGGGGTCAAAAGTTAGGCTAATGTTAGAGCTTTGAAGGTTGTCCTACTTTTATTTGAAGAGATTTATGAGCTAAAAGCAAATTTTCATAAAAGCATGTTGTTTGGTGTCAATGTGGCGGATTCTTGGTTACATGAAGCGGCATTAGTGATGAATTGTAAACATGGCCGACTTCCGTTGGTTTATTCGGGATTGCCAATTGGTGGGGATCCTAGAAAGCTTAACTTTTGGTGTCCGTTAATTGAGCGTATTAGAATTCGTTTGTCGGGTTGGAAGAGTAAGAAGCTTTATATGTGGGGTCGGCTGATTTTGCTTAAGTACGTTCTGTCCTCTATACCGGTTTATTTTCTCTCTTTCTTCAAGACTCCCTCATATATCATTTCTTCCCTTGACTCTATTTTCAGTTTTTTTTTGGGAGGGGTGAGGATGTTAGAAAAATGTCTTGGATCAAATGGGATACTTTGTGTTTGGAAAGGGAGAATGGAGGTTTGGGGGTTAATAGGTTAAAGGAGTTTATTTTTTAATTACTAGGGAAGTGGGTTTGGAGGTTGTTGAAAGAGAGGGAGAGTTTGTGGTACAAAGTGTTGGTTGGGCGGTATAGTGAGGAAGGAGGTTGGTTGTGTTTTGATGGGAGAGGAGGGTCGATGTGGTGGGAGAATTTGAAGAAAATTAGGATGGGGGCTGGTTTGGTGAATGAAGGGTGGTTAGTCGATAATATAAAGCATGAGGTGGGGAACAGGTTGTCAACTTTATTTTGGAGAGATTCGTGGCTTGATGGGGTTCCCCAAAAAGTTAGTTGTCGTAGATTGTTTGAGTTGGAGGAGAATAAGCTAGTTACTGTTGCGGATATGAAGATGATGGGGTGGGATGTAGGTGGGGAGGCTTGGAAATGACGTAGGAGGTTGTTTTCATGGGAGGAGGAGTTGGTGAGGGAGTGTGTGGAGAGATTGGCTATTGTTACTTTGCAGGTTGACATGGAGGACCGATGGATTTGGAAGCTTCATTCATCCAAATGTTATACGTTCAAAAGTGTTTATGAAAATTTGACTTCAGTTGATGTTGATTTTAATGTGGGTTTTAATTATGTGTTGTGGCTGAAAATGATTCCGCTTAAATTTAATATTTTTATTTGGAGATTATTGCTGAATCAGCTCCCAACCAAGGATCTCTTGGTGAGGCGTCGGGTTTTGGTTGTATCTTGACAATACTTGTTCTGCTGATTGCGGTTTTCCAGAAGATAGAGATCATCTTTTCGTTACTTGCAAAGTGTTTGGTACCTTGTGGTTATCGATTTCAGGCTGGTTTGATATCTCAACGGTTTTCCATGGAAACATTCAGGATCATCTGTTGCAGTTTGGTGGTTTAGGTGGGTTCTCGAAAAAATCCCGTCTAACTTTAATATTATTTGGATTTTAGTTCTATGTGTCATATGGAAGGAATGAAATGGTCAAATTTTTTTAACAAAAGAGTGATCATATCCGGACCTTGAGTGAAAAGGTCAAACTGCAGATTTATTGGTGTTTAAAATAATTTTATATTTTATTTGATTTTGATTATCTCTTGTGGCGGCAAAATACATTGTTATGTTTGAAAGCAATGTTGTAATTTTCTTGTTTTCTGTGAATTGTTCGGATTGTTAAGCTGTTATGGCGCTCCTTGTACTAGAAGAGCTTATTTTGGTTTATTAATATGATTTTTTAGCCTTTAAAAAAAAACATTTGTGATCGGATTGGATTGGACATGCAAGTGGACAAGTAGGAATCTTAAAATTCATTGCCTAACATGATTGTGTTTAAACAATTTGATTCAGTTTTGTGTGTGACCATGAAAGTTGTCCAATCCAAACATTGTGTTGGTTCAGATTGCCGTTTGGTTCAGTTTTACCCAAACCGATGAACACCCAATTGTTCACTCCCCAATAGTTTATATATCAATAATCTTTTTCATGACAATATTTTAATTATTTATACTATATCAATGATTAATAATTTTTTGAAAGAATCAATGATTAATATTTGTTGATATACTTGTCCTTGTACCCAAAAATAACCTGTTGATATATTTATTTGTTGATGTATTCGTACCCAAAAATAAGCTGTTGACATATTTTTTTTTTAAAACAAACAGTTTCTTTTGTACTAGTATTTTATACTTACTTGATTAGTGTCCTCCCAAATCAAAGTAGAATCTACAAACGAAATATTATGGTTGATTTTTTTTTGATAAATAGACACTTAGAGTTCTAACTCGACCATGATATGCAACCTAATAATTTCATTTTTTTTGGTAGATATGTGAAATGATAAAGCCATTAAAAATTTACGCACATAAGTGGAGATGCCAGGTTCGAACCCTGGTCATGACGTCCCACCTAACAATTTAAGTATTTTGTCAGTTGAGTTAAGAGATGTGGACAATAATTTCAATTTTTTTTACCGGTTAAACTTGGACTCGAGAACATGATTGAATTAATTTTTCCATAACCATCAACTAATAAAACGCGCTTTTTCGCACCCAATTCCTCTATTTTCCCGCTGTTTCCTTCAAATACACAATTTTCCCCTTCATTTTCCCGCTCTTTCCCTCAAATCACCGAAACTCAACTCAATCGTAGAGAGAAAAAAACGATGAATGCTTCAACGAAGAAGAAAATCCAGAAAAAGTGCAAAATCAGAGGCTACAACATCAAACCCGAAGCACTTGACGAAATCCTCTCTTTCGTTACTCGCTTTGAACGCACTGAAGAAGATGAAGCAATCGATCTCGTCCTTGATCAACTCGAACACGAATCTTGTAATCTCTTTCTCTCTCTCTCCCTTAGGTTTTCGTATCAATTTCATGACACTGATTTTTTTTAATATTTGCGAAATTGAAGTGAAATCTACAATAATTATCATGATTCTTAGGTTTTTTATTTAATTTCATGATGCTGAAACTTTTTATAAATTTTTTTTGCGAAATTGAAGTGGAATATACTATAATTAACATGGATTCTTAGGTTTTTGTTTCAATTTCATGATGCTGAGACTTTTTTGTTGTTTTTTTTTTGCGAAATTGAAGTGAAATCTACTATAATCTTCAATCAAGGCCCCGTTTGTTATAGATTTGTTTAGGAAAAATATATGTTTTTATTTATAAAACCACTTTTGTCATTTTTAAGTGTTTGCTTAGGATTTTTAGAAAAAATCATTTTATCAAAAAAATCTATTTTAAGTCTAAAATGAAAAGCTATTAGGATTAGCTTTTCTCAAAATCTATTTTTTTTTTTTTCAAATACAAGGAGGTAACACATGAACTAGTTAAAAATCATTTTGTAAATAAAGTGATTTTTTTTGAGTAATTAACAAACACAATTAACTTCAGATATATTTTTTTTTTTAAAATCTCTAGATTTTTGTAACACGAAATCTATTTTTTATTATAGCTAAAACAAACACACCCTAAATATTCTTAGGTTTTTGATTCAATATCATGATGCCGGAGACTTTTTGTTGTTGTTATTTTTGGGAAATTTAAGTGAAATCTACTATAATGGACAAGGATACTCAAGTTTTTGATTCAATTTCTTGATGCCAATTGTTTTATTTATTTTTTAAATTTTTTGAAGTGAAATATACTATAATCAACAAGGATACTTAGGTTTTTGATTCAATTTCTTGATGCTGAATTCATTTATTTATTTTAAATATTTGAAGTGAAATCTACAGTAATCGACAATGATTCTTAGGGTTTTGATTCAATATCATGATGCTGAAACTTTTTGTTGTTCTAAATTTTGTGAAGTTGAAGTGAAATCTACTATAATCTACATGGATTTTTAGGTTTTCTATTCAATTTCGTGATGCTGAAAGTTCTTTTTTTTTTGTTTGAATTTTGTTGTGAGATTGCAGTGAAATCTGCGATAATCGATGTGGAACCAGTGCAACGAGTGGTGAACTTGCTATTGGAAGCCGATGGGGCGGAGGAAACTACTGATATGTTCGCTTCCTCCTCTTCTTCAGCCATTAGTGTCATTGATGTGTTCGATGTTCCTAGATATAAATACGACCCTATCAGAAGGAATTTCTACCAGTATGTTTTTTGGGAATGATTTTGTTTTCTTCCTTTTTTCTTGTTTGATTTGTTTTCTGGTGATGAATATTCTTGAAATTGATTTGTGAATGTAATTTAATTTTGAAATTAGGGCAAATGTAGCACCGACACTTTTGATCAAAGTGCTGTTCGACAGACATGACTCTGATTAGGGAAAGTGTCAATGTCTGTATCTGTGTTGGTCCTTCACAGATTAGGGCAAGTAAAAAACAATGTTTGGTTAGTTTTCTGGTAATTGAATTTTATATGGGCAAATTACCTATGAAAGGAGCTAAGGAAGTCATGATAAAATATTTACCATGAAAAAAAAATAATAGTAGAATTTTGTTCTTCATTGCTCAAGTTTCATTGGACTTTGGAGTTCATTGATCAGTAATTTTCCCAAGTTTTTATACTACTAGCTTTTGTGGTTGATGGTTTTATTGTAATTTTGATGTTATTCAAAATGAGAGGAAGTTCAACGAGCATTAGAAATTTCATTTAACCCCAAATATAGTTTTGTTTTGTATTAGAAATGAATTAATTTTGATTCAATTTTGGTCGAAAAACTTTGTCAACCATCAACAAACCATATTTTGTATGGCTTTTAAGGTAGATATGATTAAAGTCAGTATCTGTAATGATCTAATGATTATGATTAATTGACAATGTCGGTGCATAGCAGTTAAATCTTATGTATTATCAATTATGCTACTTTGCTTATGGATGAGTAAAAGTACTAAAGCTTGACAAGTTACTATCATTCTACGTTTTGTGTGAGAAACATGTATATAGTTTAGTTATTTGTTGGAAATTTATGTTGGCCATTCATACTTTGGATTGGTTTATCATATGGTGTTAACTTCGACCATGTTCATTTTGTGTTTTTATTGCAGACACCCAGGAAGCTTACCTGTTCTTGGGGACCCACCAGCAAAATCTGCTCTGTATAGAGATAGATTTTTGTTGTTGTCCCAAAGGCTTTCTCGCCATCAGGATTTTTCAAGGCCGGCTTTTGAGTCCGAACTTTCACAATTCCGGAGTTGTGAGGTACTGCTGGATTCTCCAATTGACTTTGAATTTCAAATGATGTTGCCTAATGTTTAGAACTATGTGTTCAATGCCTATATTCAAACTGATGTTTTGAGGATGATTAATATGTAATATTTTGAGGATGATTAGTATGTAATATTTTGCTATGCTGTTTATGTCAGATATCTCCTATTCAATCCCTGGTTGGGCGAAAAGGTAGAAGATGGGTAATGGGAGTAATATCTCAGCTGGAGGATGGACACTTTTATTTGGAAGACCTTAGCGCTTCTGTTGAAATCAACTTAACTGATGCTATATCCTTTTATGCTTTGATAAAAATCATTTTATTTTGTACTAAGAACTCCATAATCTTTTTAAATGTTTGTTAGGGATAAAAAAATAATAAACGAGTGTTTGAATAATGTTTGCTTCAGCCAATTAAATGTACTCCTTTAAATGTCATTATGATTTATAATTACCTCTTTTAGCATTTCTTTTTTTGTGTGCCTGAAATGACCAAGTCAGGGATGGTAGGATTAGGTTGCATCTTGTTAGTTCATGCCATGTTATGTTAGCATAAAGTATTGTCATTAGGATTAGGTTGCATCTAATTGATTAAAGGATTCTGTACACAGTGCATACAAAGTGCTTAGAGCACATTTGTTCTGTCTTTTCATAATTTTCATTAATTTGTCTGCTATAACACTTATAACAGTTCAAGTTTATTGTAAGCATGAAGTATCGTCATTAGTTTCTTTGACAATCCATACAAGATTACCACAGGATTCTTCTTAGAGAACACTATAGTTGTGGCCGAAGGCGAAATGCTTGCAGAGGGCATCTTTCAGGTTCTTGTTAACATTTCCTTCGTGATATCTGCTTCATGTTCTCTTAATTTTGTAAAACCAATATATCCAATATTTGATTTTTATGCTTTTATTCATAAACCCTGTTTATCCATGAAATTCACTACAGTCGCAAGTTGTATGACTTTTAATTTTTATCCAAACAAATGACTTTTTGCAAACTTTTAGTAAGGTCAGTTTTATTCATAATAAGATTATTAAATATTTAGTCGCAACTTTTATGACTTCTATGTTAAGTTTTGCTTGACAACATCTCTCGATGATCCTACATTGACTGTGCATGCCCTTAAAAAAGAAATCTGAACTCAATTTCTAAAATCCGAAATATGCCTTTGACAGACGCAAGCTGTTGAAGTTGATTATTGGGCCTCAGATGTATTATAACTTTTTTCTTTGAGTTGCCTATGGGTGTGGAATCATGATACTTGCATAAGAGAACTAGATGTTGCATGAGTCTAAATGGATAAGTAGACCTGCTTGGGTTCAGAAGGAAAGACACCACTTGTGTGCAGTATTTTTTATTTTTTTTTGTTTTCAGAATCCAACTTAGTACTCCGATGTTTACAACACTCACATCCTGTGCGCCAACCACTAGGTCAAGGCTCATGTTGTACTTGTGTGTAGTTTTTGGGCATGTTGTGTGAAAATCATTTGGTGTATAATATATATGTTCTTGAAAGAAGTCAAGCTTATGGTTCTTCATTAATCTTTTAGAGGGATAGTTAAAGTAAAAAAATAAACATGTTTAAGATAAGAAACCAATGGTTTACTATTATCATAATGATTAGGGGTTTAAAACTTAATAGAGTAATTGAATTTCACATATATATGTGATATGTTTTGGATGCATCAAACATTAGAAATTATGGTTTTTGTACTTAAAACTTCAAAGCTTTGCTATTTGGTACGTATTTTTGTGTGTGGCTCATTTTACTGGTTTGTGCATTGTCGCTTCAATATGTGGATAACTGGTGCATTTTTTGCTGCAGATTTTTACATGTGGGTTTCCTCCATTAGAGGATAGAGATATATCACTTCAAGTGCTTGCAGGACATGATTTTTTTGGTGGTGGTACTTTTACAAAAGAAGAAATGGTATCTTTATTACTCCCTTCCTCAAATTTACTACTATTTAATAGTCACATGTATTTTTATTGGTATCATCACTATTAAAATTAAATATCCTTTACCTATGCAATAGACCAGGCAAGCAGAGATGGAGAAAAGAGCAGTCAATGACATGTTTGTCATACTATCTGATATTTGGCTAGACAAAGAAGAGGTAATTTGAAAAGTCAATTATTTTTTTTCTTTCCTTTCCTTTGTCACCTTGGTATAAAAGTGTATCTTGATATATAGACACTGTTTCTTCGTAGAGAAGACTTTTGGAAAGCTAGAGATTGTTCTTGATGGTTTTGAGAGTGTGGAAGTGGTTCCTTCCTTATTTGTTTTCATGGGAGACTTCTGTTCTGAGAAATGTAGCCTTGCATTTAACGCTTATTCAAGCCTAAGGTAAGCTCCACTTGCGTAGTCATATGAATCATTACAGAACCCACTGCTGCACACCGAACCACATCAGGCGATGAATCATTTTTGTTGCTATGTGGGGATAACAATTATTAGACACTTCGATATGCAGGTCGCAATTTGGCAAACTAGGACAAATTATTGCTGCACGCCCACGATTAAAAGAGAACTGTCGATTTCTTTTTATTCCTGGTCCTGGCGATGCAGGTATTGAATTAAATTGATAATTACTTGCGCTTCTTACTTTCAATGACTTCTATGATATAACACTCAAGTGTGTTTTCAGGCTCAACAGCTCTTCCAAGGTGTGCTCTACCTAAATATTTAACCGAGGAGCTCCAAAAGTATATTTCCGGTGCCATATTTTCAAGCAATCCTTGCAGGTTAACATGAGATTTGAATATGATTGCATAGGATATCTCCATCTACGATACATTTGTGGTTTTTAGTTATCAAAACTGATTGTTCTTACAAACTCATACATGTTTGACTACAGGGTAAAATTCTATACCCAAGAAATTGTATTTTTCCGCCAGGATCAGCTGTATAACATGCGTCGTTCTTGTTTACTGCCACCTTCTGAGACAGAGACTGTTGATCCTTTTCAGCATGTAAGTCATCTCTTATCTATGCTTTCTGCTTTAATAACTGTTACTTTCTGGTTGTTAGAAAAACAAAAATTCATTTGTTGTGTGTTTAAATTGCAGCTTGTTGCCACCATAACCCATCAGAGTCATCTATGTCCACTTCCTCTAACTAAACAGCAACCCATCATATGGAATTATGATCATTCTCTTCATTTATATCCAACTCCGCACACGGTACTGTTAATACCTGAATTGTTTCTTTTTCCTTTTCGTACAACACAATAGTGTCTTTTATTGTTACTCTATTCTATTTGGTATTTGACATATCAATATCTTGAAATAATTTGGGGTAACTGTTCATGATGTGATGAAAGTAATACGATCTTGTAAATATTACAAATATTACTCATTATTCTTCAAGACTCGTACCCTGGAAAGAATGTACTGACATTATGCTGTTGTGATTGCAGATAGTCTTGGGAGATAGAAGTCCGCAGAAGGCATTTAAGTACACAGGAATTACTTGTTTTAATACTGGATCCTTCTCAATGGATAGCACATTTGTAGTGTACCGTCCTTTCTCTCAGGAAGTTGAATTGTCATCGTTGTGAACTGAATATGATTCTTTCTGGTTGTCATCCTCTGATTATCATCAGCATGTAAACATGCCGTCTTCACTGTTATCAGATCAGATATATGTATACCAGGCAATGAATGGAGCGGTAAATCTGGTATTGCTGCCTTTTCCTCTGGGAGGTTGAAGACACAGCTATTCTTGTTTTATGTAACTTAATAACCTTCTCAAGCTGTCAAAATTGTTAGTATAGTAGGAATTTTCTAGTCTAGTTGAGGCAGTTTATTTTTAATTTGGAAGTTCATATTACAGAAAATGTGTTTTTTGAATAGTGATATACTACAATTATTATTGGAATATCAATATATGCTTTCCTGATTTACTAAGAGATGCCAACTAGCAAAGATGGCTAATTTTACAGACTCATCAATTTTCATATCTGCCATAAATAAATCACAATTAGATTTTCTCACTTACCAGTTTGCATTTTTTATCTTAAGATTGGAAGTTATGGCTTTTTCAATATCAATTGTAGTGCAAAAGTTCTGTATAGAGTTATAATTATGGATTAGAAAGTTAATGATTCGGATCCTTATAAAATGTATAAACGAGGGATGTTTAAAATGGACCATTTCATTGAGAGGTCTATGAGAAACAAATGTTAGCAGAGTAAACTACCAAAATAGTTGCCGACTTTGTACTGTGTTCTCAAATACTAAGATTATGAAAATTGTAAAAAGTCTATGATTCTAATAAACTGTCAAGTTGGTACCTATAATTAACAACTTACTATCAATTTTGTTCTTATATTTTAACAACTTACCATCAATTTGATCCTTAAACCTAACCACTTATTATCAATGTAGTCTCTAACATACAATCAAAAAAACTAATGATTAAGTTTGACAGAGTCAAAGACCTTTTTAAAATATTCATAACCACGTGAACCTATTTGAGTGTCCGACAAAGTCAAAGACGAATTTGGTGGTTTACTAAATGTTAGCTTGCAATTGATTAGTATCGTTCAACATTTTGAAATTATAATAATTTAGTCCCCAATCCCAAGCCCTAAGAATTTTTCCTTGCTGCTTAAATCATGACATTGTTCCTTATTGCAATCATACGAAACCGCCCAAAAGAGATGCAAGAGTTTTGTCTCACTAGATTTTTAGCAGCTGCAGTCCCTCAATTTTAAAATCAACTGTTGAGATTTAAATTCTTATATCTCAATCTACTAGAATATTTCACAAATTGAATTGATTATATATAAAATTAACCTACTTGCCATTATTTGGATAGCAGAACTTACATGTTTAGCAAGACATGGTTGATTTGGTTTCCAAATACTAATTTAATTAGAAATTTTGAAATGATATAATAAAAAGTAATAACTTGTACATCAGGACAAACTCATTCAAAATTATGTTTGACAAACACATCCACCAAATACAGCTACAAATTTATGATAAAAATCTAGTGAGTGCTAAGATTATAGGAGTGCTAAGATTAAATCACAAAAAGCACATACATGTACTCACACAAACAGAACCTTAGTTAGAATGTAACAAGCTAGATTTCATTGGTCAGGACAAACAGAACCATAGTTACATTGTAACACTAAGTTTCATTGGTCAGGATATGAATGAGCAGTAGCAACCCAAGACAGTTTGGATGAAGTAAAATCAGCAGGCTTGCAATCAGTAATCTGCAACAACCTGATTAAGATCTCAAAACTTAATCTTAACCACCATCTACCCTACTTTGATTTTTTTTCCAGAGGCCAAATCCAGCAGAGTTGCATGTAATCAGACAAAGGGTCCGCATAGCCACATGCTGAAAGAAAGCACTTCATATCTCCAGCACGCAAAGCACAGGTTAAAGGTGTTACAGAAAAAATGATTTCAAACTTTATTGACTTCTTTGCAGTGAATGTTACACAATATATGGTTCACCTCGCAGAACTGACTGGTCTTCAGTTTACAAATGGCACCCCAGACACAACTTGTTGAGCATATTCAACATATTCTGTTCCAAAAAACTGTCTTAAAAAGTATTCCTCGTAAGGAATTCGGGTAGAAAAGAACTTCCAGACAACTACTGCAAATCCAATAGTTGATAAAGGATTGCAGAGCATTATTTGAGTAGCAACAGACCAAATGAAGAAACCACAATACCCTGGATGGCGAATAAACTTATATATACCATGCGTGATCAGATGGTGATGTTCATCAGGACGGACCCTTATAATATGAGTAAACGATTGCCCTGCTGTTATTATTGCCACCTTCCTTATAATTTCACCTATCACAACCAACACCAACCCTAAATCACTGATCACCCAATGTTCCTTTAGCTCAGGAAAGAATGCAACCTCAATTAAATATTCCAGCAATGAAAACACCATTGCCAAAAGATAGTGTTTGCTAATCAAAAGGGACTTCAGAGTTACACTTGATTTGCCATGAATGACGGCGGCTAGAAAATATTCAGAAACGTGAAAGAAGATAACTGCAAAGAACATTTGAGATAACTGCCTGTAAGCAGTGTAGCTAAGGATTTCTGTCATTTTTTCTAAATAAAGACAGTAAACCTCTCTTGTTTTAAGCCACAGAAAGACTTGGTTGACGAAACTATCTGAGGTATAAGCCAGACCTGAAAAAGATGCAAAGTTAGCAATAGAAGTTGTATCGTATCCTATGCGGTATTATCAATCGCAGATTGCGGAAAATAGCGGTTTGTTCCAATTCCGCTACGTAACAATATTATAGTGCTGCTATAGCCGTTATTCGACAATATTTTGTACTTAAAAGCATATTGAGGAACAACAGTGATATGTTTAAATTCCACTATGGTATAGCACATTAGTGTCACTAAAGCTACTATTTAACAACACTGATCCTGTGTAGCACCCAAAATTTAGATTGAAGTCGTTATTGACATCACACCGATACATGTAGTTACATTCAATTACTTCTATTTGCTCAAATTATTACCAGGGTCAACATTGTGTCTGTAGTTCATAGATTGCGTCACAAAGAAAATGCTTCAATTACAACATGTGCAAAATATAGACAGGACTGGATCAAAATAAAGGAACCTGTTTGTGCTAAGATAATCATAAATTCTAAAATGCATAGCTTCAATTTCTATGAAATGTTACAAAACATAGACCAGACACAATCACTTCAACTGTGTATTCGGTGTTGGACACTGACACATGTAGCTACCTTCAATTACTTACATTTCCTCAAATTATTGTCGATGTCAATTTTTTTTTGAAAAGACTAAAATGGAATATATTAACGAAACCAACAAAGTCCTTCCAACATAAAAAGTGCCAGAAACAGACTAAAGAGTTATTACAAAGTTACAATACCAAAATGATAAACAACAATAACAACAAGAAAAGAAACAAGTTAAGAAACTGATGTCAAACAATGGAGACGATTAAGCCACCAATAATGATAGTAGAAAACGAAGGTGCTTGTGCTTGTGCTTCATAGATTACGTTACCACGAAATGATTCATGTGAAAAATATGAGTGATGAGTAAATAGTCATTTTAGTCTCTGAATGTGTAGGCAGTTGTCATATAGTCCAACATATATCAAAATTGCAAATACATCTCCATTTTGTGTTTTGATTTGTAATTTATGGTCTAAATTGACGAACGAAAAAAACACATTTCTTGGACTTGAAACATTGGAGAATGTGTATGTAATTTCGATAAATTAAGAGACTAAAATGACAACGCATCACACAATCAGAGACCAAAATGCCGGTTACTTGAAAAAAAAATATAGATAGTAATGGATCAAAATAGAGGAACCTACTTGTGCTAAGATAATCATAAATTCTAAAAAGCACATTTTCAATTTCTACACAATGTTCTAAAACTTAGAACAAACTCAACCAATGAATTGGATCAATAATTGAACCAATTGAACCTATGTTAACAATTACACTGCTTTAGGAATCGCGCATAAATAGCATCCTCGCGAGCGCTACAGTATATTGGAAGAAAAATACCAAAAAATAAAGAAAAAAAGGAAACTTGGACGGACCTTCTCAATGTTAATGGCGGTTGACGATGATCTCCGGCTGCGTTTTCCGGTAAAGTTTTGGTTTTCCGGCGAGTTGGGTTCGGTGTTATTCCCAATTTGTTGATTTAGGGTTCTTAATTTTTGAAATATGTAATTTTTTTTCTTAGGGGAAATGATGGGCCTATTACAAAAAAGAGGTGGATTGGGCTTAGGATTACAATCCCATCTATTTGGATGGTTGTTCAATAGACATCTCAAAATTGTTAATTTAACTCAGAAATTTTTTTATCAAAAGTTGCAATCCGATCAAGTTTTACATACAAAAACAGTCAATTAAGAGTTACTACCTAAATGTGAGCAGACTCGAGGTGTCTGTTGAACAACTTTTACCAATTTTTTTTCTTAAAAAGAGACTATATATACATAGGTTTGTAAATTGTACAAACAAAAAATTGCAAACACTTCTTTAATATATCTTTTGTTAGTAATTTTATGGACTAAATTGACAAACGAAAAACACATTTGACGACTAATTAACTACCTAAAAACATATTCCAGAACCAAAATGATTAATAAAAGAGGTTCAAAGTTGTGTCAACTCATTGGTTGGAATTTTAATTTGTAACTTCAAGAGGCAAAGTTGGAATCTTTGTAATTTGACTATTAGTGCCGCTATTATTAATAAAATTTTCTCCTTTCCCATTTTAAAAAAAAAATTAATAAAGGAGAAACATATGAATGTATTTGCAATTTTGATATTTTTAGAAAGTATAGTAAAAATGCCCCAGACATTCAAGATAAAATAGTTGATTAATCAATTAACACTAACATTTCGTTCACCTAATTTAAAACGCACACATGGATATTTAAGATAGGTTCTCTTCTCAACCTAAAGTTTTTGGTACATAATTAACTTGATTGTTGAAGTCTTTGTAGATGCTGCTCGTGGGATGGATGCTCTGTCACCTAGTTTCAAACATTACTTTTTGTATTATGTTGTTCTTGGGTTACACATATTTGTGCAATAACAAAACCTTTGTTTGGTGGGTGAGTGGAGTAACTTAGTCAATGTTTTTTTTTAAAAGGAAACTTAGTCAATATATTGTTGTATCTCAATTTTCTATTTTAATTTAAAAATAAAAGCTGTATCTGAATATCTAAGTATGCAAAAGACTTTAGAATATTTTATCAGCATGATTAACTTGGGTGTTGTGAGTTTGTTAGCAGATTCATGTTTTACGTTTTTAGCAAGTTTGATCATGTTATTGTATCTGATGTATTTTATTAATTTGAATGAATAAATATCGTTTTGCTTTTGTAAAAAAAAATATATATCTAGATGAGGGATGTTACAAAGATAGAAACATACTTTAAAGTAGTCTAATTTGCATATGATAAAATGTTACAATCATCCAAACCTACACACTAAGAGATCTTTGCATATCACAGAAACACTTAAGCCGAAAGATAAGGTCATGGTGGAGAGTTCATTTTCTACATCCTATTGATAAATTCCACTACTTGAACAACAAAGGAATAGGGGAGCTCCATATATGTGTAGGGAAGGATATCTTTTTAGTGATTGCATTTCAACATTATTGAGGTGGTTCATGTCACTTTTTGTTAGAAAATTAGATTGAAAATAAAATTAGTGTGTATTTGGTTTGACAGTAGACAACGCTAAAAGTGATTCGAAAAACACAAAGTGTGTGTTTGGAAACTCTTGTTTCCACGGTGGAAAATCACGGCAAAGCAAAAGCTACCTCATGTAGCTTCAACCAACCGCACGTTTGAAGACATGCTACCGGGCATCCAAACACAGGCAAAATTGATTTTAACATGTGGATTGAAATTGATTTTGTCATTAGAATTGATAGTTTTTTTACTTGAAATATATTTTTCCACTCAAATTTATTGTTCAGCCCATTTTTACGTAAAAATATCAATATAAATCAATTTGCATTCAATTTACTTTTAACTAAAATTAACTTCACAATTTTTTTAATCAAAGTTAAATTTACAAAGTCAATTCATTTAAAATCAGATTTCGGCCCCACGGAGCCAAATACAAACTAAATGTTTACAATGTTTTATTTTAAATTAAATGAATACTAGACATACACCCAATGATTTATATTCCCCTCATCTTATTTTAATTGTCTTTTTAAGGTTGCGCACGGTTTGTAAGGAAATGATTAGTGAGTTGATTTCAATGATTAGATTGTTACTTACTAAAACGCTCTTATTAATTGTAGTTAAGTTAAGTGAAATTCAATAAATAAATGTATTTATTATAGGAAAAAAATAAATATTATATTGATATTCTAAAACGGCAAATATTTGAGACAGATAAAAAAAAATACTAAAATGACAATTAAAATGAGACAAAAGATTATCATACAAACCACCAAATTTCAATATTGTAGAAAATCCAATGTGATCTCATTTGTGTATGCGTTGCATTCATATGTCTTTTGTTTTTTAATCCATGCACATAGCTTTGAGGCTAAAATTTGAGTCTTTTAGTTTAAAATGTGAATTTATAAGATGTTATATTACTGTCATGATCTATAGACATACTAAATGTAAACATGCTCAACAAGGACATTTATATATCTCTGTCCTATACCTAAAATCCATAAGCTTATAAGTGAGTTGCACTCAAAGTAGTGCATTCAAGATTGATTATACTCCCAAACTAGTCTGAAATAACTTTACTACTAATTAAATTTCAAATGCATCAATATAGTAATTGAAAGAGATGGCTATGACTTTGGTGGATTGTATAATCCTAAAAATGGAATTAGTAATGTAAGAAGTTGGAAAATTGAGTATATATTAGTTATATAAGATATAAGATAGGTAGGTACACCTTTCTTGTGTGGAGGTATATATGTATCTAAAAGTAATTCCTTGGAGCATTAGAAAAGCTAGTTTTCATTGTCATAAAAAAAGAAGTTGGTTTTCACATTTCAGCATTGTACAGTTGACAGGTAGTTATAACCTCCTAAAACAGAACCCTTTTTCCAAATATAGGTGACTGCATCAAATCAGAACATCTAAACCAATCAAGGGAAGATGAAACTTTATATTTCGAGAAAATATATCCTGCCCTATTTTTTTTTGTTTGGTGTTTTAATTAGTAAATATAAAATATTAATTTTTGGGTGGAGTAACTCGACTGAATTGAGCTAAGGGATAGAGTTTGAGGTCATTTGTTCAAACTCGAACAAAGAAGTAACAAATAATTAATAACATTTGTCTTTAAAAATAATAATTAATTTTTCACTTATTTTTTATTTTTATAAAGTAATAAAAAAGTCATTTATTGTTTATTCAAATCTATTCAGCTTTACGTTATGATGAGATGATTTGGGTCTCTTTCGATTTAATAAGAGATTTTAAGTTCAAATTCTCCCCATGGAAAATTCAACATTGCTAAAATTCTTGAGAGATGGTTTTTCCATCAATTATGATCTTATTTGACTTGGAAATTAGTATTTGCACTTGCACGCATTCGATAACTCGTAAAAAAAAAACTAATCAGCTTTTATTCTTGTTCAATGTTTAGACAATTTTATCAAAACTTTTAAGGTGGAATTAAGGAATTTGGTATTTTCTACCGGTAGGTCATGCCAATGTTCATTTAAAGTACAAGAAATTACTCTCTTCTAAACAATTCACCAAAGGGTCTCAACTCACAACCGATAGTATTTAGTTGATCAACCAGCTTTACCATATAAGCATTACATTGACCTGAAATTAGAGTTTGTTAATTGGTTGGATTGAAAGAGAAGCCTGATTAATTAAGAGGAAGGGTTTTGCTATCAATTTGGTAGTTATGTTTGTTGATGAGTTATCTTCCTTGTTAGGAGAGAATATCACAAGAAACAAACTATACAATAATATTAATGTAATCATATTTTTAGATTATGCAAGTACAAGAGAATTGAAGTTCTGGTACTACCAAAACTAATTTCCAACAGGCAGTAGCAGTAAAATTGCTATCATTCACAAGAAAAGTAGGTAAAATAGGTGAACATTCAATTATGTACTCTGTACATGAAAGTTGAGACTTTTCATGTCTATGTCTATCGCTATATAATGTCCCTCATTGAAATATGTAAATTTGGATTGCTCCCATGTATCTATGTTGTTGCGAATATGGATAGTTTGATCTTAATCGAACTGTCCACAATAAAATTTTGCATTTTAGATTCATTTTATATAATCGGATTATGGACCAACCGATTAAGATCAAATGGATGAATCTATGTGAGTGTATGAATACATGTTTATCTTTTTCTAAAAAAATAAAATTAGAGAAGAGAGAAACTATGATCATTTTACAACTATTTGTGAGAGATTTGAATTTTGTTACACTAATTAAATTGACACTTCATGGACATTATCGGTGGTGCAGCCCCTCATGGGTTGGGGTGAGCCGTGGTTAAAAATTAGATAAATGATATTTGAACAACCCTTTTATTTTATGACAACTTTAT
Source organism: Medicago ruthenica (assembly GCA_018208015.1). Taxonomy (NCBI): domain Eukaryota; kingdom Viridiplantae; phylum Streptophyta; class Magnoliopsida; order Fabales; family Fabaceae; genus Medicago; species Medicago ruthenica. The sequence goes on from CM031376.1 coordinate 11,997,276, forward strand.
CTCTCATACTCATATTATCTTCTCATTTTTTCTCTCTCTCTCTATTGCTTTGGTTTTTGTGTCAAGACATACATTTCTTTGTATTTTTTTGTTGTCTGGTTATTCAAATAATATTCCTCTAAAAATTATAGATATATTTTACGATATTTTAAACAATTTTCTGGTGGTTTTAGTTTTCGGCGGTTCCAAAACCCCACAAAACGGCTTGCGAGATTTTTGTCAGGCTTATACTTGGTTGGTTAGTGGAGGTTTGCAAACATTTTAATTTACGGGGTTTCAAATCTCCTCTATTGTCTGTCAACTAAAAAATCCCCCCAATTAATAGTTGTAAAATATGTAATTTCATTTTTTTTAAAGTATCCATCCGAGTTTTTTAGTCAAAATCCACCACTTTAACTTTGTGTTTAATGTTTATTACAACTTAATTTTTGTGTTTATATATTATAGTTTATTTTAGTGGTTCATCCGAGTTTTTTTTCTACCTCCGCCACTAGACATTATACATGCTTATCTTGGCTAAGTTTAATGGAAAATATTTAGCATTCAATTAATCCTACTTCATACCTGTTCTCCAATATAATATAATTCCATCAACTATATAATTTTTCCCCCATAAGTTTCTTGCTTATACTAAATATGAGTACCTCCCATAACTCAGATTCGACCATTGATTCACCATGTTGTGTAAGTTGTATTATGTTTCTTACAGTACTGCTACTAGATTTGATATTTGAATTCTCTTTATTAAGACCATGTAGTACTCTAGTAAACAAAGAACACATTAATTATTTCAATTCTCTTTATTGAGACCATGTTGTACTCTAGTAAGTACTCCCTCCATAACTTTTTATAAGCAAATTTGACCAATTCACATTTTTTAAGGAATGTGGTTTGTGTTATTTAATTTAAGTTAAATAACCTATTTTGCCCTCATTAATTATGGTGTACAGTAGTATATTTTCAAAGTGTTGTTGTTAAACGTGTGTGCATTTAAAAAATTAAAGTAAGGGTATTTCAGGTATATTATCCTTAAATATGACAAAAAAAGTCAATTTTGCTTATAATTAGTTACAACTGAAATGGTTGAATTTTGCTTATATTTTGTTATGGAGGGAGTAGTAAACAAAGAACACATTAATTATTTCTTGTGCTGTCTGTCTGTCTGTGTGTCTTCAATGAGGAAGGTGTGGAGATTTTGGTCATTGAAGAAAACGGCAGAGTTAGCATTAGCAATGACATTTACCAATATTTGAGATAGATAGATAGATGGTGGTTGAAAGTTTTCGCTCGCTTTTTAAACAATTAATAAATGTGCAATTAGGGAAACAAGGTTAGGCCAACAATGATTTTGCCCTCATTAAATATAACAGAATTAATGTTTTCTTTACTAACATAGCATTAGATATGACCGAAAAACATTTTATAATTAATGATAACTATAGTTCATGAAGTATGAGCTCTATGATGATAATTTGACTTTGTAACTTCAATGAAAGAATTTTAATCTATTTAAGACAATTTTATAATGGTCACTAGAATCTACTGTATTAATCATAATTTTTTCCTCCTCAATTTTAAAAAATTAATTATTTTAAATTCACCATATCTTAAAAATAGAATTCACATCTCTATTGTTCCCGGTCATTGATGTAAGCATATCTATTTTTTTTTTTCAATGACAAATATTAACTTGTAAACTTTTTTTTTGAGGGGTAGTGTTAATTGTTATATGTCTTGATTAAACTTTGACCCTTTAACACTCTAACCCCTTTAGCTCAACCAAATGAGTTAGCCATCTCTTAATCCATAGACCTTAATCTTTATCTAAACTGTTGGATAAAAATTATATATCTCACATCTGACTTTTACAAATGAGAATTACAAATTTTAATCGTTCAATTTTGATAAACAATCTTGTAAAAAAAATCTTGATATAACCGTGTAAATCACTTACCATTTATACGGTACCCATCTATTTTCATTATGATACTACTACTATATCTCATATTATTGTACACTTCCAAACATGTTTCTTCCTCACATAATTTTCATTAATCTTTTTTATTTTGTTGTAAAGTTTAGTAAATTAATCTTTGTTTGGGTTATAAGGAATTTAGTTGTAAAACTCTCACAACTAAACACCGAGAAATTGAGAATTACGAGTTTAAACTCGCACCCTAACATGTCAATTATCCTTGCAGTATTTTATTGTCTGGGCTTTAATGTAATTACTAGACCATTTAAAAATGTAGGCCTTAAATGTACTATAACAAGGACACAAAAAAGACAAAACTTACGTACATTAATTTTTTTTTTTAGGGGAAAACTTATGCATTAATGTTTTTTTTTTCTTTTTCGATACATGCATGTATTCCTTTGAGTTGGTATTACGTTGTTTATGTTGCTCGCGAATTATTACATGCCATGCAAATTAATTTGAATTTAAAATTGTTCTGTTTGTACTATTGTGTGTCAATTTGTGATTGAAGAACAATAAAAAACCCCACATAAGAAACTGCACTGAAGTTCTGTACATAATAATCCATTCAAAAAAATATATACTCCTATTGAATATGAAAAGAAAACCACTCCTTCCATTTTACTCATATGTCCCAAAATAACCGATCTATTTAAACAAAAAAAAAACCATCCCTAAATTGTGTGACCTATTTGCAAAATAAAATTATTTTAAAATGGCCGACCTATTTTGTAATTATTATTTGTATCACTCCTAAATTCATATTTTTCACTTTACATTTATATGATAATGTGAATACACTGATACATGATAAAGATACCTTGGTAAAAATACCCTTCTATCTCTTTCATTTATATTTTTCTTATTATATGTGAATGGTCAACTATGTCACTTGGTTTAGAACGAAAAGAGTATTTTTTTAATCAACTTAATTGAAATGGAAAATAAAAACCACACACACTCAAATGGCAATTCCTGACTTCGAACCCAAGAACCAAAGTCCTCATATCGCATAAATTACCAAAATCAATAGTGAGGGACAAATGAGTATAATGATTGTCACATTTACACATGAAATTTGTCGGAGGCATTTTTTAGGGGAACTACACCCTCTTATGTGCATCACTTATTACTATGTATAACTTTGCATTTACGATAATGAGAATCAACTTAAAGACCTATTTGGTGGTTTATAGTCGGAGGCATTTTTAACATATTCATAATCTCAAAAGACTTATTTGAGTGCGACAAAACACTATACAAAGTCAAGTTAATTAGAGACCTCCTTGTAAATGTAATTGTTATTGTTTCCTTAATTATGATAAAATGAAGTATCTTTTACCTTTTGTACATGTGTCACAAGTTATTCAGATCGAAGGATATAATTGTGTTTGTACAAAATAATTTATTAGCAAAAACTTTTAATTGATATTCAATGTTAATGTAAAAAATTTAATTGATATAAACTTTATAAATGATTAAATTGTGTTAGAGGGTTGTGAGTAGGGTCAAGAGAAAGAAGATTAAGGAGTTGATGTCTCAACAAAGAATTGATTTGTTGGCTATTCAAGAAATAAAATTGGAGGTAATTTTGGACTCTTCATGCTATAGTCTTTGGGGTGGTGAGGATTGTGATTGGACTTACCTTCCCTTGGTGGGTAATAGTGGAGGTATCCTCTCTTTGTGGAAGAAAATCAAATTCCAAACTTATTTTTTCGTTTGTAGGGGATGGATTTATGAGGGTTTGTTTAGAACAAGATTTTTAAGAAAAGGTGCTTTGTTATTAATATCTATTCCAAATGCGGTAGTATGACAAAAATGAGGTTGTGGGAGAAGCTTTTGTTGGTTAATTCCACTTTTGGTGATGAAGCATGGTGTTTGCTTGGGGGTTTTAGTCTTTTTAGTTGTTCGGAGGAGAAAGAGGGGGGTTACTGATTTTTTGAGATAGGTGGAGTTGGAGGATGTTAGTCTCCTTGGGCGTAGGTTCACTTGATACCACCCAAATGGGCGTGTGTTGATCGAATCGATAAAGTTCTTGTTTCGAAAGAATGGATTAATAATTGAGGCAATGTGGTGTTGTGGGTGCTTCCGAGCGATATTTCAGATCATTGTTCGTTGGTTCTTAAAGTTGGAGATTGCGATTTAACTAATTATTAAAAGCTTTCCGTTTTAATAATTTTTTATTGCAAAAGTGGACGTTAAGGAAGTTAGTAGAAGAGGTGTGGAGGGCACAAAGTGTAACAGGGTGGATGGGTGTTGTGTTGAAATCTAAACTCAAATTGTTGAAAAAAGAGCTAAGAGCTTGGCATAAAGAAGAGTAAGGGGATATTTCAAAAATCTTGCAGTTGGTAGAGGTGAGGTGGGAATGCTGACATTGGAGGAGGTGGAAATTAGAAAGATTAAGTTTACAGAGTTGTGGAGGCTGTTAAAATGTAAAAATACACTGATGTTTCAATGATCAAGGTTGAAATGGTTGAAAGAGGGTGATATGAATTCCAAGTTTTTTTCTTAAATGTGTGAAAGTAAGGGCTAAGAGGAATTCTCTAAAAGCTTTAAAGGAGAGCCTGGGTGGATTTTCCAACCGAGTTTAGACGTGTCGTGGTGGATTATTTTACTACTCAAGTGGTAGATATTTTGTGGATGCGGCCAACTTTGAATGGAGTACCTTTCTCGGTGGTGAAGATAGCGGTGGTAAGGGATAATGTTAGTAACAGAAGTCGGGGTCCAGATGGATTTAAATTTGCTTTTTTCAAGGAAATTCGGTATCTCGTGAAGCATGAAATTCATGTTATGTTCGCTCAATTCTATGCTAATGAGAAACTTCCAAAAAGTTTCTTATCTTACCTTGTTATGTTGATTCCAAAGGTAAATGCCTCTTTATTGTTGAAGGATTACCGTCCCATCTATCTATTGGGAGTTTTATATAAATTGCTCTCTAAAGTATTGGCCACAAGATTAGCAAAGGTAGTGAACTTAATAATTTCTATGTCACAATCAACTTTTTTGAAAGGGAGGCACTTGATGGAAGGGGTGTTGATTGTTAACGAAGTTGTAGATTTGACTAAGAGGTCGAAGGGTGAATGCATGATTTTCTAAGTTGATTTTGAGAAAGCATATGATTCCGTCGATTGGGGTTATGAAGTGAATGATGCGAAGGGTGGGTTTGTGTGATAAGTGGGTGGTGTGGATGAGAGCTTGAATTTTTGGAGGCAATATGTTGATTCTTGTAAATGGAAGCCCTATGGAGGAAATTTGTGTTCAAAGGGGTCTAAAGCAAGGCGATTCGTTGGAACCATTTTTGGTCTTACTAGTGGTCGAGGGGTTTAGTGGTGTGATGACAAATGCAGTGCAAAGGAATATGTTCAAAGGTTTTGAGGTGATACACGGTGGTACTATTATTTTGCATCTTCAATATGAAAATGATACGCTTTGTATTGAGGATGCGACAATACAAAAGCTTTGGACTTTGAAGGTTTTGTTGAGAGGTTTTAAGTGGTATCAAGGCTAAAATTTGATTTCTTTAAGAGCTCGTTGATTGGTGTCAATGTATCAACGATCTTTATGGAGATGGCTTGTAGCTTTTTGAATTGTAGGCGAGTTGTTTTTTTCGCTTTTAAGTACTTAGGGCTTCCGGTGGGAGCTAATTCTAGTAAAGCGGCTACTTGGGAACCATCGTTGGAACAATTGAGGAATTGATTAAAATCTTGGTGTAACAACTATGTGAGTTTAAGAGGGAGCATTGTCCTCTTTAATTCAGTTTTGAATTCGATACCAACTTTTTTATCTTTTTTTTTTGAAATTATATTCCAAGGTTCAAAAGATGATTGTCTGAATCCTAAGGGAGTTCCTTTGGGGTGGGGTGGGAGGGGGCGAAAACTTAGTGGGATGAAGTGGATGAAGGTGTGCAAACTTAGAAAAAGTGAGGTTTGGGAGTAAAGAATATGTGCTTGTTTAATTCGAGAATCTTAGCGAAGTGGAAACGGCGGTTGATCCAAGATGACCATTCATTGTGGAAAGGTGTTTTAGTTGATAAATATGGTGTTGGGAATGGTGGGAGGTTGGGGTTACGGAAATGACAAGGTCGAGGTTCGCTTCAAAGTGGTGAAAGGAGATGTTCAATTTAGAGGAGGATACATGTATGAATTGGATTTAAAAATAGGGCGGTGAGAAAGGTTGGCAATGGTAGGTATACAGTATACACGTTTTTGGTGGGACATATGGGTTGGAAATGCCCTCCTTTGTTAGGTATTCCCTCGCCTTTTCTCTCTTTCTTCTCAAAAGAGGCTCTAGTGGGGGACTTTAGGGTTTTGAGGGAGGGTGTGCGAAGATGGTCGTTCGTTTGGAGACTTCTTTTCAATTGGGAAGAGGGTCTAATTAATGAATTGCTGGTCATTGTTCAGTGATATAGGAAGCTTGGTGGTAGATACTAGAGGATGAAGTAGTTTTTTCGGTTAGATCGTCCTATAAGGTGTTAGAGGAAGTATTGCTTCTTGATGGGGACACCACTACGTTGGAGGAAGGGGTCTTTGAATATCTTTGGAAGCGTCCCGCGCCTTCAAAAGCGACTGCTTTCGTTTGGACCTTTCTCCTTGATCGGATTCCAACAACGGTAAACCTTGTGTTTCGTATTATTTTGAACCCGAATGCTTCCCTAAATTGTGTATTAGGTAGTAATGATTTGGAAATGTCATCCACATTTTCTTGCATTGGGGCTAAAAGTTAATTTCTTTAAGAGATCTTTCATTGGTGTCAATGTATCAACGAGCTTTATGGAGACGACTTCTGGATTTTTTAAATAGTAGGCCAAGCTTTTTTTTCTTTTAAGTGCTTAGGGCTTCCAGTAGGAGCTAATTCTAGTAAAGCGGCTACTTGGGAACCATTGTTGGAACAATTGAGGAATAAGTTAAATTCTTTGGGTAACAAATATGTTAGTTCAGGAGGGAGCATTGTCATCTTTAATTCGATTTTGAATTCCATCCCAACTTTTTTATCTCTCTTTTTTTAAAATTATATTTCAAGGTTCAGAAGATGATTGTTCGAATTCAAACCTTTGGGGTGGGGTCGGGAGGGGCGGAAATTTAGTTAGGTGAAGTGGATGAAGGTGTGTCAAACCTAGAATTAAGAGAGGTTTGGGTGTAAAGAATGTACGCTTGTTTAATTTGAGCCTCTTAGCGAAGGGAAAATGACGGTTGATCCAAGATGACCATGCATTGTGGAAACATGTTATAGTTGATAAATATGGTGTTGGGAATGGCGGGAGGTTGGGGTTGGCGGAATTTACAAGGTCGAGGTTCGCTTCAAAGTGGTGAAAGGAGTTGTTGAATTTAGAGGATGATGCAAGTATGAATTGGTTCAAAAATGCGGCAGTGAAAAAGGTTGGCAATGCTAGGTATACAAGTTTTTGGAGAGACAAGTGGGTTGAAAATTCCCTCCTTTTTGAGGTATTACCTCGCCTTTTCCCTATTTCTTCTCAAAAGAGGCTCTAGTGGGGGACACATGCGTTTCAAGGGAGGATATGGGGAGATGGTCGCTTCTTTGGTTGGTGGATGAGGATGCTTGGTGGTGGATACCAGATTAGAAAGGAGTTTTTTTGGTTATACCGTCTTATAAAGTGTTAGAGGAAGGATTGCTTCTTGATGGTGACTCCACTACGTTGGAGGAGGAGGTCATTGAATATCTTTAGAAAAGTCTTGCACCTTTAAAAGAGGTTGATTTTACTTGGACCCTTCTCCTTGATCGTATTTTAACGACGGTAAACTTTGTGCTTCATATTGTTTTGAACCCGGATGCCTCTCTAAATTGTGTATTGTTTAGTAATGACATGGAAACACCAAACCACTTTTTCTTGGATTGTAATGTTGTATCCATTGTGTGGCGTAAGATATTCTCTTGGCTTAATTTGAATTACAACTTTCCAAATAATTTATTTGTGCATTGGAAGTGTTGGAGTGAGATCAAAGCAACTCAAAAGGGGTTATATGTTGATTTGGCATGCCGCAATTTGGGTTATTCGGAGGGAAAGAAATAGGAGAATCTTTAATAATAAGTTTAAGGATATTGATGGCATTGTGGAAGAAATTATACTACTCTCTTGACGTTGATCTTTGTGTAGATTAAGGATTGTGTCGTGTTTATTTTACCAGTGGTGTTGAAATCTAAGAGAGTGTCTTGAGAGGTGATTGGTAAGTGGTGTGGTGCTATAGTTCTTAGGTTTCGGCGGTGTTCCGATTTTGTAGGTGCCCTCTCTATTTTTTCACCGGTAAAGTAAAATATATTTACACTTGCAGCCAATTATATATCTCAAGAGGTGGTTAACCCTACATAAATAATCTTCACAATTTAGAAATGAAATTCTTAGAAACCCTTTCCAAGAGGTGCTATGGTCCCTTTGGCAATCAGAGCCCAAGCCTTCACCAACTTTTCTTGGAGTTGTGACTCGTGAGACAAGCATCAGTGTATCACCCTTGACCATGATCAATCATGCATGGAGACTATTTCAAAAGCTTGAGGGGAAGTATGATATATTTGTCTGTTTTACTTCTTTTTATTTTTAAATTGTTAGTCTTCACACGTTTTCGTTCTCTGACATAAGTTTTAATTACTCATATTTCCTCTCTATTTCACTTACTTTTTTGTCTTATTAGAAATCATACATTCACACTTTTGTTCTCTTAATTTCTATCTTCTTTTATTTTGTATATTCAATATTATAAAAGTTATTAATATTTTTACAAGCATATATGTAAAAAGTTTGAAAAACGGCCTACGATTTTGTGCTATATAGGTTTTAACAAGGATCAATCTAGAAGGAATAATTTATATAAATACAATATTTTATTATATTTTGTTAATTTTGTCATTACTCATTAAGTAGTTGAGAGACATACAGAGGGTAGAGGGTAGAGACCTGATGTTTGACTCATAAGGCACAGTAATTTTTAAATGAAGAGGAATATAATGGAACAGTATGAAGTCCACGTCCACTTGTAAGAATTCTAAGCTAAGTAATGTAGTTAGTTATGCCTGAAAGCTTTTATCAAATCAAAACCTAAAACATATCTATTTCATCTGCGTACATCTTCCAAATGTTCATAGTCTAACAAGAATACCAAACTCATTTCATTTTCGATTTAATTGCTTGAATTTATGATATTTTGCATTCACATGCCAAAATGACTCATGAGTAAATATTATGTGTCATGTGTTGAATTTTATGCTACAACAATTGAAAATATGTATGCGTGCACTAATTAATTAGTTAATTAATTTTTTTCTTCTAAAACAGTGATCATGTCAATTGGATGCTTGTTTATTTATATATGCTAGAAAAGTGTCGTACGTAATTCATGGTTGATTGATTTCACATATAAGACATGCCCATTTGAAAAAAATAATCATCATATATAGTTATATGTGTAGATTTCATTAGTAAATATATAAAATATGGAAAATATGCATGCTTGGTGGGTTATAAGTAGAAGTTGTAGGTTAGAAACTTTGCAAAGACATTGAAGGCATAACCAAATTGGCTTCTCTAAGCAACCTCTTTTCTTTCATCAGATATGTATAAATATAAATAAATACTAAAGATTTATATTATATTATATTATCTAAATATCTATATGTATGTTTGTTAGCCAAAACGTTTGCATCAATCTTCCCACTCTCTAACGGAAAACTTCCCATCTTCCCCCACCATATATTCTCTTCCCATGTCTCTTTCCACTTCTTGTCTTCAATATTGTTAGCTTATTTCCCTAACCTTTTCTTATATATATCCCTTTTCATCGATATATATTGTTAATTTTCATATAGCCTTGAGTTGATCATATAGATCAAAGCAAGAGGGAGAGGACTATAGGTGGAGAGGATAGGAAAATTAATTATAATTCCTATTCTTAGGGTTTCTTCTTCTTTCTTTGTTTTGTGTATTTTATTGTGCTTTTTTTTTTAGCTAGGTAGATATATTGATATGTGTAGTAGAGGCCATTGGAGACCGTCTGAGGATGAGAAGCTTAGGGAGTTGGTGGAAAGCTATGGACCTCACAATTGGAACGCCATAGCTGAAAATCTCCGAGGAAGATCAGGTAAAGTTCATGATCATATACTCAATTATTTTACTTATTCATTCAACTAAAAATAACAAATTCAAGAAAAAATATTTCAACAACCATCGAGTATGTATACAAATACTTAACTCTTAGGTAGAGATTTGTAATAGTATGGTATAATATAAATACGTTTGATTTGATACATATAATAGCTTCATATTAGAGAAATTCTGTTGAAATTACACACACAGCTAGATCATAATTTGAGGAAATTAGGAACTAGTTGTGTAATATAAGTTTTTTATTTTGAAAAATGTTTGTGTAATATAAGTTAATTAGCCAGATTTTATGGGTGTATTGGTATATAATCACTAATTAATTGATTAAATTTGGTAAAAAAAATTAATTGATTAAATATTTTTCTATTTGATTAAAAGATCAAGAAATATAAATTTTTACTGTATATACAAATGTAAAAAAAAAAATAAAAAAAATCTAGGGAGCATAACAGTGCAAGTAAAATGCTTTATTTTTTTTTCACATGCTTTTGGTAGCACTTACCCCTACACACATGCACACAATTTGAGTTTTCTCCCTTCTACATTTTTTGAACACATCAAATAAATGATTTATTGAGACGGAAATATAAATTGGGTATTCATAGAGAGAATCCAGCATAGTGAAAGAGATTTTCTTGTGTGTATATAAGGGCTTTGGTGTAAAAAATAAATAGATGAGAAACATTATTTAATCCAACATTATAATGTTATCTTTCTCATATTCCTGACTTTCCTATCACTACAGTCTTTAACTCCTCCATCCCGACCACCAAATTATCATTCTCATATTCCTTGATTTATAAGTTTAATTTGTAAATATTAATTATAACATAAGCTCATTTTGTCTTGAATTTTATTAGGGAAAAGTTGTAGGTTGAGATGGTTCAATCAATTGGATCCAAGAATAAACAGAAACCCTTTCACCGAGGAAGAAGAAGAGCGTCTTATAACTTCTCATCGGATTCATGGTAATAGATGGGCGGTAATTGCAAGACACTTCCCCGGACGGACTGATAACGCTGTAAAGAATCATTGGCATGTGATGATGGCGAGGATTCGTCGAGAAAGGTATAAGATCTATGCAAAAGGTCCTCTTGATCATCACACAATTTTCTCTCCAAATGATCATCAAACAAACTTTGAGAAGTATCATGAAAAGCATAATCACCCTCGTGTCTCACATAGCCCTCTCCTATTTCCCAAGCTTCACTTTCATGGTCCAAATTCTTGTTCCACAATGCTTCAAGGTACATCTATTTTCATGCTTCTTATATATGACTTCAATATAATACAATTAGAATGTATATACAATTACCATCATGGTTTGAAATTGTGATACAAATCCAAAATTAATACTATAACATCGAGGCTTTAAAAGTTTTTTTTTCGTAATCAAAATTATATTAAATTAAATTAAAGAAAGTTCAATAGGTTTTCTAACTCATTAAATCAATTACATGGATCAAAGACACTTCACAGGGTCAGCAAACCAATCTAAAAAATGTAGTCGAATATTTGTACCCCCTACTTAATTAACAACTAGCCCTAAGATTATATTAGTCACAAAAAAAAAAATCTAGTCCTAAGACTAAAAAAAATTAACTTAAGCAATCACATCACATTATTACAATCTACCTCATACCCTCTTAAAAAATGATTCTATTTCATAACAACCACGATCAAGCTACAACAAGCCAAAACATATCTAACTTTCTAACCCAAATTCCTTTTAACTAAAGTAAAACATGCATGTTGCAAAAAATGATCAAAATCCACTATTATGTTATAGTCCACGTCAAATCCCAACCAACTCTAAACTATTCACCACACATTTATTAGAGAATGGACGTGGGAAGAAGAAATGATTGCAACTTTCATTTTGACTAAAACAAAATACGGAGGAAGCATCAAAGTTAGAAGACAATAATCAGATTTTTTTTAATGGCAAATATATATTTTCTAATGGTCAATGATAATGAAAATGAAAATGTTAATTGTTTCTTTGATATTGTAGATAAAAGTCAATCAATTGAGTTCTATGATTTTCTTCAAGTAGATTCCAATAGAAGTGAAGTAACTGATAATGCTAGAAGAGATGATGAGGAAGTGAATCAAGATGTTATGGAACTGAAGAACAAGGAAAACAATGTTCAATTCATTGATTTTTTGTCTACCGGAAGTTGCCAACATAGCTGCAAAATTAATTAGAACAATATCTCGATCTAGGTGATCAACACATTTAAGTTGTAACTAAAGCACTAATCACACACATATAATGTATTTAAGAACATGTATGTACACTTGTAATATGTAAAAAGAATTGAAAACAACCATTATATTGCAAAAAATTGTGGAAAAATATTTTATATAGTTATCGTATTCATGTATACCTAGTCGGATTTCATCAAAGGTAGACAGTTGATTGACAATGTTCTAGTGGTAAATGATGTAATTGACTTTGCCAAGAGACTTTGCTAAGAGATTGGGTAAAAAATGTTTGATATATGAAGGTTTGAATTTAGTGAGAAATGGAAAATGTGGATGCGAGCATGTGTGTTTTCTGGAAATATATTGGTGTTAGTGAGTGAGAGCCAAACATAGGAGATTAGTATCAATAAGGATTTGTAAGCCGCACATTTTGAGCCAACTTGGATGTCTTCATTTCCATTTATCTTTGATTTTGTCCAGGCCAGTGAACATGTGCTAGTTGCCTTGGCAGGAGTTTTACAAATCCTATTTTATAACCTGTTCGCAGGAATAGATCATGAGGACCCCATAGCCCATTTGGAAAAAAATTACGAAATAACAGGATCGTTAGGCACTTCTTGATCAATAGAAGAACCAGTATTCATGAGGTTATCTCCACATTCATTAATCAGAAAAGCCAATGATTGGTACTTAGATCAAAGTGGTGATGACAAATTGGATTGAATTGGAAAATAAATTCATTAATTGCTTCTATCTAATTTATTTTTCAATTTAATCCAATTTGTCATGACCGCTACAGTTTGATCTAATTACCAATCATTGGCTTTCCTGATTAATGAATGTGGGGATAACCTCATGAATACTGGCTCATCCAACTATACAAGATCTAGTACTCGTGCAAAGTAGTCTCTCTTGATCCCTTCACCTCCCGATGTATAGGGACTAACTCATAAAAAAAAATATATTCCATTCTCATACCCTGTCGGTTTCAAGGAACTATATCATTAGAAGTAAAAGTGATCAATTTTTGCTTCTAAAGATTTTGAGTTAAGTCAGTTTGTTTAAAAGAAGCACGAAACTCTAGCTTTATAAATCGCAAGTAAAGAGTATCATAACCTCACCATGTCTAAACCATAAGAAGGGTTTTAGCTCATGGTGAGCTTAACCTCAGAGATGAAGATGAAATAAAACATAAATGAAAACATGAAAAGGTAAATTAATAGATTGAATAGAGCTAGTACAAGATTACAATCCTTGAAGAAGAAGGGTGAGATAAAAGCATCACCAAATAATCTAACTCTAATTCTCTAAAAGCTAGCACTCATGCTCATCTATGGAGAAGATGAGATGGAGTGAGAACTCTAAAGCTGCTGACCCTAGCTGGAACTTGGCTTTTCCAATTCTCTAACAAATTTTCGGACCCTTGGCACCAACACATGACTGTCCTTTTATAGTACAAGGCTAATCATTGCAAGTTGTACCCTTTAGCCATTTCCCTATGAGTTGTCCTTATCTTATCCTACATACTCCAAGCATATTCTCTATTATTCCTCGTACTCCAATCATTGGCGCTAGCGCATAATTTTTACTCCTTGAGCAATGGCAGAAGTGGTCCCTTGGGTTCGTACTAGTTGTACGACCCGGCTAGCGATCCAGAGCGCTGCATCGTTCCAAACCTTCAGCGAAGCAATTCTAACCCACGCTGCAACTTCCCATATCTCCAGAGTCATTCCTCATCTTGTATCATCAAACATCCACAACAAGAATTATTAGTTCAAAATGATTAATTAACACTAAAAACTACTTAAAATTATAAAATCCTAAATAGACACTTATTAGAATCTTTAGGCAATGCAATCACTCAATTTCTTGTTCATTATGGGGGGTAAGTGCAACGTGATAACAAACTATTTTGCTGGTTATCGATGATGAAAGTCACTATTATAAGAAGTTGGAAGAGTTGTTTATGTTCATAATGGGATATGACAACATGGATGAAGACAAAGAGAGTTGTCTAAAGTTGGCCAAACAAGAAGAAGAATTGAGGACAGAACTTAAGGAGGGCATTGAAAAAGTACATAATACAGCGTTCAATATAAAAACAAATGCAACTAGTGATCCATGAAAGGTCATTGTTCCAATTCTAGATAACATTAGTTTTCCAAATGCTTTAATATACTTTGAGTCAAGTGTCAATATAGCCACTTTTGAGACTATAAAAAAAATCTGAAGCTGCAATTGGAACCAAGTAAAACAAATTTGCAGTTTTTTGGATGGTTCCATATCCAAATTGAAGAATTGGTGTTTAAACAAGATATAATGGTTTTGGACATATATGACAAGGGTTCATCTTCTCTGATCTTGGGGAGGCCATTTATACAAATGGTTAGGATTACAATTGACGTGGATACAAACAAGTTGATCCTGAAAAACAAGGATGAATTAGTATGTTTCAACATGTATGTTAAAACTTCTACAAGAAACAAACCCCAGAAACTCAAGAACAGGGCCGTTCCTATGAATCTGGAGGCTCGGCTCTAAAAGTAAAAAGAGGTCCATAATAAAATAAAAACGGTGGAGAAAATGAATGATTGTTGTGATTCTTTGAGAGACGGCGGTCGGCGGAAACGGTGGAGACAATCCGTATCAGTCAGTGTATCACCGTATGCCTTCTAAACAGCGGAAACGGTCGAAACAGAAAGAAAGAACGAAGAAAGAACGGCGCTGCGTTGGTTGTTGGTTGAGACTTGAGAGAATAAAGAACGAAGAAGAAAGAAAGAACGCATTGTGTCTGTTGTGCGCACCTCGTT
Source organism: Medicago ruthenica (assembly GCA_018208015.1). Lineage (NCBI taxonomy): Eukaryota > Viridiplantae > Streptophyta > Magnoliopsida > Fabales > Fabaceae > Medicago > Medicago ruthenica. Next base: position 12,012,382 of record CM031376.1, read on the forward strand.
TTTTTTCTCGGGAAAAAGACGCGCAAATCCTCCGAGGTCGTTCGCAAACGCTCGGAGGGCCTTTGTGAAGCCGCCACCAAAGTTTTTGTGTAAAGGGAACGTTGATAAACCCTTAAGTTTTTTTTTGTTGTAAAGGGAAACGATAATAAAACCCTTTTGACGATGAGGATAAGGATTAGGTCATCGCAACCATTGTCGGGTTCGGGAGTCGATTACGCAAGGGGAAGGTATTAGCACCCCTCACGTCCGTTGTACTCAACGGGAACCTTCTATTTGGTTAAAGCTTGAATTGTTTTTTTTAATACTTTGCGTGCATGTTCATTTATGTTAAAACATAATAAAAAGGGGGAAAAGAGATAAAAACAAACGAAAGAAAAGAAAAAAGGTTTTTATTATTGTTGTGCTTGACAAGATGTCGATCTTGCTCCTACGTATCTCCCGGTAGTCGGAGAATTCAAAGCATACGTAGTTCTTTGGTAGAAAAACGTACATGTGTTGGTTGATTTTAAATGGACGATGTTTTAACCGAATTCTTGCGATTTAAACGTAGCTTGTATGCTCGCTCTTGGAGACTTATTAAGCGTTTGTTCGTGAATCGCATTAGAATTGTTAAAAGGTACGTCCGTTAGGGTAAAGGGTTGAAATTGGCCGCTATGGGACCAAGAGAGGTGCAATGGACTCATACAAGTCAATCATTGACCGAGTGGACTCCGAAGAGTCGGGGGGTTGAGTCTAATGGCCAACGGGGGACCAAAAGGTTTGGATTGACCACAAGGGGCCAAGATTTGGTTTGGTTAGGGTTGTATATTGAAAAAAGGGGAATGACGATTGTCCGAGCGACGAGACATACGTCACGCATTCGTACAATCGGGGCGATGGAGAGACATACGTCACACCATCCCTTTTTCATTCATGTTTTTGGGTTGAATCCTTTAGAAATCCCAAGGTATGTCAAAACATTTGGTTTGAAAACCCAAAATGGGAAGGTTTAGCAAATTTGCTAAAAAAACGCGCAAGTTCGTCTCATTTTGCGAAAATGCGAACGTAAACGGTGTATGTTCATCTTTGAGTTTTGAACATCATGAACAATATTTATTGTTCAAGTTTGGATTGAAATGATGAACATAGCTTGTTTGTTCATGTGGTTTTGAAAGTTTGGGAATATAACTTGCTTTGCAAGTTATCCACAAAATGGTCATACGAACTTGTGATTTTGTCAAAATTATGCAAAATCCTTGTTATGGTTTGAAGAACATGGGTTAAAAAACTCTTAGGTTCTGAGCTCTGAGGCTAGAACCTCAAAAATTGGTCATTTTGACACAAAAACTCAGGTTCTGAGTTCTGTCATGGTCGCACTGCGACCATGACTTCGCACTGCGAAGCATGCGAAATTTTGGGTTCAGAAGCTGTTTCTGAACTTTTGTTCAGAAACAACTTCTGAACACACTCAGGACCTTATAGGTGGGTGAAAAACTTTGAGTTTTTGGGGTGAAAAAGGCTGGACAAACCAGTTTTGATGTTTTGAAAACCTTGGGATTTCTTTGAAATTCAAAAGGGGTTTTTTAGAATCAAATGGTTTTGAGCCAAAATAGCTACACAAACACGATTGTAAATGCAAGATAAAGCTTTAGAAACTTACAGAACTCCTTAGCAAAGCTCCAGCTGCACTTGATTTGATTTGGTTGAAGGCTTTCACAAAGGTTTTGAATATTGGTGATGGTTTTGAAACTTTGGAAAGCTTTGTATTGGATTGATTTTTTCTGGTTGTTTGGTGGAGATTTGTAGGCTAAAATGAGTAGAGTTTCTGCTCTTGAAAATGATGTGTTAACTCTCTTTGAATCCTTGGGCATTGCCTTCTATTTATAGGCCAAAACCAAATCTTTGTCATCATTACAAAATCCTAAAATTCAGCTGATTTGTGTGCTAAGATCAAGCTGAATCCCTTTGCATTAAATGCTAATGGATAGAGGCAACCTTGCCTTGTACCAAGGGGCAAGATTCAGCCTGACTTCAGCCACAAATTCAACCAATTCTAGAAGGTAATGATGAAGAACAAAGCTGATTTGCAATTGGCTAATGCTTGGGGATCAATCCTTGCAATCTCAATGGTTGGTCATAAAAACGTGCACTGTAATGTGCAGAGATTGAGGGATGAAAAAGGCTATAATTGGCTGGTGTGAGAGGTGAAAAGCTGCTGCAAAAACAGAGTAGGCAATCATGGTTTTTCAAGTGAAAAATCCAGCTGGTTTGATTGGTTTCTGGGGGAGCAAGCAGGAGGAAAGTCCTCAAGCAGGTGGCTGGCAACCTTGTGGTGGTTAGCAGGTCACCTGGGAGGGACTAGAGCTGCCCAAGGGCAAGCCCACTTGCTTGTCACATGCTAGGTTGGAAGAAAAAACTTCCAACCTTGGCATTAATGGCAAGTCCTTCAACTCTGGCTTTGCTTGGCCCAATTAGCCATGAATGCTACTTAAAATAATTATGGAAGTGATATGCAACAAATTCTGGAATTAAATCAAAGAAACCAAAAATCTGCAGAAAAATCGCAGACTTCGCAATGCGAAGTGAGCTTCGCAGTGCGAAGTCATCATTTTTAAAATGTTGACTTTTCTGTTGACTTTTGTTGACTTTTGACTTTTTCCCCTCTTTGATTTTTTTTGATTCTTTTTGTTTTAAAATGCGTAGGACAAAATTAGGGTACTACATCTGTATTGGTGGAAGAAAGAACAAACGAAGAAGAAGAAAGAAAAAACGCACAAGCAGAGGAATTGAAAAGAACACACAAAATAGGAAGGAAGATGTAACACCCATATTAAGATTGCCTAGGATCTTATACGAGCATTAAAATTTCGTACTGGATACATTAATTTACAATATGAAAGTTAGTTCAGAATATTACATCACATAGTAATATTACAATCCAAGGTTATACAACACCTCTTTGATACATGTACATCAAAAGTACAACAACAACATATGATACAATCAACTATAAAACATATAACATCAGCACGATCAGTCCAAAGCTTTCTCCTTACCCTTGTTGCGTGCTGCCTGTGATCCTGCCTGCGAACCTGCACCAGAAGGAATGGGATGAGACATAATGTCTCAGTGAGCTCTACCCAACCTACTGTTGGCAACCACAGGGAACCTAGGGTCGCCATGCCTACCTTGGCAATTTAGGGGAGTACTAGAATCGCCAAGTCTTTAATTCCATCCCCAAAGGATATAACCTCCTATGACTATAACTATAACCCACCTGTAACTGTATACTTCCTGTAACTATAACTTTAACTATAACTGTATAACATAATACATATAAAGTGTTTTATGTTAGCGGTTAGCGTTGAACAAACAATTAATCTGAGTTCGTTTTACGGAGTGCGGCCCGGGTGGAGTAACCCCGAGGTACATCTCCCTATAACCCGGTGAAAATCCTATCATATCAGGCTAACACCGGACTCCACTATAAAACGTGTGGACAACCCTCTCGGAGAAGTCCCATCCGGCGAATCCCGGAGTCTGCTGAACACGCCCTGTAACTGTAAAACGTGCGAACACGCCATTATCTTTGATATATAACTCTTTAACTTTAACAAATAAACATGTATTTGTTACTGTAATCATATGACAATCCTGTAACACTTAATCTATAACCTATGATTCTTGGCTTATCGTTCTCATAAGCCACCTATAATCGTTGGAGAACCAACACTGTAAACTTATCTGTAACTATGATTGCCGAAGTATTCCTATTGCCCTTGTATTCTAAAATGAATACGTCTATAACCTTGTTCACCTAATATAGGTTCTTGACTTATAAAAGTCGTATGTCTCCTGAAGAGTTATCAACTCACATGTAATGGGTTAAACCATCTAATCCTTACATTCATACTATTAATGCGTTGCTAAATCCTTAATCACCTATTCCTTATGCGTTATATGCCCCTTGGATATGCCCACAATGGTGTTTTTCTTATAGAATAAGGTTTTCTTTGAAAACGGTTACTAAAAAGCCTCGCCGAACGCGTTCACAGCACCCAGAACGAACCAGAACAGACCTGAGCTGTCTGCCTGATTTCGCTGAGCTAAAGGTTGGCGAAATGTCTGATTTCGCTGAGCGAAAGCTTGGCGAAAGGTTGGCGAAACAGGGCGGGGAAAAATGCTGGAAATCGCCGTTTTCTCGCCCCGAGTTCGCCGGGCGAAAATGACAGTTCAAAACCTGTTAAAGAGTGATTTTTCCACCATTTTGACACATCTAAACATACCCAAGCACCATAACAGCATAAGGAATGATTTACAACTATAAATTGAATGATTAAAGCGTGATTGAATAAGGAATTAGCAAGCACAAGAGATTAGGGTAAAAACTCTATAACTCTATAACTTTACCTATGATGCAAAACACATGAAACTCACTCTAGGAGGGTTCTAAAACCCAAGAGAGCTCACCTATAATTGGTAGTAAGCTGGCTAAGCTTCCAACCCAAAACTTCAACTTGTGAAATCCTCCTTTACTTGGTTTTTCCTTAGATTCACTTGTTCCAAGTTCTTCCAAGACTTTGATTGCTTGAATCACAAGAGTTTTAGGAAGAATTTGATGGATTAAGGGTGATGAGTAGAGAGGGGCGAAAATCTAGAGGGAGAGGGGAGAGATTTTCAGATTTTTAGAGAGAGGAAAGATGTGATAAATATGAGTTTTTCTCATATTTATCCATTTTAGTCCCTATCTCTATAATTACTGTTATGCCATTCCAATACGTTTAATTCCTGTAATACTGTTAAATGTCTCGCTTAAGCGGGATATTACACTCTACCCCCTTAAAGAAATTTCGTCCTCAAAATTTAGAAATTACCTGTAAATAGATGCGGATAACTCTCCTGCATCTCTGATTCCAATTCCCATGTAGCTTCACCGTAGGGAGAACCTTTCCATATGACTTTAACAATTGGAATCTCTTTGTTCCTCAATGCCTTGACATCACGTTCAATAATCCGTTCCGGTTCGGGCCGAAAAGTCAAATCTGATCTCAAGTCGATGGTTTCCAACTCTACTGGTTGAAAAGGATCCGGAATGAACTTCCTTAACTGTGAAACATGGAAAACATCATGTAATCCTGACATAGCCGGTGGCAGAGCCAATTGATAAGCTGCTGTTCCGACACGTTTAAGTATCTGAAATGGCCCAATAAATCTTGGACTCAATTTCTTTGTCCTGAAGACGCCACGCAAACCCAACTTGGGTGTAACCTTCAAGAATACGTGATCACCCACTTCAAACTCTAGAGGCCTTCGCCTCTTGTCCGTATAACTCTTCTGACGACTCTGAGCAGTTCTCATTTTATCCTGAATGGATTTAATCTTTAAAGTGGTCTCCTGAATAATCTCAGGTCCCATAATACTTTTATCTCCAACCTCTGACCAACAAAGTGGGGTCCTACACCTCCTGCCATACAATGCCTCATAAGGTGCCATTCCAATACTAGAATGGTAACTGTTATTATAAGAAAATTCAATTAAAGGCATATGATTATTTCAACTTCCTCCATCCTCTAAAATGCATGCACGTAGCATATCCTCTAACGTCTGAATAGTTCTCTCAGATTGACCATCTGTTTGAGGATGATGGGACGTACTCAACTTTAACCTCGTTCCTAAAGCTTTTTGAAAAGCTTTCCAAAAGTGAGAGGTAAAGATAGGATCCCTATCTGACACAATACTAGTTGGAACACCGTGCAATTTCACAATTTCTGCAATGAACAACTCTGCATACTGAGCAGCCCTGTACGTAGTCCTAACCAGTAAAAAGTGAGCAGACTTAGTTAACCGGTCGACAACCACCCAAATTGAATCATGCCCTCGTTGAGTCCGAGGTAAACCTGTTACAAAATCCATAGATATCTCTTCCCATTTCCACTGAGGGATTTCCAATGGTACAAGCATCCCTGCAGGCCTCTGATGTTCTATCTTTACTTGTTGACACACAATACATCGTGATACGAATTCCACAATATCGGTCTTCATCCCCGGCCACCAATAATCCTTCTTTAAATCTTGATACTTTTTAGTGGTACCTGGGTGAATACTGAAACTACTCTTGTGTGCCTCTTCCAAAATCAACCTTTTTAAACTAGCATCATTAGGAACACAAACTCTACCTTCAAATAGCAGAGTACCATCCGATGCCCTTGAAAACTCTGACTGTCCAATCCTCCTCTGAAAATCCATATCTGATTCTTGAGCTTGTGCAATTCTGGACCGCAATTCACAAGTGACCTCCAATCTTTGCAACAAAATGCCATTACCCATCTCTGTAACACTGAGGTTAAGATCTCTGAATCTCTCATATAAACCACAAGTGTGCATCAGCACTTCTGCTCTCAACAAAGATTTCCTGCTTAAGGCGTCAGCAACTACATTCGCCTTTCCTGGGTGATTCTTTAACTCAAAATCAAAATCCTTTAAGTATTCCATCCATCTTCTCTGTCTCATGTTCAATTCCCGTTGATCGAACAAATACTTTAAACTTTTGTGGTCACTGAATAAGTCGAACTGTGCTCCATATAAATGGTGCCTCCATACTTTCAAAGCAAAAACTATAGCTGCCAATTCAAGGTCATGAGTGGGGTAATTCTCCTCATGAGATTTAAGTTGCCGAGAAGCATAAGCGATTACATTCCCCTCCTGCATGAGTACACTACCCAGTCCTTTAGAGGACGCATCACAATATACAACATATTTCTTTTCGGGATCCGGTATTGCTAGCACTAGTGCCTTGGATAATTTCTTCCTCAAAGTCCGGAAACTTTCCTCACAATCTTCGTCCCAGACGAAAGGCACATCTTTCCTCGTGAGGCGTGTCAAAGGCAAAGCAATCTGTGAAAATCTCATAATAAATCTTCGGTAGTAACCTGCTAAACCCAGGAAACTCCGAACTTCTGTTACATTCACTGGTCTGGCCCAATTAAGGACAGCTTCGACTTTAGATGAGTCTACTGACACTCCTCCTTTGGAAATAACATGACCCAGAAACTGGATTTCTGACAACCAAAATTCACATTTGCTGAATTTTGCATATAACTGATTTTCTTTGAGAATGTCCAAAACAATTCTCAGATGCTGAGCATGTTCCTGTGAGTCCTTTGAATAGATCAAAATATCATCAATGAAGATTACCACAAACTGATCCAGGTAAGGCTGGAAAATTCTATTCATGTAGTCCATAAACACTGCTGGAGCATTAGTCACTCCAAACGGCATAACCAGAAATTCATAATGTCCGTAACGTGTTTTGAACGCCGTCTTAGACACATCTGACGATTTGATGTGAATCTGGTGGTATCCTGATCTGAGATCAATCTTTGAAAATACTGCTGCTCCTTTAAGATGATCCAAAAGATCATCAATCCTCGGTAGTGGATACTTATTCTTAATTGTTACTTTATTCAGCCGGCGGTAGTCGATACACAATCTCATACTACCATCCTTCTTCTTAACCAACAATACTGGTGCACCCCAAGGTGACACACTGGGCCTGATAAAATGTTTCTGAATTAAGTCTTCTAACTGAGACTTCAATTCCTTAAGCTCTGACGGGGACATTCTATACGGCGCCACGGATACTGGCTCCGATCCTGGAATGAGATCAATAGAAAACTCAACTTCTCGTTCTGGGGGTAAATTGATTATCTCAGAAGGAAAGACATCTAGATAATCACTGACAACTGGAATGTCACTAGGACTCAGCTCTGATTCTGAAGTCACAGTAACCATTACATAAAAACCCCTATCCTGAGCACACATAAGCTGGGTAAGCTGATGAGTGCGATTAATTAATTCCGATAAAGCCACACCTTCGGTCGTATCATCTGTAGGCATAAAAATACACTTTTCTGCACATCCAATGTACACATGATTAGCAGAAAGCCAATTCATTCCTAAGATCACATCAAGTTGTATCATGGGAAGACACACCAAATCTATGTAGTATGTCTTGCTAGATACAGTGATCGGGCAATTTTCACATATAAAACTAGCTACAACTCCACCCTCTGTAGCGGTAGATACCGTCATAGGAGGAATCAATGGTGACATAGACAACTGTAATGCTTCTACACACTTGTAAGAAATAAAGGAACATGTTGCACCACAATCAAAAAGCACTTTAACTGGATTCTGGCCTAAGTAACACATACCAGCAATTAAGTCTTCATTGGCCAAAGCCTTCTGACCATCAAGGGAGTACACCCTGCCTTTACTTGTAATTGTACCTTCAGCTCCACTTTTATTCTTCCTTTCTGGACAATTTGCTAAAATGTGCCCCGGCTGCCCACACCCGAAACACACACTTGTACGCCTCATGCATTCACTGTAATGCGATTTCCCACAATATTTACAAGTGACACTTGCCTGTGGTGAAAATGACTGTTTACCCCTCTTAGGAGAGCCCTTAGGCTTATTCTCTTGATACCTGTCTTGAAACTTGCCCTTTCTCTTTTCATATGCTGCAGCTTTCTCTTTAGCGGTCTTGACAAAACCCGCTTCAGCAACCAAACTGTCGTGGACCATTTCATCATAGCTGATATTCCTTTGAAGGCTTACTGCTGTATCAATTTCACCTCTCAACCCACGCCTATACTGATTCATCTTCCAGTTCTCATTACCGGCATACTCGTTGTGAGAGGAGTAGTACGACAACTCTTCAAACTTTTTAGTAAACTCAGTGACTGACATGCCACCTTGTTTCAACTCAAGGAACTCTTGTTCTTTCTTTACTTTATATGACATCGGGATGTACTTCTCTAGCATTGCTTCCTTGAAGTTATCCCAATTAATCTCAATGTCATTTGCTATCATTCTACGCTGAGCAGATTCCCACCAATCTTCTGCTACGCCTCTGAACTGATTGGTAGCCAACAATACCTTACTCTCTTCTGGGCACTCCACCATCCGGAACACTTTCTCAATCTGCTTTAGCCATCTCTTGGCTTCTGGGGGTTCACCTTCCCCATTAAACTCAGGAGGGTGGTTTCTATTAAATTCCCGGAAGGACGGATTAGCCACTACTGGTGGTGGTGTCTGTTGCTGAGCACCTTGCCCTTGGTGCATCATCTCCATCCATTCATGCTGAGTTTGAGCCTGTTGTTGGGCTTGCTGCTGCATCATAAGCATCATCTGCTGATGCTGTAATGCAGCTTGAGCCTGCTGCTCTTGATACTGTTGCTGCAACGCCTGCTGCTGTTGCATCATTTGAGCCCAAAAATTCACATTAGGATCTCCTCCGGCTTCCTCAGCATTTGCCTGATTAACTCTAGGCCTTCCAGGACCTCTTCTTCTCCCGGACATCTTATCCTAACTGTCATACACAAGTCAAAGTGATCAGTTTCAACCAGATATAACATTTAGAATAATGTCCCGGATCCAAGAGATCCACAAACTTGAATTGTATTTTAATGACCCAAGGCACGGTCTGAATCGACCTGCTCTGATACCAAATTGTAACACCCATATTACGATTGCCTAGGATCTTATATGAGCATTAAAATTTCGTACTGGATACATTAATTTACAATATGAAAGTTAGTTCAGAATATTACATCACATAGTAATATTACAATCCAAGGTTATACAACACCTCTTTGATACATGTACATCAAAAGTACAACAACAACATATGATACAATCAACTATAAAACATATAACATCAGCACAATCAGTCCAAAGCTTTCTCCTTACCCTTGTTGCGTGTTGCCTGTGATCCTGCCTGCGAACCTGCACCAGAAGGAATAGGATGAGACATAATGTCTTAGTGAGCTCTACTCAACCTACTGTTGGCAACCACATGGAACCTAGGGTCGCCATGCCTACCTTGGCAATTTAGGGGAGTACTAGAATCGCCAAGTCTTTAATTCCATCCCCAAAGGATATAACCTCCTATGACTATAACTATAACCCACCTGTAACTGTAAACTTCCTGTAACTATAACTTTAACTATAACTGTATAACATAATACATATAAAGTGTTTTATGTTAGCGGTTAGCGTTGAACAAACAATTAATCTGAGTTCGTTTTACGGAGTGCGGCCCGGGTGGAGTAACCCCGAGGTAAATCTCCCTATAACCCGGTGAAAATCCTATCATATCAGGCTAACACCGGACTCCACTATAAAACGTGTGGACAACCCTCTCGGAGAAGTCCCATCCGGCGAATCCCGGAGTCTGCTGAACACGCCCTGTAACTGTAAAACGTGCGAACACGCCATTATCTTTGATATATAACTCTTTAACTTTAACAAATAAACATGTATCTGTTACTGTAATCATATGACAATCCTGTAACACTTAATCTATAACCTATGATTCTTGGCTTATCGTTCTCATAAGCCACCTATAATCGTTGGAGAACCAACACTGTAAACTTATCTGTAACTATGATTGCCGAAGTATTCCTATTGCCCTTGTATTCTAAAATGAATACGTCTATAACCTTGTTCACCTAATATAGGTTCTTGACTTATAAAAGTCGTATGTCTCCTAAAGAGTTATCAACTCACATGTAATGGGTTAAACCATCTAATCCTTACATTCATACTATTAATGCGTTGCTAAATCCTTAATCACCTATTCCTTATGCGTTATATGCCCCTTGGATATGCCCACAATGGTGTTTTTCTTATAGAATAAGGTTTTCTTTGAAAACGGTTACTAAAAAGCCTCGCCGAACGCGTTCACAGCACCCAGAACGAACCAGAACAGACCTGAGTTGTCTGCCTGATTTCGCTGAGCTAAAGGTTGGCGAAATGTCTGATTTCGCTGAGCGAAAGCTTGGCGAAAGTTTGGCGAAACAGGGCAGGGAAAAATGCTGGAAATCGCCGTTTTCTCGCCCCGAGTTCGCCGGCCGAAAATGACAGTTCAAAACCTGTTAAAAGTGTGATTTTTCCACCATTTTGACACATCTAAACATACCCAAGCACCATAACAGCATAAGGAATGATTTACAACTATAAATTGAATGATTAAAGCGTGATTGAATAAGGAATTAGCAAGCACAAGAGATTAGGGTAAAAACTCTATAACTCTATAACTTTACCTATGATGCAAAACACATGAAACTCACTCTAGGAGGGTTCTAAAACCCAAGAGAGCTCACCTATAATTGGTAGTAAGCTGGCTAAGCTCCAAACCCAAAACTTCAACTTGTGAAATCCTCCTTTACTTGGTTTTTCCTTAGCTTCACTTGTTCCAAGTTCTTCCAAGACTTTGATTGCTTGAATCACAAGAGTTTTAGGAAGAATTTGATGGATTAAGGGTGATGAGTAGAGAGGGGCGAAAATCTAGAGGGAGAGGGGAGAGATTTTCAGATTTTTAGAGAGAGGAAAGATGTGATAAATATGAGTTTTTCTCATATTTATCCATTTTAGTCCCTATCTCTATAATTACTGTTATGCCATTCCAATACACTTAATTCCTGTAATACTGTTAAATGTCTCGCTTAAGCGGGATATTACAGAAGAAGAAAGAAATAAGAAAGAATACGCTGTCAGTGCCAATAGGAAAGAAGGAATAATTGATTTTTTTTATGGGGATACTGGGCTATAATTTTTTTTAGGCCCATGTCTTTGGGAGGCCCAGCTCGGTTGAGCTGTTTGCACCTCCCTTAGGTCGGCCCTGCTCAAGAAACAAACCATCATGGCTTATATACCACCATCCTAACAAGATAATAATGTGTTGACCTGAAGACGTGAACCAAGCGCTTGTTGGGAGGCAACCCAACCGAGAGGTATGTATTAGAATACTATTTAATATTTGTTAAAATAGTATTAGAAATACAAGGTAACTTACTTAAATTGAAAATGAAAGGAAAATTTTGAAACAGGATGCAGATTCTGCATTCTTTTGAAATCTCCAGGTGAATGATCTATCTCGCAAGGCGAAGGCACAAACAAAACTCTGGGTAGCTTCTATTTTGAAATGGATATGATCTGAACCCAGGACAATGTGATTTTGTTGCAGGTGTATTCTGAGATGTTGAACGGGACTGTGGATAGTCCTAATTCAACTGGAGATGAAGGATTATGCTTACAAAGTGACAAACTCAAGGCACCTACAAGAATCTCACCATTATTTGAGTTTTTCATCCTTAAACCCTTACTTGTGAAAATTTTCAAAATTTGCCTCCAAGTGACAAACAGTTATCATATGCATAAGTTGAGATAGTTTTTGCAGTGAATTAAATTGGATGATTAGTAATAATTTTTTCAAAAAGGCGTAAGTTAGAATTAAGAATGAATACCTTGAATGATAACATGAATTTGAATTTGATTCCTTATCAAAGTATGATTTCACTTATTCACCAAAGCACTCTAATTGATTTTGGAATCATGTTATGGCCTAGCTTGTGAGTTGCGTGCACCCTCACTTGTACCATATAAAAAGTGCAGGAAATTGCATTATACTCTTTTGGTTTTGCATGAATCTTACCATTTTTAAATTTTTATATAGTTATGGAAATGATCAAGGCCATTTTCTCACCCAGTTGTAGAAGTATTTCTTTTATTATATGTACAAAGACTTGATAATAAACTGATATCTTATTTGATTATTAAAGAGATGGTAGTGTTTAGTTGATTGTAGGTGTTTAGTGACAAAATGCAAGTGGGGTTAAAAAAGCAATAGACAAGATGTGTTGAGATCAAGTTTCATTAGTTAATTCACTAATGTCTTTCTTTGATCGACTATAAACTCCTTTTATCCTAATTTTCACTTGTCTCCCTCCATAGATCTCCATGTCTCATGGAGAATGGGAGAACATCTCTAATCTCTAACCTCCATAGATCCCCTAATTTTCACTCGGGTCGCTAAAAGAGAAGTATTAAGTTCCAACAAATTATGTGATTGTAAACCTAGCCCGGGGTCTTGAAACTAGCAACTAAAGTGCCCTTACAAGGGATGTATATGTCTAGCACGCCTCAAGTCAAAAGATCAATCTTGAATTATATGTCAAAGAAGCATTAAAACAAAAATAAAGACACTGATATAACAAAATATATTTTATTTATTAACATCCAGACCAATTATTTACATTAGATCCCTGACTAATTACATATAATCTCAACACATAAATTAGATATTGGTGACAGGAAATAATGTAGGGTTTTCAGCTCCTTTTAGTCATTTTAGAGTTAAAGTATAAAGTTTGATTGTATTTTAGTTCAGTTTTGTAAATGATTTGATAAAAATTTATGAAAGGGTAAAATAGAAAAATGACCGTGTTATGTGTTTTACAAGTTATCATGATTGATTCTTAGGGCATACTCATTATAGACGTTCTGGTGAGAAATGGAGCAAGGAATGAAGAACAACATAAGTTCAGTTGCGACCAAACTCGTGATGCGCACTACGAGTCGCGTGTCACGGGATCAAGAGGAATTTAGATATGTTCTGTTTGGCATAAACTCGTATTGTGCACTATGAGATGTGCATCATAAGGTCAGAAGAAATTACGAGGTGTATGCTCTTGTCGAAACTCGCGTAGCGACATGAAGACCCCATGTCGCGGGCCAACTTTTTCGGAAAAGAAGGGAAACACTAGTTGCCTATTTGTGTAGTAAGCGCCTAAGTTAGTGGAATAACATCTTTTAACCAGCAAATGAATGCAAAAATGTGATTTTGGAAGTTTAAAAGCAACCATAACGATTCGGGAGCCAATGAGTCATCAACAAGTGATCCTTTATTTATGTTTCCCTTTTCATATTCAATAGTCTATGTTTAGGAAGCATGAGTAACTAATTTTCTATGTTAGGTCATGAAGAAGGTACTTCTCTGTAATTGTTTGATCATGTAACTTTTAATGTCCATTGAATACACTTGATTGCTCTAATTTTATTCGGTTAAATTTATTCTTAATGCTTTTTATGCGTTTACGCATGCTCATAAATTGACCTATGTCTCGATGACTACCAACCTTAGCTTTAGGGTTTTACCTAATTTAACTGTTCAACCTTTATTAGTTTTAGAAATATTCTAGTAATGTTTTGTGACAATAATTTTACGTTCTTTCATAGGGTGCCATAAATAGTGGAGACTGTTAATGGCCAAGACATTTCCCTAACTATTTTGTTAAAATGTCGTAAAATCAGGCTATCCAAACAAGTTGTTGGCATCAAGAAAAGCTTCATGTCTTTGCATCAATCAGGTTCAAGCGTGTATTTCCTGCATAAACACATGGGGTAAGGCTTAGGATCACATTTGTTGCATTTCTAACATATTTATGCCCTAATCCTAAGGTAACTTGTACAACAAGTAAGCATAAGTGCCCTAAAAGTTAGCATAATATAACAACTTTTAAGCACTTATCAAACTCTCCCCAACTTACATTTTGGTTTGTCCTCAAACCAAAGAACAAAAGGAAATTTTTCATAGCTTTGAAAACCACAGTATTGAGCAATTTAGCAAAGGATTCAAAAGTGCGAAGAAATAAATATCAAGTGAGTGATTCAAATGTGATTGCGCAAGCTTAAGTGCAGTTTCTCATTAAACAAGATACATTATATAAATGTGAACTAGTTCTAAACACAAGGAATTAAATCATACAATCCTAAACAAGCAACATGTTTAAATTTGAACCAAACCTAACACACTTCTTTATAAAGAATATGAACAATTGAAATCAGTTGTGAGGGTTATGAACACTCATCCAATAAACATGATAACATACAATCAAATTATGTGTCTATCTAATTATCATTTCCAAAAGCATAAAAGGCATTGATCAAAAGGACTTTAAGGGTTGTAATTGGGCTAGGCTACAAAAGAATTGTCATATGTGGGATATTTGAATTCAAATGGCCAAGCAAAAGGAAACATTCAAACTAATTACAACTTCCTTCTTTCTCCAATACAACACTTGGTGAATTTCATTCTTTTCTATTCTTGATTGATTCTTGACAACTTTTCTTATTTTTTTCTTTGAAATCTTGCAAACCTTTTCATTTTTCTCTTTTCTTTTTCTTGGTTTGCTTTTCTTTCTTTTTTTTTTCTTTTCTTTTCAAGATTGTCAAGATCAAATATTACATTCACCATACATTGACTTAAATAAAACCTTCCTTTCTCCCCAACTTATTCCAATGATACCCTAATCGAATGTTCCTTTGTTATTATGGCAAAGGTCAATAAAAACGACGGATAAGGGTTCAAAAGAAAACAACAATCAGAATTTAATAAAGAGTTAACTGTGACTGAATTTTTTTACAAACTCCGGCAATTTAAATAAGCAGATGAGCTTATTAAATTGACAGTCCACAGTTAACAATTCTGATTCCATTAGGCTCAGCTGGGTTAACAGATACTCACACATCTCACAGGGTAGGTTCATTTGGTCAAGTATTTCTCTCAATTTCAAAAAATTGCCTTGATCATTTCAATGCTCTTATACAAATTAAAACAACAACAGATTTAACATAATCTAACTGAGTTAAACATGATATTAGTCTCCTGCATATATATACATTGGTTGAGGATTCCTCACATTTTTGGCTAGTTCTAAATTGGTTCAAAACTAAACACATGCTTGCTTAAAAATTGAATAAATTAACTTGTGTGTGTAAAGAACTTATTCACATTAAAGAATATACCTAGAAAAACGAGAAAACGAGTACCTTAGTTGCGCGCTTTAACACTCATTCTTATCATTATCACTCAGATGATTCACAGTTCAAGCATTGCTTTTGAATCATTCATCTTTCTTTCAAAATTTGTTGGGATTTTCAAAAAATTTTAACAAAAATACTAAAGCATAAATAAAATATAACTAAACTAACATGTTATACCCAAAATATAAATAACATAATAGCAAAAAGGGGTACATCATCCAAAGTACATAAAACATACTCAAAGTACAAAGCATAAATCAAAATGTTAAAGTACAAAGCTGAATAAATAAAACGAAAGGGAAAACAAATCAAGATCTGCAGCTCTGCATCAATCTGAATCTGTGGCCATGTCGTCCTCCGAGTCTATCAAATCAGCTGCCATGCGATCAATAGAATTTGTAGCAGCTGAAGAATCATCACCCAGATCATCATCCACATCTGCGTCATCATCACCATCGTCACCAGCATCCTGCTGATCACCAGCGTCAGCTGCATCTGCCCCTCCTGGAAAGAATGGCCTGTCCCCAGGCCAAGCAATGTGCTCATAGAAGAATGCAGGTGTCCACGGGCTCTGGCCACTGTCGTGCAGATGGCTCTGAATCGTAGTAAGTGCCCGGTGATTTGACGCATTCTGCGCCAACAGGAATGAGCTCACAGTAGCAGAATCCCAACTCGAAAAGTCCAAAGGTGGAATGGTCGGATGGCTAGGGTGGCTAGTAGTCTGAGGTGGTGGTGGTGGCATATGAGAAGGTCCTGCTGAGGATGATGGTCCAGATGAGGGTGGGGGTGGGGCAACAGGTGCAGGTGTAGAGCAATACCTATTGATGTATCTATCATCAATAGGATTTTTAATTTCCTCATCAACCTGTGATGGTATGTGCACTCTAGCTCTCCTACAAAGACCCATGATCAACCCGGGAAAAGTCAAAGGGCATTTAGGTTTGCCCAGGGGTAATATTCCACTCTCAGCAACTATCCTCATCTCATTAGCTATCAATCTAGCTACGTCGACCTGACGCTGAGTGAGGATAAAGTGGACAAGGGGGGTCACATCTAAAGTGGTGGAAGAGGTGTGAGATTTTGGGCGGATGTTATAAAGAATAAGGGTAAGGATTACCTGAGCCTCAGTGGTCATGTCATCACGGAATGCTCGGAAAGGCTTACCCGAAGCCCTACTCACGTCATAACTCTTCCCAACTTGGAAGATATCCTGTGCGATGCTGTCGTGGTCCCAGTCACCACTCTTCTGACGCTCACAGAAATCACAAAGTGCAGTGGGTGCAAGCGGATTATCTTCCTCAACCAGCTCCAAAGGCCTGCCCAGATATGCGTTGATGGACATGCGATCGAATGTGACGGTGCGCCCACGCACGTAAGTCGTGAAAGTAAACTCATCAGACGGATCGGCGGGGATTGCGTTCGCGTAAAACTCACGCACTATCTCATAGTTGATCCTCCTAGGAGGTGTGCAAAGAATACCCCACTTCCTCTCTTTTATCATAGCTGCTAAACCTCCATATTCACCCTCTTCAGAAATTTCAAACCTCTTCTCGGACCAGATGCGTCTTGTCCTCAACTCCTCGTATCGTTCCTGGTTCCTCCAGCTGAGGAAGCGAGCTGCATCGTGTGGTTGAACATTGACCCTTGGTCGTGATGAGGAACCTTCAACGTTCCTTTGACGTTTAGAAGATGTTTTAGGTGCCATTCCTACAAAATTGATCAAAACAGATGAAAGTCAGGTAGGATACAAGTCAAAACTCAATTAAAACAAAAATAAAACAAATTCTGGGTTCGCTCGCTACAAGCGACAGCTTGAAGCGCAGCATCCATCGCTTGAAGCGAGCCTAGGCAGGGAATTTCAAAGGCTGGTCGCTAGTAGCGACAGACCTGGTCGCTGTAGCGACAGACCTGGTCGCTGTAGCGACTAAAGGGGCGGTTTAATGCTGATGGTGACGTGGAGCTCTTTGATTGGCCAACTGAAGTCCTCGCTACAAGCGACAGGCTGGTCGCTTGTAGCGATGGCATCAAGAAAAGCTTCATGTCTTTGCATCAATCAGGTTCAAGCGTGTATTTCCTGCATAAACACATGGGGTAAGGCTTAGGATCACATTTGTTGCATTTCTAACATATTTATGCCCTAATCCTAAGGTAACTTGTACAACAAGTAAGCATAAGTGCCCTAAAAGTTAGCATAATATAACAACTTTTAAGCACTTATCAGTTGTTCATAGTACTTAATTACCAAATAATTCAGAGAGTGGAATCCAACATGACCTACTCGTTTTAACCTCTTTTCTTAATTATAGTCAATCAAACCATTTCCTAATGTAACCCCCGAATCTTTACATATCTGAATCATTATCGTAGTCGTTAAGTTAAAATTACACAATCCTTGTGGATATATACTTATAAATTTTACTACTTGTCGACGAATTAGTACACTTGCTACTTTTTTCAACACCTATACATATTGTATAACTTACAAGACATATGAGAGGATGTTAAGATGTATTTGTACCTCGCTTCTTCCCTTTAACGATCTCTTAAGCTTGCTTTCTCCAACTTAAATATTTAATGAATGAATTATAAATGAAGGTGAACCCTTTATTTATAGATTATGCAATTTGGTCTTCGCTAGGTGAGTACCCCCTTCGCTGGGCAAGCAACCATTTTCCGTCTAATGAGATTTTGCCTGTTTACCCCAAGTGGGGCTCTGTTTACCCAAGTGGGACTTTTTAGGCCGCCTTTACTCGCTAGTCGAGTTAATCGCTTCGCTGGACGAAATTCTAGTTTACTAAACCTCCATTCTTCACTGGCGATATAATAGCTTCGCTGGGCATCTTGCCCATGTTTCAGAGCCTTAACTATTGCCTTTTCATTGTTGGGCAAGTGGTTGGTTCACTAGGGAAAATTCCTTTACTTCAGATTCTTGTTTGAAAATTTTGTTTTTTTTTTTTATTAATTGATGTTCATTGTGTTGGATTACACGGTAAAGTTACAATAATTGGGGTTTTTATGACGTTTCTTACAATATAAGTCATTAAGTGTCATGATTTACATAGGTTAAATAAATTTCAATTGAAACTTATCAATTCCTCAACAAAACAAAAGTCCTCCAAAAAAGTTTAGCACCAAAGCAGAGAAGGATGATGAAGTTCACCAATGTCCACTTGAAAAGGACCTGGAAGCAACACCATTTATTTCTTAAGTCCATGGAGTTCCTACTCAACATAAGAAAGAACAAGGATGATACGTTCTTTGTATCATATATTCCACCTTAACAGTGATTTATGCGTCAAGCTAATGACGTTAAAGAAACAATGTTTGGGAGGCAACCCATTATTTTAGTGATTATTTTTATTTTCAGTAAATTTTTGTTTTATTTTTCAGTCTTAGAAATACATGATTTTGATAACTTGTTGTTTTGATGATTTTTAATGTTTCTCTTGCAATAAATTGAATTCTGCAAAACCGATGAAAGATTATCTCAAAGCTCAAAAAGTTGTTCTTAACACAACTGAAAAGATAGCTTAGTTGCGGAAGTTCGAAAGTGTTTTGACTGAGGGGCATGTGATACGTTACCGCAAGTGCACGGTTGATATCGCGTAATAAAAGAGTATTGATCCACATGGAGTTTAGTAAATACCGATTGTATTTTCAAAGTATGTTAGCTTAACAAATTATAGTTTTGAGTTGGAAAATGTTTTTGGTTAAGTTCAATAAGATAAAAAGCTTCTCGGGATTATTGGTATACCTAATGACGGAACTTAAACGGTCAAGCCTAAATCTCTATTCTATATTGAATCCATTTTCCAAAGACAAGATTCTCTAAGGTAATTCATGGTCTCTCTCGAGCTACATGAATGTATCTCAATAGCAACTAAACCTGGTCGGCTGCTATATGAGACCCATTAAGTACGAATCTTATGGCCTCAAAGTTTCACAAAGCTATTCATTTGGTCTTTTTGCCATCAAGATTTGTGACACCTTGTCTAATCTCATTTGTTCCAATATCAAGCTTCTTCGTTCGATACTTCACTTGATATTTGAAATGATGAAATAGTAGTTGTTGAACTTCTCCGTTCGGTACTTCGTTCAACACTTGCTATTGAGTTTAGAAAACGATGAGATTAGATACACTACACCATTTATCCTCTCCAGGAACAATTGAAAATCGTTGCCAGAACTATGAAAAGCGTTGCCTAAAAGAATAGGGGACGTTTTTCAAGCGTCTCCTGTGCGAGCGTTGCCTATGGGCTAAGGCAACGTTTTTTTCGCACTTTTGGGCACACTTTTTATAAACGTCTCCTATAGTATGGGAAAAGGGGACGCTTTTCTGGGGAAACTTAGGCAACGTTTTCAATTGTTGCCATATCTAACAACAGTTCATAAACGTTGCCTAATACTTAAAAACACAAAAAAATAAAAAATAAATCAGTTTGATGCATTTGAACCTTGGCTGAAGGATCAAAATATATTCTATGTAAACGATCAAGGACTAAACTTACATTTTAGCCAAAATGGAACCATCATCCATGAGACGTAAATCATTTAATAGCAACAAATGTTAATTGAAAAACATTATACCCCAATATTTGGTCAATCTGCATCCTTAATATTACAAATTACAAATATTACAGTAAAGTAAAGGAAACCAGCTACAAATGGTAACTAATTACATTGAAACCTAAGGAGTCTTGTCTCTATCACCAAAAAATTGGAATGACCCTTCATTACATTTTAGTAGCTTTAAATATCCCTAGCAGGATGAAGTCAGGTTTGGTAACCAATCTCTCCTAGAGGAAATGTACTTATTAACCTCACCCTTCTGCTCAGCTCCATAAACAAACCATTTTTCATCAACTTCAACACCATCTTCATCATGGATCTTTACATCTGTATGTTGATATGTATTAGTAAACACGGTATAGCCTGAATCTCAATGCTATCAATCACAAAACGTTAAGCTAATTTTGTTTTGAGAATTACCTTGTAACAAAAAGGCATATTCATCATTACAACTTCTTAATTTCCAGAATGTCTTACCATTGCTATCCAAGTACTCAGGCTCAATTCTCACTGTATCACAATGTTGGTTCCCTACAATGTTAAAAGAAGATAAAAAAATGTCAACCATTACAGTAGCAGAAACATTAAACTCTTACAAACCAAATAGTAGTTGCTTTTTTCATGAATAATATTGTTTATCACGCCATGAGCAGCAACCACGCGAATGACAGCAATGAGTCACAATACAATTGGTTGATCACACCATGGATACAAAGAAGTTTCCCTATAGTAGTAAGTTGATTAACACAAGCCATATGGTTTCAACACTCCATTCAAGGTTCATTTGCAACGACTCAACTCAGTGCAGATACTCAGGGAGATAGATGATAAGTGTAGAACGTAAACAAGATGTGCAAAATAATAATTGCATTCAAGATCAGCATATCATGCAATTAAAAATACTAGAGTCTACAATGCTTATATAATGTATACTTAGCCAGAGTGTATTACTAATAATAGAAAAACCAACCATCAAATTCTTTTTCATTTTCTTGAGCTATGCTTTACTTGTTTACAACTTAGGTACTCTTTTTAATTACACACAACAACCCAAATATTACTCAGAATCAGATTAAAGAAATTTACGCATTAATTGATTAAAAGTTAGAGGATATGAGAAACTCATAAAAATCACAACATACGTTTAGGAATTGTGCCTTTTGCAGCCTCAGGAACCTTAACACAGTGATAGGACACTTTTAGTATTCCTAGAATGAACTTACTTGTTAATGCAATTGATATCAATAAGTCCTGGTGTTGTCGGTAGTCTTGCTTATTTGCTGCAATGTAGCATTGCTAAATAGAAACAACAACTTATCAGATGTTTTTATCTAGATAAAAATATATATTGATACTTGGATAAAGCTAAAGTGGAATTCTCTCACATTATTAACTAGAACTAACTAATCCCATGAGGCACAATACAAGCCGCTTCTATTTACAGCAGCAAACTCTTGAGATTACGACTCAAATACTCACACATACATGAAATACAACAATTATGTTAAGTTTCAATTTGAAGCCATATTGCTTAATATTCTGGATTACTTTGAAAGTTTTTTGGTGGCTAACAACATTTTAAACACATATAGTAAAACAAAATTGAAAAATCTAGCCAAATGTACCTGCTTGAAAATCATTTTAAAATCTGGTTCAGTTCAGCCTAGTATCAGCTCAAAAACCAGGTAAATAGCTGACTCAAAGCATTTAGAACTAGTTTTCCTATGATTCAATTCAATGAAAGCTTTAATCAGGTTTTGCAACAATCAATAAAAAGTGCAGCTAAAGAACCAGTTTGTAAACTGGTTTCAATAAGTTTAAGAATTGATTTTGCATGTTGTATAAAAAATAATTAATTTTCAATGAATCGAGGATCCAGAAGCTAGTTTCAAATAAAATAATCCAGAAAAAGCAAACATGAGGTTCGTAAGGAGTTTAGAACTAGTCTGGCAATACTGAATTGTATTGTACCTTAATAAACCACACAATGTGGTCTAATACACATAATCCATATCGAAAGACACCTCCAATCTCTGCAGCTTGTCCCATTTTCTTACTTAAGAGACTAAAATACCTGTGAATTTGGAAGAATGCATCAGATTTTAAAATTATTTCAAATGTTAAAAGCTTGATTAAAAGAAGATTAACACAAAAATTAAAAGCTTACGAGGCCTAAAGTTATAAGTAAGCATTTATAGTTATTATATAATAATCAGGGTTTGCTCTCCAAAACAGGATTCCTTAGAAATATCAGCAATAAAAAAATAGCAGCAAATGAGGGTATTCAGAGTATTGTTCTATCAAACATTTTATCAAACACCTAATATTCATACTAAAAAATAGATAAGAAACAAAGCTTATTACACGGTTTGGAGGAAGATGCACGGTTACGGCGACAAACAATCTTGGCTAAAGAATCTATTTTCGATTTTTTAGACCCATAAACCCATGTAAGGCACTACTGAACTCAAGAAACCAATTCAAAATCCAAGTGACATTCACGCTAATTAAAATTACAAATTCTGCAGCAAAAACAAAAATTAAACACCAGTGGCTTAAGAATCAAAATAATTAAACGAGATAAAATTTTTGTAAACTGAAATTGCTAAAAAGAGAGAAAACTATGTTGTTATACCTCATGGCCTGTCAGAACAAAGTGAAGATCATGGTCGAAGGCAACATTAGCGAATTGGATAAATTGTGCCATGGTCGTGCTTGCCGCTGCAGTGCAGATCGGTGAGGGTGTTGATTTTTCTGGGTCCGAGATCGTGAACCCATGATTAGTGTATAGACGATTTGACGAATTAAGCGTGAATGTGAAACTAAACAATGATGACTGAATAGAGGGTTTGAGAGGCGAGAGAGAATCTGAGCAGAAAGGGAGAAAGGGAGAAACGCGTATACAGAGAGAAGGGATAAAATGAATGAGTTTTCCAATCACTAACTCTAATAATAATAATAATAATAATAATAATAATAATAATAATAACACCTTAAAAAACCCCTAATAAAGAGAATACATGATTCTTTTGAGCTGCATTCTTCCTTATTCTATTTATACGCTTAAAAAATTTGTTTTAAAAATCCTATATTATTGGGGTTATTGAAAAATAATATTATTTTGAATTTTATTTAAAAAATTTAATCCCATTAAAATAGGAATATCCCACTATAATAGGAACGATATTTTTTTGACAAGAGGAACAATATTATTTATTTTATATATATATATATATATATATATATATATATATATATATATATATATATATATATATATATATAAAGAAAATAATTCATTTTTCTTTATCCTTAAAAAAAATGTAAAAAACTAGATCAAATATATGTCACTATATATATAATCAATAAAAAATGATTGTTATTTTATTTTTATCTATACTATATATAAAAAAAATAGACTTAAAATACATGAGTTTGGGTTGACTTTTTTATTACCTATTTTACCCTTCATTTAAACTATTTTATTTACTATTTTATCCTTTAATAATATTATTTTAAATTTTAATCAAAAAAATTCGATCCCATTAAAATAGGAAATATCCCAATACAATAGGAACAATATTATCAATATTATATATGAGGGGGATTGAGATTTTGGTATGAATTTTTTTTTAATTTTTTGAGTTTGTTACAATTTGAAAGTCATAAATATTTGTACTTATAATTTTAATCAAAATCAAAATTACATATAAAATACCGTTCATAATATACACGCGTTAGCGCAATAAAAAGAGCGGAAAGACGGACACGTGAGTGTCTGTCTTTTTGCTAGTACAATATATTATAGATATGGTAAATAAAAATTTGATAATGTTTAGAGGGAAGACTACCACAAGAAATTGTGTGAGCTGAACTTTTTATGCAACATTGAAGAAATGTAGCCTTTGTTAGAACTAATGCAACAATTTAAAATTGTCCCCTAAAGTATTTAAGGGGACGATTATCAAATAATGCCAAAGAAATGGTATAGTTACACATTAAAAACGTCCCCAAAAGCATCTAAGGCGACAGTTGACAGTTGTTGCCAAAAAAATAATAGAGCAACGCTCCGAAAACGTCCCCACAAGTGTTTTAGGGAACGATTATCAGGCGTTGCCAAAATATTTATGGCAACAGCCATAAATCGTTGCCATAGCCACTTTTAGGCAACGATTTTTACATGTTGCCTAAAAAAGTGTTGCCAAAGGCAATAAATGGTGTAGTGATAGGAAAATGGTTTTTATATAAAATAGAATCTAGGCTTGGTTTGATTAGGATCTAGTCATTAGACTTTTTCAACAATCACAAGACTAGACAAGTCTACTCACAAGAGTTCATTGTAAACACTTGACAAAATATAAATTGCATGAATTGTAAAGACAAGAATGTAAATGATAGGAATTGTAAAATTGCAGAAAAATAAAGTGCAGAAATGTAAAGAACAATAAAATAAATTGCAAGGAATTGTAAAAGTGCAGAAATTTTATAAATGTTTGAGCTTATAACATGATAGAGTTACAATCTCACTATAGTAACTTTACACTCATTCCAAGGAAACAACTCTGATTAGAGCCCTATTTATAGCCTAATTCCTTAGACAAAGTATTAACCACGAATTACACAGCAATACTTGGCAAAAACCAAGAGTTTTCAATCATTCTTTATGACTGCATAATGTGCACGACCGTGCCATATGGGCGCACGGTCGTGCCAAGTTCCAAAACGCCAAATTCTGATGAACTGGACAGGCGCACGACTGTGCTCTCTGAACGCACCGCCGTGCATGATCCCATTACCTAGGATGGCACGATCTGTCCAGGATGGGCGCACGGTCAGTGTAAATGATGGCACGACCGTGCCATCTCATTTTTGCCTTGAAACTTGACTTTTCTTGCCCGACTTTTTGTGATTTTGCTCCAAAGTGCTTGCTCATCATTGTTTTTGCCTAAAAAGAAAAACAAAGGTACTGAAGTAAAATAGCTCAAGAAAATAAAGAAAAACAATTAAACTTGCATAAAAAGAAACCCTAAAAAAACCTATAAATTATGACTCATCAGCATGCATCGAAAGAGACACACCTAGCCGGTGAGAGTTTGGACTTGAATATTTTTCATGGTTTACCTTGTTCTTTTGCATATGAATGTCCTTGTTTTAATGTTTATTTGGTACACATGAGGCATATTGTTTGGTACTGTGATTTATTATCTTTTGCTAAACCACTTTAAGCCTGTAATTAATCCCTTTGTTTCGGCGACAAACCACATTACAAATCTTTAGACCTGAAATTTTTATATATGTTTGACCTATTTGGAGTTATAGTTTTTCCTTAGGTAGAAGTTATAATTTTTCTTTTTCTTAGTTTAAAATTGTATTTGGGGTTACTATTTGATATTAACAACATTTTAAGTTTGGGATGGGTTAGAGAACTTACTAAAAAGACAAAAATGTAGACCGAACCATTTAAAATCAGTATACACAACAAAAGAAAACGGAAAAAAAACAAAAATTTCATCAAAATTGATCCCTTTAAATTAGGAACACTACACAAATTCCCCAAATTACTAACCAATTCAAAATTGCATTATTGAGGGATTTTGACCCTCAGTAATTACTGGCGGAATAAACCTTCAGTAACATAAAAAAAACCTCAATAACGTTATTGACGGATGTCGCGGTGATTTTCGGAGATCAAGCTATTGATTAGCGTTGACTCACTAATTTTATTCCACGACTGAACTTTTAATTTTTTTAAAGAAAGGTGGAAAAAAGTTCTAAATTACCACATTTAAAAAGATTAGGGTTCGGGGGTTAGTTACGTTTAGGGAAGGTGTTAGCACCATAAACGTTCGTAGTACTCTACGAGAACCTCTTGATTTTATTTATTTATTTTGGCTATAACTTGCTTATTATTTTTTTTAAAAAAGAAAAGAATGAATTAGAATAGTGAGAAAAAATAAAAATGTTTTTTTTTTGTATTTTTTATGATTTGGGAGGACAAGGTCCTCTGCCTACGTACCCGTGAGGGATCAAAACCTCGTAGTTCGGGGTAAAAATGACGGTTGATTTGTTTTGTGTTTTTTATTGGTTTTTAAAAAAGGTTTTAAAGATAAAATAAAAGCCAAGTGGCAAAATGAGATTGGTTTGTGTTTTTTATTTTTGAAAATGATTAAAGTGTTATTAAAGTGGATTAATGGTTGTTTAAAGAAAATAAAAGAAAAAAGGACACTTGATTGAAAATCAAGGTTTATTTAATAAAAGTTTTTTGATTTTTGATTTATCTGCATGTTTTTGTTGTTTTTTGATAATGAGCTAAGACTAAAAATATAACTGAAAACTAAGCGCGAGGAAATTCCGTGGTAACGTTAGATCACCACGAAACCCTTTTTGAAATTAAACTAACATAATATTTTTGTATTTTTTCGTAAAGCAAAATAAATAAAAAGGAAATAAAAAGACATAAAGCGGAACAAATAAAGTGTGATGTCAGTGCAAATTCTCATTTATATTTACATTGTACCTAAATACATTCTAGAAAAAAAAACGGAATAATAAATAAAGATAGAATCGCAAATTTGATAAAATAAAAATGCTAAATATAAACAAAGAAATAGAAATGCATGAAATAAAAGAAAAATAAAAAAATAGAAAAAATGCATGAACTACTATAAGATAAATATCATGAAATAAAATGCATGAAAATAAAACAAGGAATTAAAATGAAATGCAAGAAATGATAAAGAAAATAAAAAAAGAAATAAGAAAGAAAAGGGGGTGCAGTAGCATAAAGGGGGGGTGTGAGAAACAGAAAGAAGAAAAATCAGAAAAGGAGGAAACTGGGCCGAGTGATTTGGGCCCGGGTTAGGCATATGGGTTGCAGAATTGGGTCACTATAAAATTAAAAAAAAACAGATTTTTCCAATCATTTTTACTCCTTCTTCTCTCTCTCTCTCTCTTCTCCCTCTCTTCACTCCTCGCTGCTTTCTCTCTAAAACGCCTGGCCACCTGAAGATGTTCCGGCGCGGCGGCCGGCCTGCCCAGGGGGCGGCGCCACTGCGCCGGAGAAAAAAAAAACTCTCCTTTTTTTTAAAAAAAATGTTTTCTTAAGCCTTTTTCCTCACTCTTTTCAAATCCAACCTCAAAACAAACCAGAAAAATTCAAGGAGACCTAGATCTAATTTTGAAATTTAAAAAAAAAGACTACCTTTTGAGGGCAAGCTGTGTTCGGTTTTGTGTTAAGAGAGGAGGTTGGGGTGCGGCCTTGTGTTATGGTGGTTGTGGCTGGGTGTGTGGGTTGCGGCTGGGTTTTGGTGTGGTAGTGGTGATGGGTTTTGGGGCGCGGCTGTGTTGTGTGGGTGGTATGGGAGTGGTTGGCGCGGCTGTATTGTGTGGGTTGTGGGAGAGTGGCGCGTTTGGTGTGGTGTTGGGTGGTTGGGCCGTAGGTTGTTGGTGGGATGGTGGTGGCCGTGAGTGGTGATTGGTGGTAGTGGCTGATTGGCTGTGTTGTTGTTGTGCGTTTTCTTTTATTCTGTTTTGGTTTGGATTTTTTGATTTGGTTTTGGTTTGAGAGTTTGGATTTTTGATGTGGTTCCTGATGAATTGCTGATTGGCTTTTGATTGTCCGTGTTTGACTTTTTGAGTGTGTTGTTAGCTGAAGTGTTTTTTCACTTTTGAATTCGGCTCCCCCTGATTATCGACTCTGCTAGTGTACTAAGTACACTAAACTGCCATCACTGACCATAAAGGTCAATGAATGGCAGTTTAAATGCCAAATTAACCAAATTAAATCACTAACAAAGTCAGAGACTGTAAAGAAAATAAAAAAGGCAACTAAAAAAAATGACAAAATAAAACAAAATGAATTATTACAAAGTCTCCTCTACAAATAATAAAAAAAGGTCAGTTGTTTAAAAAAGGTAAGTAAATAAAAAGGAAAAAAAATAAATAATAAAAATGCTAAATAAAATAACAATAAAAATATTTAAAAGAGTAAAAATAAAGATAGAAATAATAATAATAATAAAAAAACAAAAACCGAAAGACGGACTCGAATGAAATTAAAAAAATGAGGTATTTTAAAATACCTCTTTGTCGAAATTTCGTCTGAGACGACGAAAAATTTCGAACTAAAAAAGACGAGTAAAGAAAGAAATTTTAGGTCAAAAATTGGGGTATGACAACGGAAAAAAACCCTCAATGATTCAGAGACTTGCATTACTTACGGATAAATCCGTCAGGAATGCATTACTGACGGATAAATCTGTCAGTAATAGCAATAACGAACTTGCCAGAAAATTTTCCGTCAATAATGATAATGCTGGACAGCCACACATGCCTTTGCGTTACTGGCGGATATACATCTGTCAGTAATGTAACAAATCCGTCAGTAATAATGTGAATTAAATATCTGTCTGAAATGCAACAAATCCGCCAGTAATTAAAACGAAAAATCCGTCAGTAGAGTGATATTTCCACTAGTAATTGTTTGCTTTTGTTTTCAACTAAATTCGTCAGTAAAACAAGAAAATCCACCACTAATGGTCGGTTCTGGTAATAAATAAATCCGCCAGTAATCTCATTTCAGTCTGAATTTTTTTTTTGCCGTATGTACTCCTTCTCAGCCTCTTTCCCTCATTTACAACAACCATTTATCTCTCAAACAATTCACTAACATCTTTCTACTAAATATCTTCAACTTTCCTCTAAACAATTTTTTTTTTCTTATCAAGGTAAAGACTTATTTTTTTTAATAATGTTAGATGTATTGAATTTATTTTCGTGATTATTTTAATATTGATAAATTTTAAATTTTTATGTAGTTGATACTCTATACATTGAGCAGTTTATTGGTGGTGTCGGTGGGAGCATTTCTTATAGTGAGACTCTAATTGGCACAAGGTTAGTAGTCAAATTAAAATTGTACAATTTATTTTGTTTAATAATTGTAATTTTTTTAGTGTATATATATTTAATTTAGGAAAAAAATTGTGTTAATACTGTAATTTTTTTAAGAAGTATTATTACTGTAAATTCTTGTCTCTAAAAATAAATCTTTAAAATTTATTTTATAATTTATTGACTCCTTCGATTTGTATGTGTATGGATTTATTTTATAAATTAAAACTTTTAGTAATTAAAATAATTTTTAAAATAAATTAAAAAAAGTAGTAAAAATAAAACTTTTTAGTGATCTTTATTTTATATTGACCATGTTATATGCATTTTGTTTTTTACCAATTTAAATTACAGGTATGAGTGATCGTAGTTGGATGTGTGATAGAAATTATCATGAAAAAAGAGGGCAAGTTAAGGAGCTTTTTAAGTTAGGTGTTGAACTTTTTATCAGTACCGTGAAATTTACCCCAGTTGTCATAAATGAAGGGGGAATTAGATGTCTGTGTGTGGTTTTAATTGTAGATGCATTCGCAGTGAAGACGAAATTAGGTTGCATTTATATAGTAAAAGTTTCAGACCTAACTATTGGATTTGGACAAGTCATGGTGAATCGTCATTTGTGGCACCTCCGACAGTTAATGTAGGTATTGAAGAGAGTCATGCAGTAGGTTCTTCAAGTAGTACCCGACATGTTCAATTTGAAATGATGGATAGTATGATAGTGGATGCTCTTGGAGTTAATGCTGGATTAGATGATGAATATGATGAGTTCCATGATGATGTCGAAGTAGATGAACCCCCAAACGAAGAATCCCAGTAATTTTATAATCTTTTGAAAGAAACAACTATATCGTTGTTCTCAGGGTCTCCTCATTCAAATTTATCACTGTGTGTAAGACTTATAGCACAAAAGTCTCAAATTCATGTTCCTGAACAAGCTTTAGAATTCACGACCAAAATGATGTTGGATTCAACACCCACAACTGATGGTTTGCCAAAAACTTTTTATGAAGCGAAACAGGTAGTGTCGAAGTTAGGACTTGGTGTGAAGAGAATTGATTGTTGTAAAAGATGGATGTCTAGTTGAATGTAAATTTTGTCAGGTATCGAGGTATAAAGGAAGCAAACACTCTAGATCAAGCAGGGGAAAACCTGTTCCAAGAAAGGAAATGTTTTACTTACATATTATACCAAGACTACAAAGGATGTATGCATCAATGCAAACTGCAGAGAAAATGACTTGGCATTCTCAAAACAATGAAAGAAGAAATAGTTCAGGTGAGCTACGACATCCGTCTAATGGCCTAGCATGGAAGCATTTTGATCATAAACATCCCAATTTTGCCTTAGAGCCACGCAATGTAAGACTAGGGCTATGCTCTGATGGATTTACACCACATACTTAAGCTTCGGGTACTCCTTATTCATGTTGGCCTGTAATTGTCACTCCATATAATCTTCCACCTGATATGTGCATGTTGAAACCTTACATGTTTTTAGCTGCCATAATACCAGGTCCAACTAGTCCAAAAGCAGGTATTGGTATATATTTGCAACCTTTGATTGATGATTTAAAGAGACTATGGAATGGTGTTCACACATACGATATTTCTCGAAAACAAATTTTTTGATGAGGGCAGCTTTGATGTGGACCATTAATGACTTTCCAGCGTATGAGATGTTGTCAGGATGGGGGACACATTGTGGATTTGCATGTCCAATATGCATGGAAGATACTAAGACGTTCAAATTAGATCATGGAGGGAAGGTAACATGGTTTGACTATCATTGTCGGTGGCTTCCTGATAATCATTCATTTAGAAGGAATAAAAATGCATTTATGAAGGGTGAAACTGAAAATCGTGGACCACCTCCAAATCTGACATCAGAACAAGTTTGGAACAAAGTGAAAAAAAAAACCAAAGGTGCATATAGTGGGTGGTGTTACTTCTAAACCTTCTGGTTACGGATAAATACATAATTGGACAAAAAGAAGTATTTTTTGGGATTTGCCATATTGGAAAGATAATATATTAAGGCACAATCTCGATGTTATGCATATTGAGAATAATTTTTTGATAATATATTTAACACTGTCATGAATGTGAAAGACAAGACTAAAGATAATGAGAATGCTAGGAAAGACATAGAGTTGTATTGCAGACAGAAGGATTTGTTGTTGGAGGAGAAGTCTAATGGGAAGTTTATGAAACCTTGTGATAACTACACTTTACCCATCGAAGGAGCAAAAGTTGTTTATCGATGAGTTAAAGAATTGAAGATGACAGACGGTTATTCGTCAAATTTAGCAAGATGTGCTGATGTTGAAAATGGAAGGATGCTTGGAATGAAAAGTCATGATTGTCACGTCTTTATGGAGTGTTTAATTCCTACTGCATTTACTACTTTGGAATCACATGTATTGAATCCACTTATTGAAGTAAGTCAGGATTTTAAGAATTTGTGTTCAGCAACGCTGAGAGAAGATGATCTTATAAAGATGGAAAATGTCATTCCAATGATACTGTGTAAGTTGGAGAGAATATTTCCTCCTGGATTTTTTGATTCTATGAAACATCTTGCAATTCATCTTGCATATGAAGCTAGACTTGGTGGACCGGTTCAATATAGATGGATGTACCCATTTGAAAGGTATATATATAATGATTTTATATATTGAATATCATTATAAATGGCACACTTATTTTTTAATTAAGCTTATTGATTTTCATTATACTCAGGTTCATGGGTGATTCAAAACGATCGGTGAAAAATCGGACATTGACAATAAGAGTTTTTCTTTGTTATATTTTAGAAATAGTGTTAGCTCACCCTTGCTCTTTTGGAATCATTCACTAGTAAAACATGACTCAAATTAGGTAAGGACTGTTTTAGTCCACATAATGCCTTATGTAGCTTGTAGAGTCTGTGCTCACTACCTCTCTTAACATAACTCTTTAGTTGCTCTACATGAAATATTTCCAGTCAAGAATACATATTTGACATCTAGTTGGTCTAATAATCATCTATGATTTGCAATACCTGTGAGCATATTCATAATATCCATGGCAAACACTTAAGTATAATCTACTTCACTTTCTTACCCAAAGTCTACATCACTTTCATGATCACCTCAATCTAATTTAATTTCCACATCTTCTCATTACTTTCATTCCAATTCCACTTAGTTGCTTGTTCAAATTTCACATCCCCTGCACACACAATACTTTGATATCATTGTACAACTTAGTCGATCAAATAGTTATATCTATCTGATCTTTTCTTTGAAGCATTTTCATATGTAAAATATGTAGTTGGGTGTTGTATTTTTTTGCTAAGTAGGATCAACCACTGGTCATGTTGCCTTATGTGATTTTGCGGGTAAGAGTTTTATGGATGGCCATTGGCAGGTTTGCAGAATTGTTAAGGAATGTTTTGTTTTCTTCATTTTGGTTTTGGGTGCTATAGCATAGTTTTGTTTTGTTAAGGAATTGTTATTTCAAGAATGAAGTGGCCAAGAAAATGTGTATCAAACTAAGTTAAGGCAATGATTGATATATAGTAAAAATTCCTGTGAAAAATATTAAGTAAATAGTTAATTCAAATATATAGTGAAAATAGTTAGTTCAGATTGTGTTAGTAAATAAAATTCTTAAGTTTTGCAAATGTAAAAAACAAGCACAAAAGCAAATGAGGAAGAGCCGCCATTTGTGAATCTGATATTCATGTGCTTTTGCCTACTGAATCTGCTAATTGTCACACTCATTTGTGAATCTTTCCGTTTGCTATATATAGATGGACGAAGAAGAGCCACTACTGTAACACCCCTACTTTACATTAGTTTAATTCTGGTGAGTTTTATTGGTGAAGCTTGGTGAATATTAATATTGAATACTGTTTTATTTGAATGTGATGTAAATGTTGAGAGGGTTGAATTATATTGGTGAATTAATTTATGATACGAGAATTTAAATAATATAGAAAGAGAATTGAAAAACAAGTAGAAAAGAGTAGGAGGTGTAGAAAATAGGTTTTTAATAAGTGGGGGAGGGGAAAAGCAAAAGAATAGTGAATATAAGAGGAAAAGTTTTATGAAGAGTGGCTGAACCAATTATAAATAAGTGTTTTGGGAAATATAGAAGTCAGTTTTGCTGAACGTAGAAACAGAGAGAAGAGCAGCAGTCAGAGAAAGGAAAACCTAGCTACAACAAAGTCAAGTCAAACCGGAGATTTCAGAGGAATCGAGGTAAGGGGGAGAATCTTTTCTTTCTAGGGTGTTTTAATCTTAATAATGAGGGTTGTTTAATCTTAAAATTGTTGTTATGATGGAAATTATGATGAAGGAATGATGAAGTACAGACGTAATAAGAATTGATGATGATGAAGGAAAATTAGAATTGTGAAAACAGATGGCTAGGTTTTGGGTATAGAATTTAACATGTGAAGGGTTGTTGTAATTAATGTGAAAAAAATTAGTGTTTGGATGATAGGGTAACCCTAGGTAATGTTTCCTAGCAATTTATGATCATAAGGGGTCGGAAACATGGATTTTTAGCCAAGTTAGGAGCAATTTCGAGGGCAAAAAGGTTGTTTTTTCTGAGTTCTGGAACTGTCTCATCGTGCCACGATGGAGGGCCATCGTGCCATGATATTTCCAGTGGCAAAAATCCTTTTTCAAGCTGTCCCATCGTGCCACGTTGGAGGGCCATCGTGCCACGATTTTCAGAATCGTGGCACGATTTTGAACCAACATTTTGACCATTGTATATTCCGAATTAAGCTTAGAATCGTGGCATGATTTTGAACCAACATTTTGACCATTGTATATTCCGAATTAAGCTTAGGTGTCTTCATGAAAGTTGTAGATAGGATGTTATCTTTCATGTGGCTTTGGAGTGACCCCAATTAGACATCCACAACTTGAGTTATGATTAAATTACTACACATGGGTCAGCACGGTTGTGCACTCTGCCCAGGTTTAGGAAAACCAATCTTTCGACCCCTCTCTGTTCCGAATTGGACTTAGTTCCATGAAAGTTGTTGGTATAGATGTCAGCTTTCATTTCCTTTTGGCTTGAATCCATTTAGATCTCTAGAACTTGAGTTATGATTAAAACGCCATGCAAGGGTCACGCTGCGTTCCTCATGAGAGTTCAGCACAATCTTTTCAGTGGACTCTAAAACATCTATGAAAGCAATAATTAGTTTAAGCAAGCCGTTAACGTGTGAAGTGAAAGTAAGAATCCTTAAACTACATACCTAAGTGAGGGAGTGTGTTTAAGTATAAATAGAAGAAGTTACCTCAATATATCACAAGTTTAAACATAAACCGGCAATAGTAGCCTATGAGAACCTAACGACGTTAAAGATGGCGTGACAATAGGAAATGAAAGACAATGATAAGAGGAGGGACAAGCGAGTCATTTAAGATAGATGCCTAGGATAAACATAAGTGCCTTGAATTAGAGATGAGCCTAAAAAGGTGAAGCAGTTTAAGAAGTAGAAGGAGAAGTAGGAGGGATATAGATAAGTAGTTTGCGGCGAAGTAATAACGATGAGAATAATCCCTTGGGGTATTTTAAATGTCTAATGTGGTAAGTTGATTAAGAGGGTATAAAATATGAAAGAGAGAAAGGAGTGAAAAGAGACGATGATATGAGGGGATATGAAGTAGGTACTTCCCAATTTATTGATGAAGTTAAACATAATCTTCTTAAACCAATTATGAACTTAGGAATATGGTTAAGTTGAAGATTAAAAGAGTCAAGGTAATTAAAGAACTTAATATGAATGTTTGATAGGAACGTATAAGGTGTAAAAAAATGAATAAAGAATAGAGAAGTCGAATTTGGGTGATTGTAGACGATGAGAGGGTCGTTAAGACGAAATGTAAAGGAAGGTAGAGGTTGTGTAATGAGAAATGAAAGATAATAGGAATGATGATGGCGGTGAATAATATGGGAATCGATTAGAAGAGAGCAAGATGAATAGGAAATAAGATAAGAGGTAATAGTTATAACGTTTGACGATAATAATAACAACCGGTATTGAGAAGATAAATCCTTAAATTGTAACGAAGTCTTAGTGAGAAAAGTTGCTGACGTCGAAAGTAACGATAAGGTGATATAATAACTTTAAATTAGAATGGAGTTAAGACTAGGGGAATGGTCGAGGTTATATATGACGATTAATGTGAGACAAGGTAATGAGATATAAAGTCGTCTTAATGAGAAGAACAGGTAGGAAAGAGTTATTGACGGTGGTGAGGTGAAACTTAGTTGTATGGAGATGAGACGTTTATGTATGTTAATGGAGAAGTAAACATCTTAAAACTAAGAAGGAGGAATAGGGTGTGCTATCAGGATAAAA
The DNA here is from genome assembly GCA_018208015.1 of Medicago ruthenica. Lineage (NCBI taxonomy): Eukaryota > Viridiplantae > Streptophyta > Magnoliopsida > Fabales > Fabaceae > Medicago > Medicago ruthenica. Next base: position 12,047,860 of record CM031376.1, read on the forward strand.
TATCTAGAGAGCCTAGAATAGACGAGAGAATAGAGCATGTCCGTAAGATGAATAATAAAATGAAATAGAGGGTTGTTGACGTAGAAACGAGTCCTGCTTAAAGGCGGGATTGATGAGGAGGTAATGTGGGGATATAGACGGTAATAAAGGGTAATGATGAGGAATCATACGACTGTGACAAAGAGTGATGACAATTGATATTATATACAAGTGTATAAATAAATACGATGAGAAATGATGATACTTATATTAATATGATGATAAGAATGATGATGAGAATGACGATGTCTATATTATTTTGATGATGAGAATGATGATGTTTATTTATGAAGACGATGAGAATGATGAGGATGTGTTTTGCATTGATGTTGTGCATATTAGGGAGAGTCTTGCATTTATGAATGTGAATTTCTGATGATGTGATGATGTGTAATACCTGATGAGTCTGTCACCATGCATGCATATAGAGTCGTGTCTGGGAATTATGAAGATGAAATGACGACGAAAGTTCAGTAACATATCTCTGGCAATTTATGACGACGAAAGTCCAGTAACATATCTCTGGCAAATTATGACGACGATAGGTGTGGTACCACATTCATATAGGTCATAGGATGGAGTTCATATGCATATAAATGATGATGTTTCATACTTGGTGTTTATTTGTGAAATGGTGTGAGACGATAGTATGTATGATCTGTTGTGAAGTAACTAATTGTTGATATTCTTACGAAGACGGAATATTATTGTCATTGTTAAATATTGTGCGTGACTTTTCCTAATAATATGTTTTGGCTGGATTTCTCACCCCTTTTTTTGTTGTTGTATTTATGGTGTCTGTACTCGTGGGGTACAGACACTCAGGACGAGGAGCTCTAGTTTTACAGGACGCTTAGAAGGTGGCGACAGAGATAGACTTTCGTAGCTTTTATCTAATTATTTACGTAGCTGATTAGTCACGTGCTCTGATCTGTAACACTAGGGTTGGGTCAAGCGTTGAATGTTTAATTTTATGAAGTTTAAGCATTTGAATTATTTATGATATTTTCTACAATGAAGGTTGAGAATCAGACTTGTTTATTTAATGAAATATCTTTGAAGTATTTTCCGCAATCTGAAATGTGACGTATTATTTATTATTTGAATGAATGATTGATGAGTATGTGTAACATCCTATGTGCTTAAATTTATTCGCATTATTTATTAAATCGATGTTGGGGATTAGGGTGTTACAACTACAACCACCACAGGCACCACATCCACCACGGCCACATAGAAGAGGACCTAAAATCACAATCCATCATTCATCCTTTGTTCCGATGCCACAGACTCAGCGGCCTGATGGACAACCACATGTAGATCCGCCTGCTGATCCTAATCTTCCAGACTTTGATTATACACTTGATGACATAAGTGATCCTAATGTGAAGATTTTGGTTGATCGACATGGCCGATATGTCATTAGCACCTATGCCAAGGCGGAAGTGTTTATAATGTTGGTTCTAATATGTTGATCATAATGTGTTGGTAATGCTGATCCGTAAGATTTTGGTTGTTCCTAATGTGTTCTAATGTTGATCAACAATTACGTTTATTTTTTTCATGTAGGTTTTTGCCTAACATGTTGGTTAGTGAGTCAATCACAGCAGTGATTGAAGCCAGATATCAGAAACCATGGCTATCATGGGGTGTAATCAAGGCTGAAGCCAATAACATGGTTAACAACAAGCCAAGGGATGAATTTTGGAATTTGTTCAAAGTAAGTTAAATATTAATATATTTAACTTTATTCTCAATTGTAATTGTTTCTTCTCTTTATTCTCAATTCTAATTGTTTTATGAGTTAGTGGATTGGAATTAAGAAGATAGGGATGCCTATTTTATTGTATGATGCCTATATCTCTAACAAGACAAAGATGATTTTTGCAGGAGAAATGTACTTGGAAGAAAGAGGAGGATAATGACATCAGTACAATTTTTGACAATGAATGCTCCAAGCGCCTCTGAAGCATGCTTTCTGATGCGCGCAAGAAACGTGGACCAAAAGATGAAAATTGTCCGAATTGGATTGGCGAAGGCACATGGCGTAAGTTGTTTAAGAAGTGAGATTTACCGGAATACCAAAATAGGTGTAGGAAGAATAAACATAACAGAGGCTCAGAGAAGGCAACTACCAGCACACACTCAGATGGGTCTGTAAATGCTGGTACATGTAGCTTCAGATACAAAGCACAACATGGACGACTTCCAACAATATTGGAGACATTTGATTATTTTCATTTTTAAAATGGAGTTCCTCTTGATTCAAGATCGGAAAGCATAAATGTACGTATAATATTGACGTTTCTGTTTGGGCTGTTGGTGTTTTCACTGTTGCGTTTTTATGGCTTCTGTTTTAGATCAGTTCAGATGTTTGGTTTGTTTTAGACAGGATAACTTATATTTAATTTTGAATATATATGCAGAAGACCATGAAAGAATTTATTGAAGCTTTTCAAAGGCAGCAAGATAGTGTTCCCCCTTCTGAGGGAGTTGGTCCTATCACTGCTAATGAAATTATAAATAACAAATTTATAGAGATTGTTGGTGGGAAGAACAATGGTCGTATTGTTGGTGCTGGTAGTAACTCTTCATTATATCAGATGGGTCCATCTAACACATTTATATATACTAGCCGCAACTCTTATGGTAGCACATGTCGATCATCTCGTAGATAGGACGATCCCATTTATACTGAGGTTGAGCAATTGAGGGTTGAGAATGCAAGATTGAAGGCACAACAAGAAGAACTTGTAAAATCACAACAAGAAATAGAGAGATCAATGGAGAGCCAAGTTGTTGAGTTGGTGCAAAGAACTATGCAAGAGCAACAACAGAGATCTCGTGGGGATAACACCACAATATGATGATTTGAAGGCATGATCTTATAACTGATTCATTTTTTTTAGTTTGATTACTTTTTTTTGTTACGTTTTATTACCAATTTAGTACTAATATTTCTATATATAAATATGAATTGAATATTTCGTTGGAATTCTTTTATTTCCAAAATAATCATTTTCTTTTCCTATTATCACAACAGACGTCGATGGTCCGGTACATAATGCCGCAACCAAACAAACGCCCTGGCCTACAACCCCAATTTGTGCGCAGTGATCATGATGAGCATCATAGAGCTCATATTCCTGTAGGTGATCGCCATCCATCTTCATTGACGAGAACCACTTTCAATGGTGCTGATTTCCACATACCGGAAGGTGAAAGTTTTTTGAGAAACTTTAATAGTTATATGGATAATGCTTCACAAGAAAATCCCCAAAATATCGGGAGAGGAGGAAATAGATCATCGGGTGGGAGATCAGGATCAAAATTTCCCCAATATTATGATAATTAGTTTGGAGGATTGTCTCTGTGATGTGGTGGCCTTATGCACTAGGCGTTGGTTTTTCATGTTCTATAGACTGGTTGGTTAGTTTTTTTTGCTGCTGTTAGATCTTTTATCTTTAGTTTCCTATGTTATTTAATTTTTTGGTCTTGGCATTGGAGAATCAGGGAGCACCAAGGATTGTTGGTGTGTGCTTATACGGTTTTTTAGTTTATTGTTATATGAGATGTGAATTGAATGGGTTCAAGGTGTTCTGTCTTTATCGGTGCCTTTGTATTTCTTTTCTTTGCGAGAGTTAGTAATTCTTATACCTTCCTATGCTAATAAAAGTTTGCAGATCCAACAAAAAAATTATTTCTTTAATTTATTTCTGTATAATTAATTTTATTTTATTAATTTAAATAAAACAGTGGGAAGTGCTCTTTTTTTTAAAAAAAAAAGGAAAGTGTATTACTGGCTGATATTTATGTCAGTATTGTTTATCTGCCCAGTGATTACTGGCGGATTTATCAGCCAATATTAATGGTCGAATAATTACTAGCGGATTAAATCAGCCAATATTAATTGGATGATTCTCATGTTATACGTTACTGTCGGATTTTTCTGTCAGTAATTACGGGCAAAGTTTTCCGCCAGTAATTACTGAAGGGAAAATCCCTCAGTAATGCTTCATCAGATCACCCACTCGATTACTGAGGGAAAATTCCGCCAGTAACATTATTGACGCCAGTATTATTGAGGGAAATTTTTTGTCACCAATCCGCCAGTAATGTGTATTACTGAGGGATTTGTTTCATTACCAAGGCATTAATTCCACCAGTAATAATCAAATTCTTGTAGTGAAAGAAATAAATAAATAATAAGTAGCGGATATCTGGCTCCAATTTTAGTATTCTTTTTTAAAATATATCTCACTTAACCCAAGTCATGTTATAATAACCCTAAAAGACCTCTAAAGTGTGTATGTTTATATTGGCTTTGAATGATTATTTAAAATATTTGCAAGCATGTGGTAAAAATGGCATTAACATGTTATTGGGTGGATTAACTAACACACTTGCGAAGAGAGATTTTGTTTGAAAGTAAATAGAAATTTGGTGTGGTCGAAGGTTGTGGACTATCTTTTCTAAGCATGTCCCGATTGAAAACTTAGAGAATGGAAGTGGTAAGTAAGTCGGAAGGTGGAAGTGAGACAAGTGATAATTTGAGCACCAAGGTTGATTGCAATTTGAAAGGTATGATACTTTGTTTGATTCCAAGTTAAAAATTATAGTAGTTTGTTACTTGAGGACAAACAACATATTAAGTTTGTGGTTGTGATGATTATTACTCATCATTCATCGGTCATTATTTTTAAAGTCTTTTAAATTATGTTATAAGTTTATTTTTATCAGTTTAATGACTAGTTCAGAGTCATTTAGAATAAATCGCAATTTTTTATTTAGTGAGTCAATTATATATTTATGCTTTCAATTTATCCCCTAATCAGATGATTCTCTTATAGTTTTGCTTTATTTTAATTATTCATATAAGCAGGTTGATTTTTAGAAGTAAAGTACTACTACATGAGTTTGAATTAAAGTTCCTGAAATTTGTAGAAGAAATATATTCACGCTTAATCGTAATTTTAAATCCAATAAGAGATTATGGGTTACTCTTAAGGTTAACGGTTTAATCACTACGATATTAGGATTGAACTCTCTAGTAATTTGGTTACAATGTGAAGAACAAATTCAATGGGTAACTTCAGAAAAATAGTGCAAAGTTACTATTCAAGTAATACTCATCCGTGATATTTTATTAGGCTAAATTACATCTTTGGTAGTTATTTAACTATAACAAATTGGTTCTTTAAGTTTTTTGCGTATTACTTAGGTCATTTAAGTTATTTAATTGTAACACGTTAGTCCTTTAAGTATTTTTCGTAACACTTAGGTCCTTTAAGTTATTTAAGTGTAACTTTTAGGCCATGAATAACTTACATTTTTAAGATATGAAATTCCTCAAATTGTTACAGTTAAATAACTTAAATGACCTAATTGGTACGGAAAAACTTAAAGGACCAACTTGTTACAATTAATTAACTTAAAGGGTCTAAGTGGTACGAAAAAAACTTAAATGATCAATTTGTTACAATTAAATCAATTAATTTCAGTTATGGTAAAAATACAAACAACAAACTCGTACCATTTGTTTCAATTAAGTTATAAAATTACAATTTGACTGTATAAAGTAGTACTCGAGTTCGAAACTCAGTTTACCGGTTTAACTTTACAACTTGAACGATTCTATACACTTGCGGAAATCACCATCAAGTTTTTTAAAAAGTCCTAGTTAAATATAAAAAAACAATATATTCTTTCATTTTGTATTATATATTTGTATTGTTATATAATACAAATATGTAGGAGCATATCAAGTGAGAGGAATTTTATTGTGAGAGATGATTTAATATATTTTACAGTTTGATATTCTTTTGAGTCATACCCTTGCAGTCCTTCTGCAAGATTTTCTCTTGATTTAATATATTTTATTTTAGCTTCTAAAAAAAATCAATTGAAAATTTGTAATAACTAATCTTAAAATTTGGTGCATATGTATTCAAAACTAAACCATGATTACCATAATCATACAATCCAATCACATTCAAAGAGAATAGTCGTTCAATGAAAAATATATCTTCTATTGTTTATGTTCTTTAATTTCACTTGTATCAGTTAAACCTTAAGTTATGTTTCTTTAAATAATCAAATATATTATTTATTCCATAGTTTACTATCACTTAACATAGCAAACATGTGCGATAGCACGAGTATTTTCCTAGTTAAATTGAAAACCTAGAGAAACATAAATAAAATTTTGAATTGAATTATAAAAGTAGAAATATTATAACATAGAAATAATATTATTTTTCTACCTAATCTTCGCAAGAGAGTAGTGACAAAAATTACCGATACACTTCGCAAATATAGGTTTTATCGCTTTTGGACAATCATTGACGCTTTTACAAGGAGTTTTAGCTGCATCATCAAATAAGAAAAAAAAATATGTTAATAAAAGGTGATAACATATTGTGTATAAGTGAAAATTTTAAAATGGTTTGAAAAATGTCATACTTTTTTGTGTTTCAACAAGAAATACAGAAAGAACAATTATCAAAGCAAATATTATTAATTTAGACATATTTTTTTCTCCTTTAAATGTAATACATATAACTTTTTGATCATTTTATAAGTAAACAATTCATGCTCTGTTAACTTTACTTAAATGTTTTATAGCTGTTAGGAGTTGTAAGAAGTCATTATAAAATTTTAATTAATGTTGAATGACCCTAATCAATATGTTGCATGTATCCCTTCATCTCAATATATAATTACTAAACTACATTATATATTTGCTAAAAAATAGATGTATAAATAAATCATCAAAGCGGTGATAACATATTTTTTTATTAATTATTTAAATTAAACTAACAGGGATTAAACATCATTACAAAATAAGTGAAAAACATACCCTAGAGAGAACAAGAGGAGGAGAAAACTCTCTGCCTTGAAACTCTGATGTTTGAACCTTGTCTTATACCGCAAACTTTCTGAATGACTAAAAATGGGTGCAAGGGTCTCTATTTATCGACATCAATACTTTAGAAAATTGCTCTTCTCCCATACAAAATTGTTCATTTCCATACAAACTGACCAAAATACACCTAGTGTGACTTAAGTCACGTTCGGTATATACCAGTGTGACTTAAGTCACGCTCGGTATATACCAACGTGAATATTATTACACACAATAGAAATATTATTATATTACATTGCAATTTATTACATTCAACAATAATTATTATAACATAAATTATGTTATGAATAATATTATTATGGTATGGATGTCCATATTCCATAAGGCTTTCTATGTTCCTTAACTCCTATGAGTGAATGCCTATATTCATTGTTATTGGCACTTAGTCTTATGGCTCTTCATGTACTTGTAACTTATTACATTTGTGTCCTATAAATAGGACTTATATGTCAATGTAAATAACACACTTGTGAGAAGAATAATACATAAAGCTCTCATCTTCTTCATCTTTGATCTTGTCTTTTTAGTTTATTTCATTGAGAATGCATTATATTCCTCTAAGTCTTATAGATATCTATTAAGCTTCAAGGATATCATACTAAATGGATATCATATTGAAATAAGAAACGAAGAAGATATTGAATATCTCTATATTACGAGACATATTTTGGATAAAATAAGTGTAGTGAAAAATTTATATGATTTTCTTTTGAATTGTACAACACTTATATTAGTGCAATTGAAACCCACATTATTGTAAACTAGAAGTTTACATATCATATTAAATTTATTGTTGGCAAGACCGGTTGGGTTATCCCGGATCTATTATGATGCGAAAATAGTTAAAAATTTATATGGACATGTATTGAAGAACCAGAAGATTCTTCAAACCATTAATGTTTATGTGTTATTACTTTATAAAGTAAGTTGACAATCTGAGAAAATAAGTCTCTTATATATATATATATATATATATATATATATATATATATATATATATATATATATATATATATATATATATATATATATATTATGTGATATTTGTGGATGAATACACCGATGATGTGAATCATTTTGATACCTTATAACATGATTTAATACATCGACTAAATGATCACATATAATTATATATGTTTATTGTCAACTCACAACCAGAAGTTTGTGAGATTGTTTTCTCAACAAATTTGACTAAGAGCTCAATTTTTTTGGAGTTTTCAGGAAGCATTTAATAAGTATCATTTCTCAATTTAAATTGATATTGAACATCGTGTAGTATATGTTCATAAAAAAATGGTCTTGAAGGTCCATTCTTTAGACGTCTAAAGTTAATTGTATGAATGATACTTATGAGAACATAACTTCTAAATTCTACTTTGGGAACATGTAATCTTGTATGTTGAGATATTGATTCGCGTCAAGCCAACACATTATTATGTGTAAGTCCTCCCCTTAATTTATAATTTATTTTTGGTTAACAACCAAATATTTTTTATCTAAGTGAATTTTTGGATGTGTTGTGTATATCACAATTGCTCCAAAATAATGCACTAAGATAAATATTGAAAGAATATTGGAAAAGTATATTTGATATGAATACCCTACTATTATAAATTGTATTGAGCCAACTTCAGTAGGCCGATTATCGATTGATGGATTAGTTTTCCCAATATTCGGGGGAGAGAATAAGCAGCTGAAAATGTGAACCCGAAGTTCAATTGAATGAAAATGTAAACCTGAAGTTCAATTGAATTATTTGAAAGAAAATATTATTATCTCATCTTGATCCTCAAAATATCACTCATTTACAAAGTTAAACAAATAAAATAGCAGCTGCTAATGCTCCAAACGAAATAGATGTCCCTGTAGGATAATCTAATATTGCAAATGAGTCTCAATCGTGCATCAAGCATGGTAAACCAATCGGTTCCAAATATAAAAATCCTCAAATAAGAAAAGGAGCCAAAATGAAAGATAACCCCAATGAGGATATAAAAACTCTAAAAGAGTCATCTAACATAATGGATTTTTCAGTTCCAGAAGAACTTATCAGGTACCTGAAATTTATGAAATATCGATAAATTATGTCATGAATGAAAGATCACAATGAAATGAGATGGAACCAAAAAATAAAAGTCAACGTTGACGATGTTTTTACATAAAATATAGCGCTATATGTAAAAACGATAACGAGGATCATGAATCATAGTCTATTGAGGATTATAGACAATAAAATGATTGACTAAATGGAAAGACGAATTTGAGGCAATATTAAACTAGTTTTGTAAAGAGAATGGTTTTTGGACCAGTAGTCCATACATCTGAAGATGTGCAAACAAAAGAGAATCATGAAATATTGATATATGAAGTTTGCCTTATTTTCAAGAGTATTGGTGAAAACCTACTATTAATTTTGAAGAGGCATATTCACTTGAAGTTAATTCAAGTACATTATCATACTTGATTAAGTCTAGCACCACTTGAAAGTCTCAATCTATCTATATATGAAGTACATGTTACAATATATTTATATGACTCACTTGATATTTTTATATAAAATTCCCCGAAGGAATCATTTTATCAAGGCATACAATTCATATTATTGAAGAGATTACTTAATCAACTTGAAATATAGAAACATGTTGTATAATATTCTTAGTGAATATTTTCTAAAAGAGAGATATAAAAATGATATCATTTGTCCATTTTGAAATAAACCTGAGAACTCTTGAAGAGTTTTTGAAAGTTGATTTATTAAAGAAAAATATTGAGATGAAATATGTAGAAAGGGTAAATATTTATTTGAGATTACAAGTTGAGTATTTGAAGAGTAACACTTTTGTTAATCAAGAAGCTTATATAACAAGGTGCTAAAATGTTTATATATGGACAAATCTCATTTACTCAAATGGTTGAAAAGTCATTAGATGTAGACAAAGATCGTTTGAAAAATTGAGTAAATTATGAAGAACTAATTGGTCCTGAAGTACCATAATGTAGCTTAATTAAAGGACAATAATGTGCCTTGATGATTATTCATGTTATCACATATTATTATTTTTATTATTTTAGATATGCAGGTTATTTGTCAGATTCTCAATATTAATGTGCTTGATTGAGGTTTTTGATTGAACACATAGAAGAAACTTGTGGTTTGTCTTCCAGACGAACGAGCAACAATCCTTTATGAATATAATACCATATGCACTGTCAATTTGAAGGGATATGATATAAGCGGTCAACAAATTTATTCATGTGATAATAGTGCAGACCTTTTCACAAAGTCACTCTCAAGCATAACTTTTGAACAACTGATGTAAAAGATTGGCCTTCATCGTCTCAGAGATGATTGTTTGGATGAGGGAGAGATATAATATATCTTGCACTCTTTTTCCCTTCACCATGGTTTTGTCCCACTGGGTTTTCCTGGTAAGGTTTTTAACGAGGCATATATATCGGATATTGTACTCTTTTTCCTTAACTAAGATTTTCTCCCATTGGATTTTTTCTTAGTAAGGTTTTAATGAGGCATATCTTTCATGGACATCCAAGGGGGAGTGTTATGAATAATATTATTATGGTATGGATGTCCATATTCCATAAGGCTTTCTATGTTCCTTAACTCCTATGAGTGAATGCCTATATTCATTGTTATTGGCACTTAGTCTTATGGCTCTTCATGTACTTGTAACTTATTACATTTGTGTCCTATAAATAGGATTTATATGTCAATGTAAATAACACACTTGTGAGAAGAATAATACATAAAGCTCTCATCTTCTTCATCTTTGATCTTGTCTTTTTAGTATATTTCATAACAAATTAAAGGAATTTAAAAAAATGGATTAATCATAATGACCAATCTTCTTGGGGGGGGGGGGGGGGGGGGGGGGTAGACGAACTCGCCATAACAACCTCTACCGCTAGCGGGAAAACACAATCAGGCCGGATTCTTGTCGTTTAATCATAATGATCCTAATAGGACTCAAAATTTCCCTCGTCGATTAATATAATGATCTCAATCGCCGTAAAAAAAATAGCATAAGATCATTATGATTAATCGACGACGGACATTGAGGTTGTTTATGCCTATACTAACAAAACTATAAAAACAGAATATGAGAGAAGAGATGGGAGATGGGAGAATGAGAAGAAATGAGAATGAGAAAAAATGAAAGAAAAGGTTTCAATTTATAGATTTTTTGCTTGAATTCTATTGGTCGAAGAAAGTAACAGCTCCTCCTTGATTGGCCACCGTCCTAACTGTCGTCCATCCTACGTGAGTTGACTCACGCTGGTCGGTAACTTGTGTGAGTTAACTCACGTTGATAACCGACCACTGCGTGACTTAAGTCACGTTCGGTCATCGGCCAACATACTGAGTGTGACTTAAGTCACGCTCATTACAGGTCAATGTGAGTTAACTCACGCAGGCTTCTGGTGTAGCAGCAGAACAACATTGAATGTTGTCAACCAAACTATTAATAACCAGTAATCAATACACACTCATAATTGATCCAAATTACACCATTTAAACAACATAATCACACATTATCGATCCAAATTACACAAATTCGTCGTTAATCACACATAATCACTTAATCACACATAATCGATTCAAATTACACAAATTAATCGTTAATCACACATAATCGATTCAAGAGAGGTTAGATGATACATTACATGATCTTTGACTTTTGATGAGCATAGAAATTTGCTTCCTGACGATTTGTAATGATTTTACCTCAAGATTATGCTCTAAATTTTTGCACTTTTGGGTTTTTTAGAGGTGAAGAGGGAAAGAAGTGTCTGTTTGAAGTTGGAACTGCTGGGTTTTGTCCCAAAACAGTAAACTCACACTGCTTTCAGCGTGACTTAAGTCACGCTGATGCTACCGAGCGTAAATTAAGTCACGCAGGGGTATTTTGGGTACTTCGCAAGGGAGGGAGCATTTTTGGTTGGGAGAAGAGCAATTTTCTTACTTCTAGGTTACCATATGAGAACTTGGATTTTTTTCTCCGATCTAGCTTGGAAACAAGCTGAAACTGATTTTTACCCACAGAAAGGCACATGAGTGCATGACAGGAGCGCAAGAGAGCATGAGACATCCGTTGGTTCGTCCATATGTGCAGTGGCACATGGCACCATGAACAGGGGTGCATGGGACAGACTTCAGGGTGCAAATTCTACAGTTTTTCATCCTTTTAGATTAACATTGGATCCCAAGTCGCACAAAGCTTCACTTATGTACACACCATGGATGGAGACTTGAATGTTAAAATTACCTGGGTCTTCTGCTTTGTGTGGATCTTTTCCTTTCAAAAAGTCTCTTACATTTTCAAGAATTACCCTTTTATTCGATTGTTTTTTTTCTTCCATTAGGAAACTGTTGAGTAGCTTAACCAATTTTGGGCTTAGTATGATTATTTCTTTGAATGGTATTTTTATTTCCATTTTATCCAACCTCACTACCAACTCATGAAATTCTTTGTCAGCTTCGATTTTTGCTTTTTGATGCTGCTATTTTCTTCTGTCAGAAGTTATAGAATGTTCTACTTCACTGCCTTACATTACTTGTTGAGCTAAAAAGAAAAGTGTTGGAACAAAAGTGGTTTGTACAATTCCTCTAAGGTTTTTATGATAGCAAAGTATTGAAGAACAGTTGAATATTCTAATATTTGTTCAAGTGTGCAGGATCATAGAACATATCCATCAAAGTAATGAACATATATTAAAGCATTAGAAGCATAAGAGAATCTTAAAAGACTATGGTGGAAGATCTGAAGAAAGATCAACCAGAAGTCAACATTTTGGATCAGAAGAAAAGGACGTCTCTCATAAGCTGAAGATTAGCCTCGTCAGACTCAGTGGAGATCATCACACTCAGAAGACCTAGCCAGACACATAAGACTCCATCACACTTGGAAGACCTTCAGACTTCAGAAGAACATGAGGGACCCAGACTCCACGTCAGATTTGTTGTCTTCTATAGCTGTTTCCATCAAAGGATCTGAGTACAATTTTGTCTTCTTCTGACCACGTGTAGAAACAGACAAAGAACTTCAAGGGCAATAAGAATGAACGGATACACCAAGAATTGTTCAACATCAACATTGTTCAGCTTACACCAAAAATTGTTTATCCGGTGTAAGAACAAATTTGTTTATATTTGTAAACAAATAGAAGTTTTTTGCCTGCAAAGCTTGAGCACCAGAAGTCTCTTTCACTTATGATTGAGCAATAGAAGTCTCTTGGACTTGTCCTTGAGCATTGGAATTCTCTTTCCTGCGTGCTTGAAGAATAAAAGTCTCTTGGAGTTGTCCTTGAGCAGTGGAAGTCTCTTGGTAGTGACCTTGAGCATTAGAAGTCTCTTGCAAGTGTGCTTGAGCATTTGGGAGTCTCTTGGAAGAGTCCTCGAGTAATTGTAATCAGTAGTGATTATAGTGAAATCCCTTGGAAGTGCAAGGGGGTGGACTACTCCTGTGTTGTGGGAGGAACCAGTATAAATTGCTTGTGTCTGCTCTTTCTCTCTATCTTTTATCTTTTTGTTCTATTATTCTGCTGCACTCAGACTCTGTGCCAGATTATGAACTTATCAGAATCTGACCGGTTCCAACACTTAGAAAAAGAAACCATAAAAAGCCAACACAATTCAGTCCCTTCTTGTGTTTTTCTCACCTTCAGTTGGTATCAGAGCACGATTTGTGCTCAGCCACTTAACTGTGCCACATTCAAAGATCTAGTGAGAATGAAGGAGGACAAAGATATTGAAATTATGTACTCAAGGTTTCAAACTCTTATGTCTGGCCTTCAAGCTCTAAAGAAGAGCTATGGTGTATCTGATCATGTCAAGAAGATTCTTAGGAATCTTCCTGCCAGATTCAGACCAAAGGTTACTGCCATAAAGGAGGCAAAGGACTTGGATAAGCTGAGTCTGGAGAACTTGATAAGCTCTCTCAAGAGTCATGAGATTGAGCTTGAGGGTGATGAACCAACTCAGAATTCCAAGTTTATTGCTTTGACCTCTAAAGGAAAATCAACCAAAGCTCTTAAATCTGCTGAGCCGGATCAAGAGATTCCAGATGAAGGATCTGATAATGATTTAGATTTGGAGGAAATGGCTTATTTAACTAAGAGGTTCCAGTATCTTACCAGGAAAAGAAAATTCCTAGGTAGAAGCAATGGTTCCAAGAGATCAGGATTCAAGACCAAGAGTGAAGACCAGAGCTACAAAAGGACAGTCCAAGAAAAGGAAGTTCCGAGCCAGGAAGCTCTAAGAAGGAGAACTACAAGAGCAAGCTGAAGGAAAGTCTCATGGCTACATGGGATGAGTTCGATGAGAAGGCAGAATCTGACAAAGATGAAGAAGGAGCAAACTTAGGTCTGGTGGCTACAACAGCCTCTGACGTTGATTCTAGATCAGATTCTGATGATGAAGACAAGGAACTCCACAACCTCACTAATAAGGAATTGGTAGGTGTTGTCAAAGAACTCGCCAGAAGATGTGTATACAAGTCAAGAGAATTCTGTAAGTAGAAGAAAAGTTTGACTTATAAGAAGCAAGCATCAGTTTCATGGAAAAGGAGTATGATCGCCTTCTAATTAGAAATGACATCCTGGAGTATGGAAGATCTACTGATCGTGGTACTGAAGAAACTGATCAGGAAAGGGAGTACGACATTGCAATGGAACATCAACAAGCTATGAGAGATCACATCAAGGGACTTGAAGATAAAATTGAAGTACTGGAAGCTGTTTCTGAAGGCAGAGTCATCAAAGCTTTGGCAAATCATGAACCACTCTTTGAAGAGTATCTAGCCAGATCCAATGGAAAAGGTAGACTAGCCATGATGATTTACAATGTATCCAAGAGCCATGATGAAGAAGTATGTTGTTGTGAAAAATGTTGCAAAGGAATGCAAACTCCAGAAGAGTCAATAAAGCCTTCGAGCCTTGATCATAGGGAGGAAGATCTGTACACTGCTCTGTGCCGGAAGGTTCAAAAGTTCATAATTTGAACAACTCAGAATCCAGAGTCTCAGAGTCCCATGATCTGACAAAGCAAGAGTATGTGAGTGTAAAGTCAAGTGTTTTGATTGAGCCAGAATCTGAGACAGAAAAGTCAAAGGTTCTAACCAAACCGGAGTCTGAGTCCGAAAAGGCAAAGACTTCAGTAAAGTCAAAACCTAAGACACAGACACCCAAAATTCTGAGTAACTCAAAGTCTGAAGTTAAGAACCATTCAAGACCAGAAACTGTTAAATTAAAAGTCTTGGGTAGTTCTCAGCACCAAAGCTTCAAGCCTAAGGTACAGAGGAAGGGAAAATCTTTCAGAACTAACAAGAAAGGACCCATCAAGGTGTGGGTACCTAGAAAAGAAATTGTTTACATTTTAAGTGATCCTCGAAGCAAAACACTGGACTCAATTCTAATTCCTGGACAATGACTATTCACAAAACATGATGGAAGAAATGCATGTGTTCCAAGTCCTCACACTGAAAGAGGAAGATATTGCGGTTTCTGGAGGAAACCAGAAGAGGAGGACTTCAGGTACAGTACTTATGGTTAATCCATCTTTCTCTCTCTCATTTATTTATTGCTTTGTTTATTTTTGATAGATCTGAACATAATATGCTAAGCATAGTTTGATTATGTATATAGCTTTTATGATATTTAAGGAGATGTGAGAATATGCATAGTTATCAACGTGACAAGTTCATCAGGTTCTCAAGTATAAAGAAGGGACAAAGATTTTGAAATCAGCTTTTTAAACTGGCTGATCAGAAAATATAGTTTTCTGTGAATAAGTAATGGTTGATAACTCCGGATTAAAAAGTTTACAACATGACAACTATAGAATAACTTCTATGGCTTGACAAGTTGAATTAGTCAAGGGACTACCTGTTAAGTGCCTGAAAGTGGTTAAAATGCTCATGTCTTTTAGGCACTTATGTTACTTATTTCACAAGTTACCATAGGATAAGCCCTTAATTTATCATTAAATATCAAACTTATGATCCTATGCCTCACCACATGTTATTATTGCAGGAAATTTATGCTTGATCATGCTGAGCAAAGGGTTTATGAAAATTTTATCAAAGCCATCGCTTCAAGCGCACGCTTCCTCGCTACAAGCGAGGATAGGCAGGGAATTTGAAGGCTTCATCGCTTCAAGCGCCAGATGCCACGCTTCAAGCGAGCTTAGGCAGGGAAATTTGAGAGCCCATCGCTACAAGCGATGGACTGGTCGCTTCAAGCGACCAAGGGCGGTTTAAGACTCCATGCTGACGTGGAGGATTCCCATTGGCCATTAAACTTCATCGCTACAAGCGACCAGCTCATCGCTTGTAGCGAGCGTGCAAAAATTTAGATTATAAAGGCATTTTTTGGCTCATTTTCATAGAATCAGTTGGAGAACTTTGAGAATTTTTACTTCCAATTGTTAGGATTGCTTTAGTAGTAGTTTAGGACTTAGTAAATAGGGCTAGAAGTAATGATCTTCAAGGAGCAAAAGGATTGAATTGTGGAATTCAACCAAGGGCTTTGGGAAATCAAGACTTTGGGTTATGATCTTCATCTTTTCTCTTATCTTTTGTATAGTTGTCATGAAAATGAGCAACTAACATCCCTTTGTTGGGATTAGAGGTATTCTTCCTAGCTTTGATGTAATATATGATTATGTGAATATATGAAGTTGGCAATTTATGTGTTTATGAAGTTATTCTTGCTTTTCAATCTCATGCTTGATTCAAATGATATTGACAAATACTTTTGAATCTATGTTTAAGAATAATCTTCTATCAAAATAAGAAAATCTAGAAATGGATTTGGGTTTTGATAATCGCACTAAGTTTCGGATCGTTTGATTGATTGGGAAATCGTCGATTAAACGATACGATCGATCTCACGATGTCATTTGGGAAATCAATGACATTGTCGAGCGATACGTGATATTTTCGCTAAAACGCTAAATTCATATGCATGATTTATTTATTACATTCTTTGCAAGATTGATGAACTCTAATCTCAACACTTTTATTCCCTATTACTTGTCGTTTTAATTCCCGCATTTACATTCCGTTAGTTTATGAAACCAATTGTACAAACCCTTAACTCAAAACAATACCGATTGTTGAACGGTTCGAAGTAACGCACCAATCCCTGTGGAGACGATACAAAAATACTTACCTCGTTTGTTGTTTGAAATACTGCTTCAACACTACCAGAGTTACGACAGTACTTAGATGTTTTTTTAAAGAGCATGCTAGAAAAGAACCTTTAAGAAAATATTTTCAAAACAAATAATGATGTCTTATCTCTTCAGACTTTAAGAACTTCCTCATCTGAACCTGCTTATATCAGTTGATACTGAACAAGAAAATAGGCAGGATTATGAATCAGTCACACTTAATAACTAAATCAGAAAAGCTTAGTTAATTTCTCTAAACCTTAGTTGAGTCATACATTCTGAACAAGAATGTCATATGAATCAGTTGAGAGAAATAAACCAAGCATGTCTCACTCTCATGAGTTTGGATGTACTAGTTATATCCTAAACATCTAAATCTGTTTGAAGTGAATTGTGCCATAATCCTCTAAGTGTATTCCTCTATGAATACTCTGAAGGATCAAGGCATACACAGTATATAATTCTAAAACTACATCAGTTAAAGAATGTATATACATATCTCATCTGCTAACAGAAAGCTTGATAATAACTGTCAAAGCTAGTTAAAAAGGTTATGAAGGTATACAAATTTCAAAAGATGTCACATATACTAAACCAGTGAACAACATGTGGAATCTTGAAGCAAGAGAACTATCAGAAGGATATCCACATGATGAAAGAAGCGTGACTAAAGGAGAATATGATCATATAGCAAGCAACAATGTGGGATCTTGATGGAAAGCAATCCCAGAAGAACATTACTGGAAACAAAATGAATGATCAGAAGAAGATATTGAAAAGTAAGCTGATCAGAAGTAATGCAAAGGTATGATAAGATTTTGTTGTTATTTAACAAACTTAAGATATGATGAAGTTCAGAGTCAGATAACACTCAAAAGCCACTCTAGTCAAAATCTCTATGTGCAAGTCTGACTGCATCTGTATCTCTGAAGGTTCAGAGTTAGATAAACACTTTTGTCTGACATGTCACATAAGTGGAACGGTCTTCAATCTACTTTATTGACACCTGGCCCACTCATTTGACATTAGTCTGGGAAGTTTTTATTTGACATTTATCTTAATTGTTGGATAATAACTGCTAGGCAATGATGTTTTGCTTTGAACACTGTAACCCCGCGCCCTTCTTTGTCATTAATGCTTTTGTATGTCATCATTACATGTTTATATTCTCAAAACGTTTGATGTTGAAAATTTTACACAAAATCACTCATAACAAATCACAGACTTTCACTTTCACTTCCTGCACTTTCACTTTCTACACTTTCGTTCTTAAGGTTTTGGAATAAAAGTGGTTTGTACAATTCCTCTAAGGCTTTGATGATAACAAAGTATTAAAGAACAATTGGATATTCTAATATTTGTTCAAGTGTACATGATCATAGAACATGCCCATCAAAGTATTGAACATATATTAAAGCATCAGAAGCACAAGAGAAGCTTAAAAGACTATGGTAGAAGATATGAAGAAAGGTCAACCAGAAGTCAACATCTTGGATCAGAAGAAAAGGACACCTCTCAGAAGCTAAAGATTAGCCTCGTCAGACTCTGTGGAGATCATCAGACTCAGAAGACCTAGCCACACACAGAAGACCCCATCAGACTTGGAAGACCTTCAGACTTCAGAAGAACATGAGGGACACAAACTCCACGTCAGATTTGTCATCTTCTATAGTTGTCTCCATCAAAGGATCTGAGTACAATTTTGTCTTCTTCTGACCACGTGTAGAAATTGACAAAGAACTTCAAGGACAATAAGAATGAACAAATACTTCTAGTTTCAGCAAATGATTTTTGAATGACTATCAAACATAATTATCCATATCAAACAATGGCTCAACGTCCTTGATTTGAAGCTTCTCAATGACTCTTAATGCGCAGGCACTCTTCTCCAACGTCTCTCAAATCTCTGCCTATATAAGGAGCTGAAGACCTGAAGAAGATTAACAAGACTTTGCTATTTTTATTGTGCCATTACTCTTCCAAATCAAATAGCGAAAAACACTTAGAATTTTCGCTTCAACTTTTGTATCTTAGAAATCCTAAAGTCTTAAGAGTTTGTTCAACATTGTTCAGTTTACACCAACAAGTGTTTATTCGGTGTAAGAAAAAATTTGTTTATATTTGTAAGCAAATAGAAGTCTCTTGCCTGCAAAGCTTGAGCACCAGAAGTCGCTTTCACTTGTGATTGAGCAATAGAAGTCTCTTGGAGTTATCCTTGAGCATTGGAAGTATCTTGTCTGCGTGCTTAAGAAATAGAAGTCTCTTGCAGTTGTCATTGAGCAGTGGAAGTCTCCTGGTAGTGATCTTGAGCATTAGAAGTCTCTTGCAAGTGTGCTTGAGCATTTGGGAGTCTCTTGAAAGAGTCCTTGAACAATTGTAATCAGTAGTGATTATAGTGAACTCCCTTGGAAGTGCAATGGGACTAGACTATTCATGTGTAGTGAGAGGAACAAGTATAAATTGCTTGTGTCTGCTCTTTCTCTCTATCTTTTATCTTTGTGTTCTGTTATTCCGCTGCACTCAGACTCTGTTCTAGATTCTAAACTTATTAGAATCTGACCAGTTCCAACACTTAGAAAAAGGTAACACAATTCAACACCCCCCCCCCCCCTTTGTGTTTTTCTCACCTTAAAAAAGCTCCCAATACCTTCTCCAATTAGGCTTTTGCTTCAGTGTTGCCAAAACTCTTGATGTTAGAGATATTTTTTTAAAAATTTTGTATAGGTGTTGGTTTCTTTGCCCATTTTTTCTTTCTTCTCTAGAGGATGTACCATTAAGAATAAGTACTCTTTACCTAGGATTGATGATCTTATAGACCAGCTGACCAGTGCTTGTGTGTTTAGTAAGATTGACTTGAGATCGGGATACCATCATATTCGAGTAAAGACAGAGGATGTACCCAAGACTGCATTTCGAGCTCGTTATGGCCATTATGAATATTCGGTGATGCTGTTTGGAGCATCTAATGCCCTAGGAGTGTTCGTGGAGTATATGAATAGAATTTTTCATCCTTATTTAGATAAATTTGTAGTAGTTTTTATAGATGATATTAGCAGACTTTGATGGATAAGACGTTGAATACTAAAATGTCAAAGTGTGAATTTTGGTTACACAAAGTTTTCTTGGGTCATGTGATTTCTAGTAGTGGAATAGTGGTCGACCCATCCAAAGTGGACGCAGTATTACAGTGGGAGGCCCCTAAGTCAGTTACGGAAATAAGAAGTTCTTGGGCTTGGCTGGTTATTATCGGAGGTTTGTCGAAGGATTTTTGGAGTTGGCATTGCCTTTGACGCGGTTGACTCAGAAGGGGGAGGCTTATATGTGGGATATCCAATGTGAAGAAAGTTTCTAGGAACTTAAGAAGAGGTTGACGTCGGCGTCGGTGTTAACTTTACCAAACCTGAGTAAGTCGTTTGTAGTCTATTACGATGCATCTAATAGAGGATTAGGTGATGCACTTTGTAGTACCCTAATTTTGTCCTACGCATTTTAAAACCCAAAAAAATCAAAAAAAATCAAAGAGGGGAAAAAGTCAAAAGTCAACAAAAGTCAACAGAAAAGTCAACATTTCAAAATTGAGGACTTCGCAATGCGAAGCCCACTTCGCACTGCGAAGTCTGCGATTTTTCTGCAGATTTTTGGTTTCTTGGATTTAATTCCAGAATTTGTTGCATATCATTTCCATAATTATTTTAAGTAGCATTCATGGCTAATTGGGCCAAGCAAAGCCAGAGTTGAAGGACTTGCCATTAATGCCAAGGTTGGAAGCTTTTTCTTCCAACCTAGCATGTGACAAGCAAGTGGGCTTGCCCTTGGGCAGCTCTAGTACCTCCCAGGTGACCTGCTAACCACCACAAGGTTGCCAGCCACCTGCTTGAGGACTTTCCTCCTGCTTGCTGCCCCAAAAACCAGTCAAACCAGCTGGATTTCTCACTTGAAAAGCCATGAGTGCCTACTCTGTTTTGCAGCAGCTTTTCACCCTCTCACACCAGCCAATTTTAGCCTTTTCATCCCTCAATCTCTGCACATCACAGTGCACGTTTTTATTGACCAACCATTGAGATTGCAAGGATTGATCCCCAAGCATTAGCCAATTGCAAATCAGCTTTGTTCTTCATCATTACCTTCTAGAATTGGTTGAATTTGTGGCTGAAATCAAGCTGGATCTTGCCCCTTGGTACAAGGCAGGGTTGCCTCTATCCATTAGCATTTAATGCAAAGGGATTCAGCTTAATCTTGGCCACAAATCAGCTGAATTTTGGGATTGTGTAATGATGACAAAGATTTGATTTTGGCCTATAAATAGAAGGCAATGCCCAAAGGAACAAACACAGTTAACACAGCATTCAAAGAGCAGAAACTCTACTCATTTCAACCTACAAATCTCCCCAAAATAACCAGAAAACAATCAATCCCACACAAAGCTTTCCAAAGTTCCAAAACCATCACAAATACTCAAACCTCTTGCACAAGCCTTCAACCAAATCAAACCAAGTGCAGCTGGAGCTTTGCTAAGGAGTTCTGTAAGTTACTAAGCTCTTTATCTTGCATTTTCAATTGTGTTTGCATAGCCATTTTGGCTCAAAACCTTTTGATCCTAAAAAACCCTTTTTGAATTTCAAAGAAATCCCAAGGTTTTCAAAACATCAAAACTGGTTTGTCCAACCTTTTTCACCCCAAAAACTCAAAGTTTTCCACCCATCTATAAGGTCTTGAGTGTGTTCAGAAGTTGTTTCTGAACAAAAGTTCAGAAACAGCTTCTGAACCCAAAATTTCGCATGCTTCGCAGTGCGAAGTCATGGTCGCAGTGCGACCATGACAGAACTCAGAACCTGAGTTTTTGTATCAAACCAACCAATTTTTGAGGTTCTAGCCCCAGAGCTCAGAACCTAAGAGTTTTTAAACCCATGTTCTTCAAACCATAACAAGGTTTTTGCATAATTTTGGCAAAATCACAAGTTCGTATAACCATTTTGTGGGTAACTTGCAAAGCAAGTTATGTTCCCAAATTCTCAAAACCACATGAACAAACAAGCTCTGTTCATCATTTCAATCTAAACTTGAACAATGAATATTGTTCATGATGTTCAAAACTCAAAGATGAACATACACCGTTTTACGTTCGCATTTTCGCAAAATGAGACGAACTTGCGCGTTTTTAGCAAACTTGCTAAACCTTCCCATTTTTGGGTTTTCAAACCATATGTTTTGACATACCTTGGGATTTCTAAAGAATTCAATCCAAAAACATGAATGAAAAAGGGATAGTGTGACGTATGTCTCTCCATCGCCCCGAATGTACGAATGCGTGACGTATGTCTCGTCGCTCGGACAATCGTCATTCCCTTTTTTAATATGTACAACCCTAACCAAACCAAATCTTGGCCCCTTGTGGTCAATCCAGGCCTTTTGGTCCCCCGTTGGCCATTAGACTCAACCCCTCGACTCGTTAGAGTCCACTCGGTCAATGTTCGACTCGTCCGAGTCCATTGTACCCGTTCTTGATCTCAGTGGATCAATCGAACAATCGCCCGACTCTTCGGAGTCCACTCGGTCAATGTTTGACTTATATGAGTCCATTGTACCTCTCTTGGTCCCATAGCGACCAATTCAACCCTCTACCCTAACGGACGTACCTTTTAACAATTCTAATGTGATTCGCGAACGAACGCTTAATAAGTCTCCAAGTGCGAGCATACAAGCTACGTTTAATCGCAAGAATTCGGTTAAAACATCGTCCAATTAAAATCAACCAACACATATACGTTTTTCTACCAAAGAACTACGTATGCTTTGAATTCTCCGACTACCGGGAGATACGTAGGAGCAAGATCGACATCTTGTCAAGCACAATAATAAAAACTTTTTTTTCTTTTTCGTTTGTTTTTATCTCTTTTCCCCCCTTTATTATATTTTTAACATAAATGAACATGCACGCAAAGTATAAAAAAAAACAATTCAAGCTTTAACCAAATAGAAGGTTCCCGTTGAGTACAACGGACGTGAGGGGTGCTAATACCTTCCCCTTGCGTAATCGACTCCCGAACCCGACAATGGTTGCAATGACCAAACCCTTATCCTCATCGTCAAAGGGTTTTATTATCGTTTCCCTTTAAAACAAAAAAAAACTTAAGGGTTTATCAACGTTCCCTTTACACAAAAACTTTGGTGGCGGCTTCACAAAGGCCCTCCGAGCGTTCGAGGACGTCCTCGGAGGATTTGCGCGTCTTTTTCCCGAGGAAAAAAATGAGGTGCGCACAGCTGGCGACTTCACTGGGGACCCTGTTCCCACTAGCGAGTCAAGCCTAACCTATTTGGGTTAAAGACAATTGCTTTATTTTCTTTGCGTGCCATGTTTATTTATTTTATTCATGCATGTTATATTTATGCTTTATGTTTATATTTGCTTTATTTGCTTTATATTCATATTATATATATCAAATGTGGGGGTTACTTGAGTGATGTTACTCCACATTGTTCGGGTTAATGCCGGACGTGTGAGGCTCTCTACCCGAGCTTGAGAAAAACACTAATGTTAGAAGGAGGTTGTGTGCGGAAGCCCGCGTTGACGTATGTCCGTGAGGTGGGATGTCCAACCCCGCTTAGATGAGATTTTCACGTGGAATTAATTGAAGTCATGTCGACGTATGTCCATAGACAACCCTAATTCCATGTGAGGTCTATGACTCTAAGGACCTCTTCTTAGGAGATTTCCCAATTTAGAGCCTACATGTGAGGATGGGGGGAAGTTCCGAACCTTCATAAACCATACCCTTGCATAACATTTGCATTCATGAAAGTAATTTTCGCATCATTTTGCTTTATAGGAGTTAAAAAAAAAAAAGAACGAACAAATATTAGCAAAAGAGAAATATGGATTCCGGGAACAAGAATACGCTCGCCTTCAAAATTAAAGCTCCTAGGGTGGAAAGTTTATTAGCTCTAAGCAAGAGGCTCTCTTCGGTCCACAAGAACATCTTCGAGGCAAGCTATGGGCTAATCCTTGATCTTTTACCCGTGAGAATAGATTCAACCGCCTTAACCACTTTGGCGCAATTCTTCGACCCACCTCTACGGTGCTTCACATTTCAAGACTTCCAACTAGCGCCAACTTTGGAAGAGTTTGAGAAGATTTTGGGTTGTAGCATGAAAGGTCATGAACTCTATCTCGGTCCGGGAAAGGATCCTACATTTGAAGCCATCGCCGAATCCTTATACCTCGACACCCAAGAAGTGGCATCTAACTTGGAAGTTAGAGGGAACCTTAAGGGCTTTTCAAGAAAGTTTTTGGAAGCCAAAGCTCGGGATTTACTAGCCAACAAAGAGGTAATGGCCTTCAACGCCATCTTAGCCCTCTTAGTCTACGGGATTGTCTTATTCCCCAACATGGATGATTTCGTAGACTTTCCGGCTCTAGAGGTGTTTATGACTAAAAATCCAGTTCCTACAATCTTAGCGGATTTTTATCATACCCTCTATTCAAGGCATGAACAAGCAAGGGGACGCAAAATTACTTGTTGCACTCCCGTGGTGCAAATTTGGATGATGTCCCACATGCCAAGGAACCGAGACTTTGTGGAAAACCGGGCCAAGCTCAAATGGTCGCAACGGATGACAACTCTCGCCGAGAAGGACATCCATTGGTTTTCACCAAACTTAGATGACCCGGAAATTATCCTCAGCTGCGGGGACTTCCCTAACGTACCCCTCATTGGTACTAAGGGATGTATTAATTACAATCCGGTCCTCTCTCTCCGACAACTAGGTTTTTCAATGGAGGATAAACCTAATGACCTTTTGTTGGAAGCTTTCTACTTAAGGGAAGGCGATCAAGACCCGGCATTGCTAGAGAGAATCCGGGGAGCATGGAGCCAAGTACGCAAGGGAAGGGTCGGCAAGAGAAACTGTGTCGCCAAACCCCTTTATACTCAATGGGTGAAGGAGAGGGTCAAAGCAATCAAGTTACCCTTCGTGGTCACAAACCCTCCAAAACCTCCTACACCTAAACCTATTGCAATCATTCCCAACAAAGAAGTGGAGGACCTCAAGGCTAAAATTCAAGAACTCCAAAACAAAAACGGAGACTTAGAATTGAAGCACCTCCAAGCTTTAGGAGAAATTACTAGGACGAAGAGAGATCGTGATGAAGTATCACATTCTCTCCTAGTATGCCAAAAACGGCTAAGAACCTCCGAAGGGAAAAGGGATTGGATAGGAGGCGGCTTGGTTAGTGCGGATGCCAACCTTGTTGCCAAGGACGAAGAGTTGGAAAGAATCTTACATTCCAACCAAGAGCTCAAGAAGTTTGGCGAATTAGCCATCGAAGCTCAACGAAAATGGAGGTTGAGATTTCAAGAGAAAAATCAACAGCTCCAAGAAGTAGTTAAAGACTACAAAGAGCAGCTTCAAGCCGAGCGCGTCCAGCGACAAAGACATGAGAGTCTCTCTCATCAAGGGAGGCTAAAGTGCGATCATCTCGAAGAAGACATCAAGAAATTCGAAGAGTACTTCGACAAGATTGCAAGAGCTCATGGGGACCACATTGCACAACTACACGATGAGATTAGAAGTGCAAGAGTCAAGCTAGACCAGCGCAAGGAAGTGATTGAGTATGTATGGCAAGACGCCACCCGATTAAGTGAGGATTTCACTAAATTGGTTGCATTCTCAAATTTGGTGATCACCCAACTTCCAAAGAGGCTAGCGGAGGCCGAGATGGTCATGCCCTACTTTGTCATCCCTGTGGAGATCCAGAAGTTTATGAAGTTCTGCAAGGACACCATAGATTTCTATAGGGAGGAAATGAGCAAAGCCGAGAAGCGAGCGGCTATTTGATTTGTAATAGCATTAGTTACACTTTGTAAACAAATGTTATTTAATCAAATATATTTTGAAGTATAATCAATTTCTCGGTCTTTAATATTTCGAATTTGCTAATATTAATCGTGCACCTTTAAACTCCATAAAGCAAAATAAAAACACGCATATTTTGCATACTCATAAGCATACATACATCCACAGTGCATCTTCATGCATTTTTTCAAAAAAAAAACTCATTCATTTCCCTAAAAACAGTTCAAAGCAATCATAGCCCGGAAACCCCGAAAGCCCTCGGTCCAAGAACCAGATATTCAACACTCGTACGGAACACGAGCTAACAAACAAAGGATCATGGACAATTTGGAACAAACTCAAGCGGCTTTGAGAGAGGAAGTTGATGGAATGAAAGGAAAAATGGATCAGATGCTAGAGTTAATGCAAGCTCTGTCGGCACGAGAAAGCCACCCTCGCCCAACAACGGATGCATCCAATGTGCAATGGCCTCCTTATGGTTTACCTGTGGGTTATACCCCACCCTTTGAGAATGAGGGTCAAGGACCACCTCCGCCACCGTTCACAATCCCCGTAAGGAATGAAGAGCGTCGTCCTCAAGGAACCTCCACTACTCAGCATGAAGTAATTCCCCATGATGTGGAGAATAGCCAGCTAAGGCAATCTGCTCCCGACACCACCCACCAAGACAATGATACCACCCAAATGTATCGAGTTTTGGAAGAGAGGTTGAAAGCTGTCGAGGGTTTCAGCTCATACGGTGCCCACAATGCCTTGGATATGTGCCTAGTGCCCGACGTGGTAATTCCTCCGAAGTTCAAAGCGCCGGACTTTGAGAAGTACAAAGGAATTCAATGCCCTCGGAACCATCTAAGGATGTTCTGTAGGAAGATGGCGGCTTACGCAATGAACGAGAAACTCATGGTGCATGTGTTTCAAGATAGTTTAAGCGGAGCGTCCTTAGATTGGTACATGCAGCTCGAGCGTACCCATGTCCAAACTTGGAAGGATCTAGCCGATGCCTTCCTAAAGCAATACAAATATAATTTGGACATGGCTCCAAATAGGATGCAACTACAAAACCTCCTGCAAAGAAGCAACGAGTCCTTCAAGGAGTACGCTCAGCGGTGGAGAGAACTAGCTTCTCGTGTACAACCACCACTATTGGAGAGAGAACTTGTCGACACCTTTATGGGCACACTTCAAGGCCCATATTACGACAAGATGATCGGAAGTACGTCTGCCGGTTTCTCCGATCTAGTCATGGTCGGTGAAAGAATAGAAGATGGAGTGAAGAGAGGAAAAATCCAAGGCTCTTCAGAAGCTCAAGGTGGAGCTAGAAAGCCCCCCAGCAACTTTCACAAAAAGAAAGAGGGGGAGACAAATGCCGTTCTAATGGGACCATCCTACCCGCCACCAAATCAAATGCCTCACTACCACTATCCTTATGTGGCAGCAGCAACGACTCAAGGGCGTTACTCACCTCAAGTGATTCCCGCAAATCCACCTCGACAACCAGTAGTGTTGCCGCAGCAAAATCAACAGCAACAGCAACAAGGCGGGTACCCACCAAGGAATCAGGCGAGCTCAAGGAACAGTTACTTTAATAGGCAGTTTGATCCTGTACCCATGTCTTATGGTCAGATCTTGCCATACCTAATCCAAAAGGGTATGGTCGAGACAAGACTACTACCACCAATGTCGCCACCATATCCACAGTGGTACGACGCAAATGCCAAATGTGATTTCCACGCAGGATCCGTGGGGCACAATATCGAAAACTGTAGGGTTTTCAAACACAAGGTGCAGGATCTTATTGACAAGAAACTGTTATCCTTCAAAGAGGAAAGCCCCAATGTGAAGAACAACCCATTGCCGGGGCATGCGGGTCCCTCTGTAAATGCGGTGGAGGAACAAGAGGACTTTGGTCCAGTCAAAAGGGTAGCCAATGTTAGGACTCCCCTGTCAACCATAAGGGAGCGCTTAACCGGCTTTGGATTATTCGAGGAAATGCACGCCAACTGTGAAGCCTGCAAGGTCAACCCGGATGAGTGCAAAGAGTTGAAGAACTGTCTTCAAGAGTTAATGGACCAAGGTTGGATCCAAATTGGCTACATAAAGGAGGGCACGGACATTGCTACCTTAGAGTCTAACGGCCCAAAACCTCTCGAGATCCCATACCAAAGGAGAGAGGTACCAATGCCAATACAACCCATAACATTCCACGTACCTGCACCCTTCTCTTTTGAAAGCACAAAGAGGGTACCATGGAATTACCAACCTGTGGCTTATGTGGAAGGAAAACCACTAGCCAAAATCGAGCCCAGCATCACTAACATTACCGGTGTTGGAGGAATGACTAGAAGTGGTAGAATCTTCGCTCCGAAAGAACTCGGGAAGACGCCAGCTGTACTACCAAAGGAGCCGCTCAAAGAAAAGAGCGTGGAGGAAAAAGAGAACCAAGCGGGGCCTTCTCAAAAGACAATCCCGCAAAAAGAGGCCGAAGAGTTCCTAAGGATAATCCAAAAGAGCGAGTACAAGATCATTGACCAGCTAGGTCAAACTCCCTCCAAGATCTCCATGCTATCCTTACTACTCAGCTCGGAAGCACACCGAGAAGCACTGCTGCGGATCCTCAGTGAGGCACATGTCACCAAGGACATTCCTGTGGACCAATTCGACGGGATAGTCGGAAATATTACCTCAAGTAGGTACTTGGGTTTCAATGGCGATGAGCTACCCGACGAGGGGCACATTCATAACCGCGCCTTACATATCTCCGTGAAATGCATGGACCACATCCTCTCAAGAGTGCTAGTGGACACGGGGTCATCATTGAATGTCATGCCCAAGACTACCCTCCTCAAACTCTCATGTGAAGGGACCGTAATGAAGCCCAGCGCCTTGGTCGTAAAAGCTTTCGATGGGTCAAGAAGAGCCGTTATAGGGGAGATCGACTTACCAGTCCAAATCGGACCTAAGGTTTTCACCATAACCTTCCAAGTCATGGACATTAATCCAACATACAGTTGTCTTCTCGGACGACCATGGATCCATGCGGCCGGAGCCATTACCTCTACCCTGCACCAGAAACTGAAGTTCATCATTGATAACCAAATGATTGTAGTTTCCGGGCAAGAGGACATGATGGTAAGCCATCTCTCGTCTTTCCGTTACATAGAAACGGATGAAGAAGCTGTGGACGTCCCATTCCAATCTTTGGAAGTGGCAAATGTCGTGACATTGAGCTCAAAGCCCAAGGAGGAGGCTAGGACAGCCATGTCATCATGGAGGGCGATAAGAGAGGCCCTAGAAGAAAGCCGACCCACCGGATGGGGCAAGTTAGTGGACATACCGGAGAAGAAAAATCGCTTCGGGTTGGGGTATCATCCATCGGCCGAAACTTTCTCAAAGCCTCCAAAGCAAGGGGTTCCCCCCATTTCGGAAACATTCATCAGTGCGGGGTTTATCCATGAAGATCAAGTGGCTCTACTCGAAGATGTAGACGAAGACGTGCCTGATTTGGTGTATCGTTGCGCTTCGGATGAAGCTTTGAACAATTGGAGGGCTATCGCAGTTCCCGAGATCATTACCAGGATCAAGTAATAAACCATGTTTGTTTGTTTTTTACTTTTAAATAAAAAAATCATTTAGCTCTGCCCAAGGCAAATGATTAGTCGTGTGGGGCCCCCATGTTTTAAAAGTTGTTTACAATCATGAATAAAAGCAATCTTTTATGTTCATTTGAGTCTTTTTCTTTTTGCATTTGTTTTAAAAAAAATTTTCTACAAAAAGCCTAAAAAAAATCATACTCATGCAGATCTACAAATCCACCCTCCAAAAACAACACTACCTTAAACCCTTATGACTTCGATTGCCCGATTAATCAAACGGAAGATGATGAAGAGGACGATTATGAACCGCCTGAAGAATTGTCTAGACTTGCAAATCAAGGGGATAGGGTAATACAACCTCACCAAGAATCAGTTGAAAAGGTCAACTTGGGGACCGAAGAGGATAAGAAAGAGGTCAAGATAGGAGCCTCCCTGCACGAGGATGTGAAAGGAAAGTTGATCAAGCTTCTGCAAGAGTACGTGGACGTATTCGCTTGGTCGTATCAAGACATGCCGGGTTTAGACCCTAACATCGTTGTACACAAGCTGCCACTCAAGCCGGAATGCCCGCCAGTGAAGCAAAAATTGAGAAGAACTCGACCCGATATGGCTCTCAAGATCAGAGAGGAGGTCAAAAAGCAATTCGATGCCGGCTTCTTAGCCGTAACCAAGTATCCAACATGGGTTGCCAACATTGTGCCAGTTCCGAAGAAAGATGGCAAGGTGAGAATGTGTGTGGATTATCGGGACTTGAATAGAGCAAGCCCAAAGGATGATTTCCCGCTACCACACATCGACATATTGGTGGACAACACAGCCCAATTCTCAGTCTTTTCCTTTATGGATGGCTTCTCGGGATATAACCAAATCAAGATGGCTCCAGAAGACATGGAGAAAACTACATTCATCACCCCATGGGGAACATTCTGCTATAAGGTAATGCCTTTCGGATTAACAAATGCCGGGGCAACATACCAAAGAGCAATGGTGACTCTTTTCCACGACATGATCCATAAGGAAATTGAGGTCTACGTCGACGATATGATTGCCAAATCCCAAACGGAGGAGGATCATCTAGTCCATCTACAAAAGCTTTTCGAACGCCTAAGAAAATTCAAGCTGCGCTTAAATCCTAACAAGTGCACATTTGGCGTTAGATCCGGGAAGTTATTGGGCTTCATCGTCAGCCAAAGAGGTATTGAAGTGGATCCCGATAAGGTAAAGGCCATCCAAGAAATGCCAGCGCCAAATACCGAGAAAGAAGTCCGGGGTTTCTTAGGAAGATTGAACTACATCGCCAGGTTCATCTCACACATGACAGCTACCTGCGAACCAATCTTCAAGCTGCTAAGGAAAAACCAAGCCGTTCATTGGAACGAGGATTGCCAAGAGGCGTTTGACAAGATCAAACAATACCTGCAAGAACCACCGATCTTAATACCTCCGGTTCCGGGTAAACCCCTCATCTTATACCTAACCGTACTTGAAGGATCAATGGGTTGTGTGTTAGGACAACAAGATGAAACGGGAAGGAAAGAGCACGCAATCTACTACTTAAGCAAGAAGTTTACCGACTGTGAAACAAGGTATACTTCACTTGAAAAGACTTGCTGCGCTTTAGCATGGGCTGCTCGACGTCTAAGGCAATACATGTTGACCCATACAACTTGGTTGATATCGAAGATGGATCCCATCAAGTACATCTTCGAAAAACCTGCCCTCACAGGGAAGATAGCCCGTTGGCAAATGCTGCTGTCTGAGTATGACATCCAATATGTTGCTCAAAAAGCCATCAAAGGGAGTGTTTTATCCGAGCACCTTGCTCACCAACCATTGGAGGATTATCAGCCCATACAATTTGACTTCCCAGACGAAGATGTCGTAGCTTTGAATGACGAAGAAGTCACAAGCGATGATGAAGGACCAGAACCAGGAGCTCAATGGAAGCTCGCTTTCGACGGCGCCTCGAATGCCATGGGACACGGTATCGGAGCAGTTTTAATCTCCCCAAGAAATGGATACCAGCCCTTCACAGCAAGGTTGTGCTTTGACTGCACCAATAACATGGCAGAATATGAAGCATGTATCCTAGGCCTCGAAGCAGCAATTGATCTAAGGATCAAAAACCTTGAAGTATACGGTGACTCAGCCTTGGTCATCTATCAAGTCAAAGGAGAATGGGAAACAAGACATCCCAATTTAATTCCCTACCAAGCCCGGGTTGTAGAATTGATCAAGCATTTTGATGAAATCAATTTCCACCACATACCTCGAGAAGAAAATCAGGTAGCAGATGCTTTGGCTACATTATCATCAATGTACCAAGTAAATTCTTACAATGAAGCACCAATCATAAGGATGGATCGTAGAGACAAACCAGTTGTATGCGCATCAGTCGAAGAAGAACTTGACAACAAACCTTGGTTCTACGACATCAAGCGATACCTCGAAGAGCAAGAGTATCCAGAAAATGTCTCGCACACCGACAAGAGGACCCTCAGAAGATTGGCATCCCAGTTCTTCCTCAGTGGAAATACCCTCTACAAAAGAAATTATGACATGGTCCTACTCAGATGTGTGGATAAACATGAAGCGGACATGCTCATCAAAGAAATCCACGAGGGATCTTTTGGAACCCATGCTAATGGGCATGCAATGGCAAAGAAAATCTTAAGGGCGGGCTACTATTGGTTAACCATGGAAGCTGATTGTTTCCACTATGCCAAGACTTGTCACAAGTGCCAGATTTACGCCGACAAAGTGCATGTGCCACCAACTCCACTGAACTGTCATGACTTCACCTTGGCCTTTCTCTATGTGGGGCATAGACATGATTGGAATGATCGAGCCCAAAGCGTCAAATGGACATCGCTTCATCCTCGTTGCCATCGATTACTTCACCAAATGGGTAGAAGCAGCTTCGTATGCAAACGTAACCAAACAAGTGGTAGCCCGATTTATCAAGAAGGAAATCATTTGCCGTTATGGTACTCCCCACAAAATCATCACCGATAATGGGGCAAACCTAAACAACAAGACAATGAAGGAGTTATGCAAAGATTTCAAGATTGAGCACCATAATTCCTCCCCTTACCGACCAAAGATGAACGGTGCGGTAGAAGCAGCCAATAAGAACATAAAGAAGATCATCCAAAAGATGGTGACAACATATAAGGATTGGCATGAGATGCTTCCCTTTGCGCTACATGGCTACAGAACAGCCATTCGCACTTCAACTGGGGCAACCCCCTTCTCCTTAGTATACGGTATGGAAGCTGTTCTCCCCGTAGAGGTGGAAATTCCTTCGCTAAGGGTCTTGATGGAAACCAAGCTAGAAGAAGCTGAATGGGTCCAAACAAGGTTCGACCAACTGAATCTCATAGAGGAGAAGCGTCTGACGGCAATATGTCACGGACAACTCTATCAAAGGAGGCTCAAGAGAGCATTCGACAAGAAGGTCCGTCCTCGAGAGTTCAAAGAAGGAGACCTAGTGCTCAAGAAGATATTACCTATCCACAAAGATCCCCGAGGGAAGTGGACTCCCAGCTATGATGGGCCGTACGTAGGTAAAGAAAGCTTTCTCAGGCGGAGCCCTGATCATCACCACTATGGACGGAGAGGAGTTTCCACTATCAATAAACTCCGATGCAGTCAAGAGGTATTATGCCTAAAGAAAAAAAAGAGAAAAAAGCTCGCTAAATCGAAAACCTGAAAGGGCGGTTTAGGCAATAGAGAGCGTCCTGCTAGATTGAAAACCTGAAAAGGCGGTCTAGGCAAAAATTAAGGACATCAAAAAAGGAAATACACCCCGGTGGATTGAAAACTCGAAAGAGCGATCCAGGCAAAAGTTAGGGGTTAACAAAAAAAGAAAGGCAATGACTGCAGCATCCAAGCTCCGGACAAGATTCAAGAGGAGAGGAATCGGTCCTCGTCAGCATCTTCCAACAAACGAAAATATCGAAGTCATAAGGAAATAGCATGTGTTGTGCCAAAACCAACATTTTCTTTTTGCTTTTTCTTGTCTTTCTCTATCTCACTTCTCACTTTGTGTATTTTTACCCATTCAAGAGGTCAAATCTGCATTGAATAAATTTCCTTTTGTTATTTTATGTTCTCAGTAGCGCATAAAATTTTGTTTTATTCATGATGAAAATGCTTTAAAACATGGGAAATAAACAAAAGAATTTTCTTCCAAAAAGAAAAAAAACAAACAAACTTTGCTTTATTTTGAATCTTCGTGAATTCTGAAAGAATTGCGGTAGTTCCCACCAAAATATTGCACCAAAGACTTATGCTCCTTAGCTAAGGCAAGTGTGTAACTCGCGGCACGCGGAGCGCAAGAACCCCAAGGGTCAAGCGGAACAAATTCCCCAACTAAACACCCTGAACATCCAAACACCAACAAGGCTGGATATCGATCATGCTTCCAAAATGATCCTATATCCCCATAAGCCAAACCTCATTGATACTCCCCAGGGAGTCTCAACCCCAAACAAAAGTCCAATCATTATTGGCAAAAACACAAATTTTCGGGCTTAGGCTCGAACTACACCGGTTTTGATCCCATTTGGGTATGTAGGCAAAGGATTGTCCTTCCAAACCGACCAACCAAAAAACACAAATTTTCGGGCTTAGGCTCGAACTACACCGGTTTTGATCCCATTTGGGTATGTAGGCAAAGGACCTTGTCCTTCCAAACCGACCAACCAAAAAAAAAAACAAAACACAAAAAAAGAGCCCAACTGTCATGAACACAACCACAAACAAAGACCGACTCTGCTCGGCACCCAACCAACATTATTTCATTTCATGCATGCATATTTAAAACCATTCATACACATGCATTTCATTTCATAAAGCATGCATCCTCAACAAGGATCCTCCAGTGAGTATCACATATTCACCAACATCCATCAACATTCAACCAGGGGCACCTATTTAGGGTAAGACCGCAGCTCGTTAGGAATCGATATTCAGAAGCAGTACCTGAATAAGATCACCTAGCTTAGGTATCGACCTCTAGAAGCAATACCTAGAGTAGATCACCTCCCCCAGTGTATCGACCTTCAGTGTTAGCGGCTGAATAAGATCACAGCTCGTTAGGAATCGACATTCAGAAGCAGTACCTGAATAAGATCACCTAGCTTAGGTATCGACCTCTAGAAGCAGTACCTAGATAAGATCACCTACCTCATTGTTCCACCTCTAGAAGCAGTACCTAGAGTAAACCTCCATCTTAGGTATCGACCTCTAGAAGCAGTACCTAGATAAGATCACCTACCTCAATGTTCCACCTCTAGTGACATCCTAGAGTAAATCACCACCCTCAGGAATCGACCTCTAGAAGCAGTGCCTAGATAAGATTACCTTCATTCCCCAGTGGATCTACCTCCAGTGTTAGCGGCTGGATACGATCAACCCCTACCAACCCTTACATTTGCATTTCGCGAAGGACAAAATTCGGGTCCTTCTTTTTACTTAATTGATCTCCGCAAAGAGTTCATGAGATGCCCTCGGCACTCACGCACTCTATGCGAAGACACAATTAAGTAGGGGCAGCTGTAGTACCCTAATTTTGTCCTACGCATTTTAAAACAAAAAATCAAAAAAAAATCAAAGAGGGGAAAAAGTCAAAAGTCAACAAAAGTCAACAGAAAAGTCAACATTTCAAAATTGAGGACTTCGCAATGCGAAGCTCACTTCGCACTGCGAAGTCTGCGATTTTTCTGCAGATTTTTGGTTTCTTGGATTTAATTCCAGAATTTGTTGCATATCATTCCATAATTATTTTAAGTAGCATTCATGGCTAATTGGGCCAAGCAAAGCCAGAGTTGAAGGACTTGCCATTAATGCCAAGGTTGGAAGCTTTTTCTTCCAACCTAGCATGTGACAAGCAAGTGGGCTTGCCCTTGGGCAGCTCTAGTCCCTCCCAGGTGACCTGCTAACCACCACAAGGTTGCCAGCCACCTGCTTGAGGACTTTCCTCCTGCTTGCTGCCCCAAAAACCAGTCAAACCAGCTGGATTTTCTCACTTGAAAAGCCATGAGTGCCTACTCTGTTTTGCAGCAGCTTTTCACCCTCTCACACCAGCCAATTTTAGCCTTTTCATCCCTCAATCTCTGCACATTACAGTGCACGTTTTTATTGACCAACCATTGAGATTGCAAGGATTGATCCCCAAGCATTAGCCAATTGCAAATCAGCTTTGTTCTTCATCATTACCTTCTAGAAATAGGTTGAATTTGTGGCTGAAATCAAGCTGGATCTTGCCCCTTGGTACAAGGCAGGGTTGCCTCTATCCATTAGCATTTAATGCAAAGGGATTCAGCTTGATCTTGGCCACAAATCAGCTGAATTTTGGGATTGTGTAATGATGACAAAGATTTGATTTTGGCCTATAAATAGAAGGCAATGCCCAAGGAACAAACACAGTGAACACAGCATTAAAAGAGCAGAAACTCTACTCATTTCAACCTACAAATCTCCACAAATAACCAGAAAAAAACCAATCCACACAAAGCATTACAAAGTTCCAAAACCATCACAAATACTCAAACCTCTTGCACAAGCCTTCAATCAAATCAAACCAAGTGCAGCTGGAGCTTTGCTAAGGAGTTCTGTAAGTTACTAAGCTCTTATCTTGCATTTTAATTGTGTTTGCATAGCTATTTTGGCTCAAAACCTTTTGATCCTAAAAAACCCCTTTTGAATTTCAAAGAAATCCCAAGGTTTTCAAAACATCAAAACTGGTTTGTCCAACCTTTTTCACCCCAAAAACTCAAAGTTTTTCACCCATCTATAAGGTCTTGAGTGTGTTCAGAAGTTGTTTCTGAACAAAATGTTCAGAAACAGCTTCTGAACCCAAAATTTCGCATGCTTCGCAGTGCGAAGTCATGGTCGCAGTGCGACCATGACAGAACTCAGAACCTGAGTTTTTGTGTCAAAACAACCAATTTTTGAGGTTCTAGCCCCAGAGCTCAGAACCTAAGAGTTTTTAAACCCATGTTCTTCAAACCATAACAAGGTTTTTGCATAATTTTGGCAAAATCACAAGTTCGTATAACCATTTTGTGGGTAACTTGCAAAGCAAGTTATGTTCCCAAATTCTCAAAACAACATGAACAAACAAGCTATGTTCATCTTTTCAATCTAAACTTGAACAATAAATATTGTTCATGATGTTCAAAACTCAAAGATGAACATACACCGTTTACGTTCGCATTTTCGCAAAATGAGACGAACTTGCGCGTTTTCTAGCAAATTTGCTAAACCTTCCCATTTTTGGGTTTTCAAACCATATGTTTTGACATACCTTGGGATTTCTAAAGAATTCAATCCAAAAACATGAATGAAAAAGGGATGGTGTGACGTATGTCTCTCCATCGCCCCGATTGTACGAATGCGTGACGTATGTCTCGTCGCTCGGACAATCGTCATTCCCTTTTTTAATATGTACAACCCTAACCAAACCAAATCTTGGCCCCTTGTGGTCAATCCAAGCCTTTTGGTCCCCCGTTGGCCATTAGACTCAACCCCTCGACTCGTTAGAGTCCACTCGGTCAATGTTCGACTCGTCCGAGTCCATTGTACCCGTTCTTGATCTCAGTGGATCAATCGAACAATCGCCCGACTCTTCGGAGTCCACTCGGTCAATGTTTGACTTATA
The DNA here is from genome assembly GCA_018208015.1 of Medicago ruthenica. Classification (NCBI taxonomy): domain Eukaryota; kingdom Viridiplantae; phylum Streptophyta; class Magnoliopsida; order Fabales; family Fabaceae; genus Medicago; species Medicago ruthenica. The sequence goes on from CM031376.1 coordinate 12,085,125, forward strand.
TGAGTCCATTGCACCTCTCTTGGTCCCATAGCGACCAATTCAACCCTCTACCCTAACGGACGTACCTTTTAACAATTCTAATGTGATTCGCGAACGAACGCTTAATAAGTCTCCAAGTGCGAGCATACAAGCTACGTTTAATCGCAAGAATTCGGTTAAAACATCGTCCAATTAAAATCAACCAACACACATACGTTTTTCTACCAAAGAACTACGTATGCTTTGAATTCTCCGACTACCGGGAGATACGTAGGAGCAAGATCGACATCTTGTCAAGCACAATAATAAAAACTTTTTTTCTTTCGTTTGTTTTTATCTCTTTCTCCCCCCCTTTATTATATTTTTAACATAAATGAACATGCACGCAAAGTATAAAAAAACAATTCAAGCTTTAACCAAATAGAAGGTTCCCGTTGAGTACAACGGACGTGAGGGGTGCTAATACCTTCCCCTCGCGTAACCGACTCCCGAACCCGACAATGGTTGCGATGACCTAATCCTTATCCTCATCGTCAAAGGGTTTTATTATCGTTTCCCTTTACAACAAAAAAAAACTTAAGGGTTTATCAACGTTCCCTTTACACAAAAACTTTGGTGGCGGCTTCACAAAGGCCCTCCGAGCGTTCGAGGACGTCCTCGGAGGATTTGCGCGTCTTTTTCCCGAGGAAAAAACGAGGTGCGCACACTCTCATGTCGAGTTCAATAGGAGGCAAGCTAATGGGGTCGCTCATGAATTAGCACGGGTAGGGTAGCCCCATCTCATGCTACCCCATGTTTATGCTGATGTTCCGTCATGTATTCGCGATTTGATATCTAATGACAAGCAATGATTTTATTCCCTAAAAAAAAAACACTTCAAAGTATTTTTTCAATAGCTTATTTACAAGATATTTTGAGTGTCCTCATCATCTTTTCATACATATATTTTCCATTAAAATTATGAACAATTTATTATTTACATGAAACTAATATTTATTAAAAAACATTTTAATATTAATAAAATGTTTCATTAAAAAGTTATTAATTGAATTTTTTTTAAATTATCATCACCACTTTTTAATTTTTTCTTCGACTTTAGTCCCTGTAAAATTTTCAAGCACCACTTTTAGTCCATGTTTTTAAGTCAACTCATGTGTAGACTTTGTATTTTTTTAATGAAATTATACAAAATGTGTAGAATTTTAAAAATCTCTCACAAAAAATTAGAATTTTTTAACAAATGATGATTTAAAGATAAGTTTTTAACCGCCAAAAATATAAAATTCATATTTAATTAATGTTTTGTTAAAAATTATAATTTTTTTGGAAGAGATTCTTATAATATTATAAACTTTTCTGCAAAATTTTATTAAAAAAATATGAATTCTACACACGAGTTTACGTTAAAGGAATGATCACAAGTGAAGATAGAAAACTTTTGAAGATTAAAAATCAAAGAAAATTTTTAGAGGGATTAAAACGAAAAGTTGATATATTTATAATGATAATAAACAAGTCTCTTGCATAAGGTAGGTATATTGAGGAAATTTCATTTGTGCCACTGTGTCTATGTTGTCCTGGCTTGCTATAAAACCCTCTCTCTAACTCTCTCGGGCAAGAATCTTCCTAATTCTCCTCTGAGCGGGAAAAAGCTGAAGCAGGCTGAAAGCAAAAACGGCGTCGTTGGGTCTGGTCTAGGGTTTTGTCATCGATGGCGTACGTTGTAGATCAAGATCAGCAATGGCTTCTCAGTTGCTTATCTGCCACACTCGATCCTAACCACGAGATTCGTTCTTTCGCCGAAGCTTCTCTTCATCAAGCCTCTCACCAATCAGGTCACTCAATCATCATCTTCTTGTTTCTTGTGATGCTCAATTTCCTTTATGTAATGTTGATGGTATTTATAATGTTAAATTTTCCTGAAGGTTTGGCACTGCATTATCAAAAGTCATTGCAAACAAGGACATTGCTGTGGATTGCGCCAGATATCCTTTTCCTGAAATGGATGTTAATAACAAATTTGTAATTTTGTTTGTTTTCATCCTTGCTTGGTAGAATGAATACTAAAATATAGCTTGCTAAGAACTCTCTTTGATAAATAAATAGCGAATAACTGATAAGCTGCTTACAACAAATGGATGATAAACTAGCTTATAGCAGATGATTTAATTTGTATTTTTTGGTTAAATTAGCGGTTGAACTAACTTTTTAATATGAAATGACATAAAAGTGATGTATTTAATGAATATTTAATATTTTTCAGTTAAGATTACAAGGATAAAATTGAGACAAATGATGATAAGCTATAGGGCTACTTGGATTAGCTTATCAAAAACCGCTATAAGCTAGTAAAAATAAGTTATAAGCTTGTGACAAAGTGGCGGTTATCAAACGGGTCTTTTCTAGTAAAATGAGCTTATAAGATATAAGCTATAAGCTCAAAATTATGTCTTACCAAACATATCCTAAGTAGAAGAAAAAAAACTGATTTGTTATAAAATAGTCCACATACTAAATGTCGGTGCCACGAAATTATTGATTTTTTTCCTTCCCACGAGCTTATGATCTTGGATAATTTAACTCTCCTCTACTTAGCTGCAGTCCTTCTTAAGCAGTTAGTTAAAAAACATTGGCAGGAGGGTGAAGAATCATTTGAACCTCCTGTGGTTTCCGCTGATGAAAGGTACCATATTCTTTTATTTCTATTTATTTTACTATTATTCAAAACTCCATATCTACAAGGCATCACCGGAAACTATTATCGGAGCTTCTGTGTTGATTAAGATTTGATTTGGTTTTGGATACCTTATGTTGGATTTTAAACTTCCTTTTGCTTGTCATTTTGAGGCCTTAAATCTATGTTAATATGCTGAATTTGGACACAGTAGATTTTTTATTTCAGTTTCTGTCAGCCTGTCATCAATGTCATATTTTCCTTGTATTCTGTTATTTGCCGGAGAATGTTTCTACCTTCTGGCTTTGACAATGACAATTACTGTATGTAGTATTTGTAGAAGAATGTTTAGACTTCAACAGTTCAATTTTGTCCTCAAGGATCTCATATATCATATATGTCTCTGCAGATAACGTATTTCCTGAATATGGATTTGGAACACTTATTGATAGGAGAATACATAATGCATACTTTTAGGACTGTTAACTTTCCTATGAGAACACTTATTGTTTTCTTTTTCTTTCTGCCTGTTGAAAAAATTGTTCTATTCTGCAACTGGCCATTTTTTTTTTTTTTTCTTTCTGCCTGTTGAAAAATTGTTTATTGCAATTGGCTATTTAATGAATGGTATACTAAACATGTTTCTTATGATAACTAATTTGTATTACATCTCCAGGAAATCATCCGCAGAATGCTTCTATATTGACATTAGATGACCCTCATCGGAAAATTTGCACAGCTATTGGTATGGCTGTGGCATCCATTGCAGTGTATGACTGGCCAGAGTTATGGCCAGATTTGTTACCATTTCTCCTGAATTTGATCAACAGTCAAACCAACTTGAATGGAGGTATATACTATAAGTTTGAAACTATGGTTGGTTGTGGAAAAGCCTTGGGTGAAAGTTGAGTTCCATTTCCTTGTGGAGTGTATATACTAAACATTATATGATAGGAGCACTTTTTCTTGAATGAGATAAGAAAAAACTGAATATTATTAATATATAAATTATAGACTCATATATTATAGACTACTGTGCATCAACGCTGTTAATTGCTAGTCTAGTAAAAACGAAATTGAATTACCCTAATAACTGAAATAGTATCATAGCAGTTATGTATAGAAGAAGAAAAGGAAAGTATGAAATATTTTATCTTAACGTAGTGCAATCTACATCATTCGCAACACTTTATGATAGGAACCCAAATTTAAAGAACGAAAGAAACTGTTGAAAATAGTTGTATCAAAGAAGATAACCCCTGTAACTGTAATGCCTGAGAAAAGTTCATTGGAGAAGGACATTTGTCTCTTCATTCAAACCATAAGGTGTCTAACTGAATAACATTGAATGCACTTCCACTTGCTACCCTCTCCATAATATAACTGCATTTACTCTCTAAACAAATTTACCACATAAGCAGCTTTTTAACAAATTCTCTGTTTGGCCCATTTGTTGCTCTAAAACCCAAACTCGGCACATAAAGCTGATTTCGAAGGGTTGAGTTAGACCCACTCAAATTATAATGACAGTAGAGCCTATCTTGATCCTTTTGGTCACTTGGATCACACTCCTCATGCTATGACTCCCACATTAGATAATGTTAATTTGTGGTGGACATTTAGGCCTGGCCCAAATTCTAATACAACACTCCCCCCCCACCCCCGAATTGGGAAGTTGTTTGCTCTATGCTTTTCTTAGCATACTTATGTAACACTTGGATTTCTATATGCTAATCCATTTCTTAATTTTTCTTACAATTTTATTCTAGTGCATGGAGCTATGAAATGCTTGGTTCTTCTCTCCGCGGACTTGGATGATAGAATGGTTCCAACATTAATACCTGCTTTGTTCCCAAGTTTGCTGACCATTGTATCCTCTCCGCAGGTTATAATTTTGTATATTTTTCTGTTAACCTTCTAACTATGCAGTTTTATGCTTTATTTATGTAAGCATAATCTTAGATTTTTTTTTTTTTCAAAAGCTGATTGGCTTGGAAGGAAGTGCAAGTGTTAAGAACCGATGGAAAACAATCTATGAACTTTCTCGAATTCACTATACACATTTTGACCCTGAATTTCCATAGTTCTTTTATAGGATGTAGAATAAACGGGAATTACAATAACTAAGATTCGTTAGAGCAATTAGTTAGTTGGTTAGTTAGTTTGGAAGTCTTCAAATAGCTCTCAATTGGTGGAAGAGAAGATATCTATGAACAATTTGAGTCTTATGATAAAACTCATTGAAGGCCATTTAAAGACTTGCTAACCGGCTGAACAGTCACATAACAAACTAACCAGCTAATTAACTAATTGTTTTAACAACTCATAAGTACTCTAGTTCCCCTTTATTCTATTTCCTAACATGCTCTCTCTTCTTCTTGATATCTTTCCCCTATATTATTTCTTTTTTTACATATTCACAACTTTCAACTTAAGAAAAGAAAGGAGAATGTGAATTGACATGTCCTGATTATAGACGGAAGTCTCCTTTTTGTTTTCCTTTTTCCATTTTTTATGAATTTCTAGAAGCAAAATTTAACAATTTATAGTAATGCAATTTTTTTGATAAATCATTTCTGTACCGTTGAATTTTTTCATAATAGAAGAACGAGAAACATAAGGAAAAACAACCAATATTCTGTTTATATTGTGAATCGTGCCTCTTCTGTCACATATGACAAAATTTTCTTTATTTCATTTCTCTGTGCAGATATATGACACATACATACGGACCAAGGCCCTTTCAATAGTCTATTCTTGCACCTCTATGCTGGGGGCGATGAGTGGTGTTTATAATGTATTTTCTTGCCACTAAGTAACTGCACAGTTCTCGTTCATTGGTTGTTTAGTGTATTTTACTTTTTAATTGTTAACATATATCATTGTGTACTGTTTAGGCAGAAACGAGTTCTCTAGTAGTTCCTTTGCTTAAACCATGGATGGAACAATTTTCTTCTATTCTAGAAGTTCCGGTTCAATCTGAAAATCCAGATGATTGGAGTATTAGAATGGAGGTTGGTCTGGTTTTTTAAAAGTTGATTTCTACATTTTTTCTTAGTTTCCTACGTTTTAACATGATATTGCATCTTTCTTCTTTTAAGGTTTTGAAGTGCTTGAATCAGTTTATTCAGAATTTCTCAAGCCTAATTAAAAGTCAATTTGAAGGCATGTTTGTTCCCATAGTTTGTTGCTTAGCCTTTGTCACTAGTTCTATTTTTTATTTGTTTGACAAGACGCTGTTTGCTGTAGTCATATTGGGACCACTGTGGAATACATTTGTCTCCTCTCTGAGAGTTTATGAGCAGGCATCTATTGAAGGAGCGGAAGATTCATATGAGGGAAGATATGATTCTGATGGCTCAGAGATAAGCCTTGATTCATTTGTTATCCAGGTGACAAAAGCAGCGGTTTTTGATGTTTATTACTTTGATGATTTGATAATGCAAGTATTTTCATGTCAGAGTCAACTAACATATTTTATCTGCAACAATTGATTTCTTCAATCAATAATGGTTCAATGTATTTTTGTTTCCATTTTACTTTATCATGGTAATGGCCCGTCCATGTTAATAATTGTCAGCCGGTTAATGTTACTGATTTCATTATGATTCATAATTTAATTGGGTTTCATCCTCGTGAGCTTAGCTCGGTTGGTAGGGATATTGCATATGATATGCAGGGGCCGGGGTTCGAACCCCGGACACCCCACTTCTCCACATTTAAAATGTGTGAGCTCTAGCCACTGGGCTACTTGACCAAAAAAAAAAAGGGGTTCTATGTTTGATCTATATCTTTTAACAGTGTATAATTGTTTCAAAAGTTACAATTTCTACTCTTTTTAATTTTAAGAGTAATTACACCATCCACTCTCAACCCTTAGAAGATGTCTAAGTTGCATTGTTGTCCTCTCTATTTCGAAAAAAGGATACTCACTCCTGTAGATTAATGTAGGTCATAGCATTTTCATTTGAATGAGCATCTCTTTACAACTCTAAACATCATCTAGGCTAGTTTTGAACTTTTATTATTGTCTTTAGGATTTTTGATGTATCAAAGAATTTTTGTGAAGTTTCCAATCCAATCCAATAGAAGGGTGTTCAAAACTTCATTTTGTCTCTCGAAGT